>CM030007.1:140162313-140723199 GCA_017639485.1 Pluvialis apricaria | reverse complement strand
AACTACAGAGCACTTTGCCCTCAAGGGGAGACCACTTGGAACAGGGCTTTTCTCCCCTAGCTCATTCGAGCAGGCAGAGGTGGAGATCTCTGCTCTGGAGATAGGGAGCCGGGAAAATCAGTGCTGAAAGACTGCTCTGATTTGCGGGCAGCGAGTGTGTGCAGTTTGGAAGCGGTTCGTCTTCGGGAAGCGATTCGCCCAGCACTGTGTGCAGCCACAAGAGGGTTGGCAGGAACCGTGCAGGCGAGCTGCCTGAAAAGCTCCCGAGCAGTTTGCCCTCAAGGGGAGACCACTTGGAACAGGGTTTTTCTCACCTGCCTCATTCGAGCAGGCAGAGGTGAAGATATCTGCTCTGGAGATAGGTAGCGGGCAAAAACAGTGCTGAAAGAGGGCTCTGCTGTGCAGGCAGCGAGTGTGTGCAGTTTGGAAGCGGTTCGTCTTTGGAAAGCGGTTCGTCTTTGGGAAGCTGTTCGCCCAGCACTGTGTGCAGCCACAAGTGGGTTCGGCAGGAACCGTGCAGGCGAGCTGCCTGAAAAGCTACAGAGCGCTTTGCCCTCAAGGGGAGGCCACATGGAACAGGGCTTTTCTCCCCTAGCTCATTCGAGCAGGCAGAGGTGGAGATCTCTGCTCTGGACATAGGGAGCCGGGAAAAACAGGGCTGAAAGACTGCTCTGCTGTGCGGGCAGCGAGTGTGTGCAGTTTGGAAGCGGTTCGTCTTTGGGAAGCGGTTCGCCCAGCACTGTGTCCAGCCACAAGTGGGTTCGGCAGGAACCGTGCAGGCGAGCTGCCTGAAAAGCTACAGAGCGCTTTGCCCTCAAGGGGAGACCACTTGGAACAGGGCTTTTCTCCCCTAGCTCATTCGAGCAGGCAGAGGTGGAGATCTCTGCTCTAGAGATAGGGAGCCTGGAAAATCAGTGCTGAAAGACTGCTCTGATTTGCGGGCAGCGAGTGTGTGCAGTTTGGAAGCGGTTCGTCTTCGGGAAGCGATTCGCCCAGCACTGTGTGCAGCCACAAGTGGGTTCGGCAGGAACCGTGCAGGCGAGCTGCCTGAAAAGCTCCCGAGCAGTTTGCCCTCAAGGGGAGACCACTTGGAACAGGGTTTTTCTCACCTGCCTCATTCGAGCAGGCAGAGGTGAAGATCTCTGCTCTGGAGATAGGTAGCGGGCAAAAACAGTGCTGAAAGAGGGCTCTGCTGTGCAGGCAGCGAGTGTGTGCAGTTTGGAAGCGGTTCGTCTTTGGAAAGCGGTTCGTCTTTGGGAAGCTGTTCGCCCAGCACTGTGTGCAGCCACAAGTGGGTTCGGCAGGAACCGTGCAGGCGAGCTGCCTGAAAAGCTACAGAGTGCTTTGCCCTCAAGGGGAGGCCACATGGAACAGGGCTTTTCTCCCCTAGCTCATTCGAGCAGGCAGAGGTGGAGATCTCTGCTCTGGACATAGGGAGCCGGGAAAAACAGGGCTGAAAGACTGCTCTGCTGTGCGGGCAGCGAGTGTGTGCAGTTTGGAAGCGGTTCGTCTATGGGAAGCGGTTCGCCCAGCACTGTGTCCAGCCACAAGTGGGTTCGGCAGGAACCGTGCAGGCGAGCTGCCTGAAAAGCTACAGAGCGCTTTGCCCTCAAGGGGAGGCCACATGGAACAGGGCTTTTCTCCCCTAGCTCATTCGAGCAGGCAGAGGTGGAGATCTCTGCTCTGGAGATAGGGAGCCGGGAAAAACAGGGCTGAAAGAGTGCTCTGCTGTGCGGGCAGCGAGTGTGTGCAGTTTGGAAGCGGTTCGTCTTTGGGAAGCGGTTCGCCCAGCACTGTGTCCAGCCACAAGTGGGTTTGGCAGGAACCGTGCAGGCGAGCTGCCTGAAAAGCTACAGAGCGCTTTGCCCTCAAGGGGAGACCACTTGGAACAGGGCTTTTCTCCCCTAGCTCATTCGAGCAGGCAGAGGTGGAGATCTCTGCTCTGGAGATAGGGAGCCGGGAAAATCAGTGCTGAAAGACTGCTCTGATTTGCGGGCAGCGAGTGTGTGCAGTTTGGAAGCGGTTCGTCTTCGGGAAGCGATTCGCCCAGCACTGTGTGCAGCCACAAGTGGGTTCGGCAGGAACCGTGCAGGCGAGCTGCCTGAAAAGCTCCCGAGCAGTTTGCCCTCAAGGGGAGACCACTTGGAACAGGGTTTTTCTCACCTGCCTCATTCGAGCAGGCAGAGGTGAAGATCTCTGCTCTGGAGATAGGTAGCGGGCAAAAACAGTGCTGAAAGAGGGCTCTGCTGTGCAGGCAGCGAGTGTGTGCAGTTTGGAAGCGGTTCGTCTTTGGAAAGCGGTTCGTCTTTGGGAAGCTGTTCGCCCAGCACTGTGTGCAGCCACAAGTGGGTTCGGCAGGAACCGTGCAGGCGAGCTGCCTGAAAAGCTACAGAGCGCTTTGCCCTCAAGGGGAGGCCACATGGAACAGGGCTTTTCTCCCCTAGCTCATTCGAGCAGGCAGAGGTGGAGATCTCTGCTCTGGACATAGGGAGCCGGGAAAAACAGGGCTGAAAGACTGCTCTGCTGTGCGGGCAGCGAGTGTGTGCAGTTTGGAAGCGGTTCGTCTATGGGAAGCGGTTCGCCCAGCACTGTGTGCAGCCACAAGTGGGTTCGGCAGGAACCGTGCAGGCGAGCTGCCTGAAAAGCTACAGAGCGCTTTGCCCTCAGGGGGAGACCACTTTGAACAGGGCTTTTCTCCCCTAGCTCATTCGAGCAGGCAGAGGTGGAGATCTCTGCTCTGGAGATAGGGAGCCGGGAAAATAAGTGCTCTGCTGTTCGGGCAGCGAGTGTGTGCAGTTTGGAAGCGGTTCGTCTTTGGGAAGCGGTTCGCCCAGCACTGTGTGCAGCCACAAGTGGGTTCGGCAGGAACCGTGCAGGCGAGCTGCCTGAAAAGCTCCCGAGCAGTTTGCCCTCAAGGGGAGACCACTTGGAACAGGGTTTTTCTCACCTGCCTCATTCGAGCAGGCAGAGGTGGAGATCTCTGCTCTGGAGATAGGGAGCCGGGAAAATCAGTGCTGAAAGAGGGCTCTGCTGTGCGGGCATCGAGTGTGTGCAGTTTGGAAGCGGTTCGTCTTTGGAAAGCGGTTCGTCTTTGGGAAGCGGTTCGCCCAGCACTGTGTGCAGCCACAAGTGTGTTCGGCAGGAACCGTGCAGGCGAGCTGCCTGAAAAGCTACAGAGCAGTTTGCCCTCAAGGGGAGACCACTTGGAACAGGGTTTTTCTCACCTGCCTCATTCGAGCCGGGAGAAGTGGAGATCTCTGCTCTGGAGATAGGTAGCGGGCAAAAACAGTGCTGAAAGAGGGCTCTGCTGTGCGGGCAGCGAGTGTGTGCAGTTTGGAAGCGGTTCGTCTTTGGGAAGCGGTTCGCCCAGCACTGTGTGCAGCCACAAGTGGTTCGGCAGGAACCGTGCAGGCGAGCTGCCTGAAAAGCTACAGAGCGCTTTGCCCTCAAGGGGAGACCACTTGGAACAGGGTTTTTCTCACCTGCCTCATTCGGGCAGGCAGAGGTGGAGATCTCTGCTCTGGAGATAGGGAGCCGGGAAAATCAGTGCTGAAAGAGTGCTCTGCTTTGCGGGCAGCGAGTGTGTGCAGTTTGGAAGCGGTTCGTCTTCGGGAAGCGGTTCGCCCAGCACTGTGTGCAGCCACAAGTGGGTTGGCAGGAACCGTGCAGGCGAGCTGCCTGAAAAGCTCCCGAGCAGTTTGCCCTCAAGGGGAGACCACTTGGAACAGGGTTTTTCTCACCTGCCTCATTCGAGCAGGCAGAGGTGAAGATCTCTGCTCTGGAGATAGGTAGCGGGCAAAAACAGTGCTGAAAGAGGGCTCTGCTGTGCAGGCAGCGAGTGTGTGCAGTTTGGAAGCGGTTCGTCTTTGGAAAGCGGTTCGTCTTTGGGAAGCGGTTCGCCTAGCACTGTGTGCAGCAACAAGTTGGTTCGGCAGGAACCATGCAGGCGAGCTGCTTGAAAAGCTACAGAGCGCTTTGCCCTCAAGGGGAGACCACTTGGAACAGGGTTTTTGGCACCTGCGTCCTTTGGGCAGGCAGAGGTGGAGATCTCTGCTCTGGAGATAGGGAGCCGGGAAAATCAGTGCTGAAAGAGGGCTATGCTGTGCGGGCAGCGAGTGTGTGCAGTTTGAAAGCGGTTGGTCTTTGGGAAGCTGTTCGCCCAGCACTGTGTGCAGCCACAAGTGGGTTCGGCAGGAACCATGCAGGCGAGCTGCCTGAAAAGCTCCCGAGCAGTTTGCCCTCAAGGGGAGACCACTTGGAACAGGGTTTTTCTCACCTGCCTCATTCGAGCAGGCAGAGGTGGAGATCTCTGCTCTGGAGATAGGGAGCCGGGAAAATCAGTGCTGAAAGAGTGCTCTGCTGTGCGGGCAGCGAGTGTGTGCAGTTTGGAAGCGGTTCGTTTTTGGGAAGCGGTTCGCCCAGCGCTGTGTGCAGCCACAAGTGTGTTCGGCAGGAACCGTGCAGGCGAGCTGCCTGAAAAGCTCCCGAGCAGTTTGCCCTCAAGGGGAGACCACTTGGAACAGGGTTTTTCTCACCTGCCTCATTTAGCAGGGATAGGTGGAGATCTCTGCTCTGGAGATAGGGAGCCGGGAAAATCAGTGCTGAAAGAGGGCTCTGCTGTGCGGGCAGCGAGTGTGTGCAGTCTCAAAGCGGTTCGTCTTCGGGAAGCTGTTCGTCTTTGGAAAGCGGTTCGCAGAGCACTGTGTGCAGCCACAAGTGGGTTCGGCAGGAACTGTGCAGGCGAGCTGCCGGAAAAGCTCCCGAGCAGTTTGCCCTCAAGGGGAGACCACTTGGAACAGGGTTTTTCTCACCTGCCTCATTTAGCAGGGATAGGTGGAGATCTCTGCTCTGGAGATAGGGAGCCGGGAAAAACAGTGCTGAAAGAGGGCTCTGCTGTGCGTGCAGCGAGTGTGTGCAGTTTGGAAGCGGTTCGTCTTTGGGAAGCGGTTCGCCCAGCACTGTTTGCAGCCACAAGTGGGTTCGGCAGGAACCGTGCAGGCGAGCTGCCTGAAAAGCTCCTGAGCAGTTTGCCCTCAAGGGGAGATCACTTGGTACAGGGTTTTTCTCACCTGACTCATAAGAGCAGGCAGAGGTGAAGATCTCTGCTCTGGAGATAGGTAGCGGGCAAAAACAGTGCTGAAAGAGGGCTCTGCTGTGCAGGCAGCGAGTGTGTGCAGTTTGGAAGCGGTTCGTCTTTGGGAAGCGGTTCGCCCAGCACTGTGTGCAGCCACAAGTGTGTTCGGCAGGACCCGTGCAGGCGAGCTGCCTGAAAAGCTCCCGAGCAGTTTACCGTCAAGGGGAGACCACTTGGAACAGGGTTTTTGGCACCTGCGTCATTCGGGCAGGCAGAGGTGGAGATCTCTGCTCTGGAGATAGGGAGCGGGCAAAAACAGTGCTGAAAGAGGGCTCTGCTGTGCGGGCAGCGAGTGTGTGCAGTTTGGAAGCGGTTCGTCTTTGGGAAGCGGTTCGTCTTTGGGAAGCGGTTCGCCCAGCACTGTGTGCAGCCACAAGTGGGTTCGGCAGGAACCGTGCAGGCGAGCTGCCGGAAAAGCTCCCGAGCAGTTTGCCCTCAAGGGGAGACCACTTGGTACAGGGTTTTTCTCACCTGCCTCATTTAGCAGGGATAGGTGGAGATCTCTGCTCTGGAGATAGGGAGCCGGGAAAATCAGTGCTGAAAGAGTGCTCTGCTGTGCGGGCAGCGAGTGTGTGCAGTTTGGAAGCGGTTCTTCTTCGGGAAGCGGTTCGCCCAGCACTGTGTGCAGCCACAAGTGGGTTCAGCAGGAACCGTGCAGGCGAGCTGCCTGAAAAGCTCCCGAGCAGTTTACCCTCAAGGAGAGACCACTTGGAACAGGGTTTTTGGCACCTGCCTCATTCGAGCAGGCAGAGGTGAAGATCCCTGCTCTGGAGATAGGGAGCGGGCAAAAACAGTGCTGAAAGAGGGCTCTGCTGTGCAGGCAGCGAGTGTGTGCAGTTTGGAAGCGGTTCGTCTTTGGAAAGCGGTTCGTCTTTGGGAAGCGGTTCGCCCAGCACTGTGTGCAGCCACAAGTGTGTTCGGCAGGACCCGTGCAGGCGAGCTGCCTGAAAAGCTACAGAGCGCTTTGCCCTCAAGGGGAGACCACTTGGAACAGGGTTTTTGGCACCTGCGTCATTTGGGCAGGCAGAGGTGGAGATCTCTGCTCTGGAGATAGGGAGCCGGGAAAATCAGTGCTGAAAGAGGGCTCTGCTGTGCGGGCAGCGAGTGTGTGCAGTTTGAAAGCGGTTGGTCTTTGGGAAGCTGTTCGCCCAGCACTGTGTGCAGCCACAAGTGTGTTCGGCAGGAACCGTGCAGGCGAGCTGCCGGAAAAGCTCCCGAGCAGTTTGCCCTCAAGGGGAGACCACTTGGAACAGGGTTTTTCTCACCTGCCTCATTCGAGCCGGGAGAGGTGGAGATCTCTGCTCTGGAGATAGGGAGCCGGGAAAATCAGTGCTGAAAGAGTGTTCTGCTTTGCGGGCAGCGAGTGTGTGCAGTTTGGAAGCGGTTCGTCTTTGGGAAGCGGTTCACCCAGCACTGTGTGCAGCCACAAGTGGGTTCGGCAGGAACCGTGCAGGCGAGCTGCCGGAAAAGCTCCCGAGCAGTTTGCCCTCAAGGGGAGACCACTTGGAACAGGGTTTTTCTCACCTGCCTCATTCGAGCCGGCAGAGGTGGAGATCTCTGCTCTGGAGATAGGGAGCCGGGAAAATCAGTGTTGAAAGAGGGCTCTGCTGTGCGGGCAGCGAGTGTGTGCAGTTTGGAAGTGGTTCGTTTTTGGGAAGCGGTTCGCCCAGCACTGTGTGCAGCCACAAGTGGGTTCGGCAGGAACCGTGCAGGCGAGCTGCCTGAAAAGCTCCCGAGCAGTTTACCCTCAAGGGGAGACCACTTGGAACAGGGTTTTTCTCACCAGCCTCATTCGAGCAGGCAGAGGTGGAGATCTCTGCTCTGGAGATAGGCAGCGGGCAAAAACAGTGCTGAAAGAGGGCTCTGCTGTGCGAGCAGCGAGTGTGTGCAGTTTGGAAGCGGTTCGCCCAGCACTGTGTGCAGCCACAAGTGTGTTCGGCAGGAACCGTGCAGGTGAGCTGCCGGAAAAGCTCCCGAGCAGTTTGCCCTCAAGGGGAGACCACTTGGTACAGGGTTTTTCTCACCTGCCTCATTTAGCAGGGATAGGTGGAGATGTCTGCTCTGGAGATAGGGAGCCGGGAAAATCAGTGCTGAAAGAGGGCTCTGCTGTGCGGGCAGCGAGTGTGTGCAGTCTCGAAGCGGTTCGTCTTCGGGAAGCTGTTCGCCCAGCACTGTGTGCAGCCACAAGTGGGTTCGGCAGGAACCGTGCAGGCGAGCTGCCTGAAAAGCTACAGAGCATTTTGTGCTTGGCGGGAAAACACTTTGAACAGTTTTTTTTGAGCCTGCCTCATTTGAGCAAGGATAGGTGGATATCTCGGCTGTAAAGGGAGCCAGCTAGGAAAAACAGCACCTAAAGAGTGTTTTTCTCTGAGAGCAGTGAGTGTGTGCAGATTACAAGTAGTTTGCCTTTGGGAAGCAGCTCGCAGAACACTGTGTCCTGGCAGAAGTGGATTGAGCAGGAACTGTCCAGGCGAGCTGCCTGAGAAGATACTGGGCAGTTTGTGCGTAGACAGAGACCACTTTGAAGAGGGTGTTTGGCACGTGCCTCATTTGTACAGGAAGAAGAGTATGTCTCTGCTCTGAACAGCTCCAACCGTAGAAAACAATGCTTTAACAGTGTTCTGCTTGGGAAGCAGTGAGTGTGCGCAATTTGCAAGTAGTTTGCCTTTGGGAAGCAGCTCAGAGAGCATTGTGTCAAGTCAGAAGATCGGTCAGCAAGAATCATCCATGCGAGCTGCCTGAGAAGTTGCTGGGCAATGTGTGCGCAGAGAGATACCACTTTGAACAGGGTTTTTGGTGCCTGCCTCATTTGAGCAGGGAGAGGTGTGCGTCCCTGCTCTGAAGAGAACCAGCCCTGCAAAACAGCACCTGAATAGTGTTGTGCTTGGCGAGCAGTGAGTGTGCAGTTTGCAAGCAGTTTGCCTTTGTGAACCAGCTCAGAGAGCAATGTGTCAAGTCAGAAGTGGATTCATCAGGAACCGGCCATGCGAGATGCCTGAGAGCAGCTGTACAATATTTAGTTAGCAGTCAGCAAAGGAATTGGAACTGTGGAGGAGAGATAATGCAGAAGGGCTGATATTACAATATGTGGACGATAACTTGTTGGCCTCAGAACCTCGGGAAGAATGCCTACAGAAGACCATGGCTTCTGAACTTCCTGGGATAAAGGGGATATCGTCTGTCTTTGAACAAAGGACAAATAGGAAAAGAGACCGTGACTTATCTGGGTTTTGAGATGTCACAGGAGATTCTGGATCATTATATCATGACGGTTTACAGACTATTGAACAGGTCTATTCTAGCAGACAGGACCTCAAGGATGAATCACTGATGGACCCCGAGTTGGAGCTGCTCATAGATGGTATCAGTTTTGTTTGAAATGGAAAACGACTGGCTGAATATGCAGTTGTCATGACCACACAGGTAATAAAGGTGGGAACATTACCTGTTGACACATCAGCCCAAAAGGCGGACTTGGTGGCATTACAACAAGCTCTGAACATCGCAGAAGGAAAGAAGGTAAATATATGGACTGATTCAAAGTATGTGTTTGGGGTGGTTCATGCACATGGGGCTATTTGGAAAGGAAGAGGACTGATGTCAGGCCAGGGTTCACCTATCAAGTATAAGGAAGAGATCCTCCAACTTCCACAGGACATGCGAGAACCTAAAGACATGGCAATAAAGCATTGTAAAGCACATCAATTTGGACAGACCGCAGTAAATGTGGGGAACCGACTGGCGGACAAAACTGCTAAAGAGGCAGGTGAAAAAGGCATTCTTGCATTAGTACCTGAAAAACAAGTGAAGTTACCAGACCTGAGACCTAATTATAGCAAAGCGGATCAATAGCTAGCGTCACTTTTAAAGGCAACAGCAAATGAGAAGGGATGGTTAATAACTCCTGTAGGACAGGTCATAATCCCGCCCCAGGTAATGAATACACACTGGGGAATTGAGGCTCTGGTGAATAGTCTACAGAGTGGGATTGTAAGTGTAGGAATGACTGGGATAGTAAAGTCATTGATGACAAAATGCCCCATTTGTTTAAAAAACAACCAGCCCCAGGAGTTACCGTGCAAGCAAACTCTCCAGGGCATTATTGGCAGATTGATTTTTTGGAGTTACCAAGACAGAACTGGCAGGTACTGATTGGTATTGATGGACACCTTTGCAGGATGGCCCAAGGCTTTTCCCTGCGGCACCAGCAAGGCCAGAGAAGTGACTTAAAATATTGGTCAAAGAAATTATACCAAGATTTGGGGTGCCAAAAGGAATGTCATCAGATAGGAGTCCACACTTTGTGGCAGATGTGATGCACCAGCTAAGTGAAATCCTAGGTATCAAGTGGGATTACCACACACCTTGGAGGCCTCAGTCAAGCAGACAGGTAGAAAGGAGGACTCAGACACTAAAAAGACAAGCCAGTAAAATATGTCAAGAAACATCTTTGAAGTGGTTGCAAGCCCTTCCATTAGCCCTCTTGAGGGTCAGAATACAACTGAGATTGAAGAATAAGATTAGTCCCTGTGAAATACTGTTTGGGAAACCATATCAGATCCCTACTATTCTGGGGGAGATGTATGTTAGAGGGGCAATGGATTTAAACCTGTATTTGATTTCTTTAGGGAAGGTTCTTACAGCTCTGTGGCAACATGTTGTCTTAACAGGACCCCTTTCCCTGGACAGCTCCGTTCATCCATACCAACTGGGAGATTGGGTATATGTAAAAACCTGGAATCCTGAGCCGCTGCAGGAAAAATGGAAAGGGCCATACCAGGTCTTGCTAACCACTTTTACTGCTGTAAGGATTGCAGGTAGCGAACTGGGAGTCCACTACACTCGACCGAAGGCTACTCCTGGACCCTTGTGGGAAGCTACTCCAGTTGGACCTTTGAAAATTAAGGTCACCAGACAAAAGGACTTGGGCCCATATTTACTTTCACTGTTTGAAATGAGTTATCATGATAAGGATGCATTTGATCCATAGTAAATATGCTGGACTTGGTTTATGCTTTTTTAACAGTATTGTAGTGACTAGTACTGATCCTGAACCTTTGTACCTAATGAGGTTGGTGAAATTCCATTCTGTCGGCAAGGCGAAAACTATCCAGAAACAAACCAAGGGAGACAAGTGGAAATTTGCAGTAGAGACCAATGAGGTAAGGTGGCTGCCAGGAGACGATATGGAGATTTGTTGCTGGGTTAGGAGAAGGCCTATTTGGATGATCCCCGCCTCTCATCTATCAGAAGGTTTCAATTTATTTGTAAGGATACAGGACTCAAAAGGATTAATTTGTAGAGCACAGCACAGATCAACTTTGAGCTGTTGCTTGAACTTAAGCTGGAAGGAATGAGACAGATATTCAGGGTCTCAAATCTAATGTATTAAATCCCTTAGCAAGGAAATAGTGACAAAGCAGGAACACTATCACACTCAAATGCATCACAGGGCTAAGCAAGGTGTAAATTCAGAGGATGGGAAGGATGAAAAGTTGGTTTTGCAATTCATAAAAGGTTTTGGGAGGATGCGGAATATGAGTAGTGTAACCGCCTGTCTCCCAGTACCCCATTCAGCAGGACAACCTATCCCTTGGGGGTATAATCCCTATAAACATATTCCTGCTTAGAGAGTGGGGAAACATCACTAATTCAGTCAGAAGGGCAAACATTTCCCATTTTTTGGACAAGAAGGGTGACTGCCGGACCAGGGGAAGCATGGTGCTTGCTGACCCAATTAAAGGAGACAACAGGATGGTTGGGATACTCTCTCTGGATGGGAAGTGTGTTGAAGGATGCAAGGTAAACCTAGGGTACATTTCACATGGGACAGGGGGAAGCTTCCATACACTATGTGTTTTTAATGACACACACATTAAAGAGAGTATCCAGGAATGCACAACCATTAGGAAAGGACCTAACACTTGAACTAGACCTGTGGAAGGACATTGGATATACATGGGGCATACTGAGGGGTCTATAGAATAGGGAACATACCCTATTCACAATATCAGCAGAACTAATTGGAGGTGTCCACAAAAATTAAATACCAGTAATATTGTAATTCTTAATGCTACAATGGCCCTGATGAGTGTCACATCCCAGTCCAGGATGTGGCGGTGGCGGGGGGGAGTCCGGGAAGACCCCTAATGATTCCACGTGTGAGATTAAGACACAAATGAGGTCAGATGCCATCTGCTAAGCTTTATTGTTATCTCCCAGCCTTGATTACTGAAATGAGAGTAAAGGAGGCAGTAGAGGAAAGGGAGAAGAGAGAAGCAGTATTACGGAGCACAGCAAGAGGATAGCCACCAAAACTCACCCTCAGTGTCCTGAAGGGCCCCTGATCGCCAGCAGCGTCCCATTGACTCATGATCCTTGGATCACAACAATGGTGGGGATTCCGGAGGTCTGACTGTAGAGGGACACTGAACGAACTTATAGTTAAAGTCTGCTCGATACTTGGCCAATCGGTGTAGAAGCCACTTTTGCTTGACCAATCTTTCTTGGAGGGTGGTCTTCTTGGAAAATGGTTGCTCCTGATGTACTCTGGTGGTAAACAGGATGCTGTGGTTTGTCGTGCTGGCACAGCTTGCAACATAGCTTGGCAAGTTTCAGGTCTTGTTATGAACAGGATGTGGCTGGTCTGCTTACAGTAAGTGAGTTTTGAGACATTTTGATTGAGACATCTTGGTGGTCTCTTACAATGAGTCAGTGCAAATCCAATAATTCTGAAACATGCAAAACAGAAATTCCTTCCCCAGGATATTCTGTCTAGGTCAGTTTAGATGGATTCTGGACTACACAACTCCACCTAAGTCCATTCACCCGGCAGATCCCATTAGGACTTCTAACATTACGTCCCACGTGGAGACAAAAGCCAATAAAAATCGGTCTTTGGGGAAAGGTAAGAAAGGAAGCCGAAGAGGTAGATAGATGGGTGGGACCCTCAGAAGCTGTAGAATTTGGTTGGGGACTTCAGAGCTTTCTGTTACCAGGATTGATGACTCTGGAAAATCAAATTTTGTTAGAAAATTTGACATGGCAAGAACAAGCACTCTCCAAAGCCACAGAGAAAGAATTTCAGTTAATTGACTGACAGGTACAAGCAAACACCAAAATGACCCTGCAAAATAGATTGGCCCTAGATTTACTTTTGATAGAAGAACAAGGAGTTTCTGGATTTTTAAAATTAGATAAGGAACATTGCTGTATACATATATCAAATGTAACAGGGGATTTGCAAGAACACTTCGGGAAAATGAGAGAAATAGCAAAGGGTAGTTGTGCTATTCGAGACGTAGCTGAACAAAATTGGTTAAAAAAGATTCTTCAAGGGATTGGAGGATGGTCTTTAAAACGATGGTTAGCCTTGTTATGTGAAGGGATTATTCTCTTCATAACTTTAGTGATGCTAAAGGCAATCAGTCTTGGACGTATTAAAAGGGCAACCGAGAAAAGTATTTGGAAGTGAGACTCCTGAAAGAAGTTTCAGAAGTCTCAAAGGGTGGAAAGGATACAAAATTGCATTTTCAGTCAAATGGCAACATGGTTAACTTGCAGACAGAATGGAAACAGTGTAAAAAGAGATAACTGCAAAGAACTCAGACAGCATGGACTGTAACTCCAGGCTGGAGCGGGAGGCTAGTACAAGTGGGTCTAGGAGGTTAAGTGCACAATTACGAGACTGATAGGAAAGGAATCTGCAGGACAGAGCACAAAGCTCGCCCAAAGAATAACAAGGCAGCCTCTTGAAGAAGAGAAAAGAAACCACCAAGGACTCTCAGGACCACCGCTAGGGAAGAAATTGCATGTGCGGCTGGGAGGGGTTAATGAAATAATTTTCACGTGTGTAATTGTCAGGAATATGTAAAGCCTACATTGTAATAAGTAGGGTCTAGCTAGAAGCTGTGGTATGCATGTTGGGCGGAGTGATCCCCTGTGCATCCAGCGCTGCAATAAAGAGAATGCCTGCTTCTTAATACTACATTGGATTTAAGGAGTTTATTCCTGATATTGGTGATATTGTGAACTACACCTGACAGCACTGTGTAAAGTGAGAAGTGTGGTCAGCAAGAACAGTACATGACTAGCACAGGGATGAAACTAGGAAAGCCAAGGCAGCCTTGGAATTGAACCTGGTGAGGGATGTCAAGGCCAATAGGAATGGTTTCTTTAAGTATATAGGAGGCAAAAGGAAAACCAGGGAAAATGTGGGCCCACTCTTGAACGAGATGGGTGCTGTGGTGACAGATGATGCAGAGAAGGCAGAGTTGCTGAATGCCTTCTTTGCTTCTGTCTTCACTGCTCGGGCCAGCTCTTGGGAGTCCCAGACTTTGCAGTTAACAGAGAATGTCTGGAGGAAGCATGACTTTCCCCTGGTCAGAGAAGAACAAGTTTGGGATCAGTTAAGCAAACTGGATATTCACAAGTCCATGGGGCCTGATGGGATGCACCCGTGAGTGCTGAGGGAGCTAGCGGAAGTCATTGCTGGGCCACTCTTCATCATCTTTGAAAGGTCCTGGAGAACAGGTGAGGTGCCTGAGGACTGGAGGAAAGCCAATGTCACTCCAGTCTTTAAAAAGGGTGAGAAGGATGACCCGGGAAACTACAGGCCAGTCAGCCTCACCTCCATCCCTGGTGATGGAACAGCTCATTCTGGATGTCATCTCCAAGCATCTGGAGGAAAAGAAGGTTATCAAAAGTAGTCAACATGGATTCACCAAGGGGAAGTCATGTCTGACTAATCTGATAGCCTTCTATGATGGCGTGATTGGATGGGTGGATGAGGGGAGGGCAGTGGATGTTTTCTACCTTGACTTCAGCAAGGCTTTTGACACTGTCTCCCACATCATCCTCACAGGCAAGCTTAGAGCTCAGAGGGTTGTGGTTAGTGGTGCGGAGTCCAGTTGGAGGCCAGTAGCAAGTGGTGTCCATCAGGGGTCACTACTGGGTGAACAGTCCTGTTCAATATCTTCATCAATGACCTGGATGAAGGCATAGAGTGTACCATCAGCAAGTGTGCTGATGACACAAAACTGGGAGGGGTGGCTGACATGCCATAAGGCTGTGCTGCCATACAGCATGACCTGGACAGGCTGGAGAATTGGGCAGAAAAAAACCTGATGAAATTCAACAAAGGCAAGTGTAGGGTACTGCATCTGGGGAGGAATAACCCCATGCATCAGTACAGGTTGAGGGCTGACCTCCTGGAGAGCAGCTCTGTGGAAAGGGACCTGGGAGTCCTGGTGGACAACAGGATGACCATGATACAGCAATGTGCCCTGGTGGCCAAGAAGGCAAATGGCATCCTAGGGTGCATCAAGAAGAGTGTGGCCAGCAGGTCGAGGGAGGTCGTCCTTCCCCTCTACTCTGCCCTGGTGAGACCGCATCTGGAGTACTGTGTCCAGTTCTGGGCTCCCTGGTTCAAGAAGGACAGGGAACTGCTGGAGAGAGTCCAGCAAAGGGCTACTAAGATGATTAGGGGATTGGAACATCTTTCTTATGAGGAAAGGCTTAGGCACTTGGTTCTTTTTAATCTGGAAAAAAGAAGACTGGAGAGGGATCTTATCAATCCTTATAAATACTTAAGGGGAGGGTACCAGGTAGATGAGAAGAGTCTTTTTTCAGTGGTGCCCAGTGATAGGACAAGAGGTAACGGGCACAAACTTGAGCATAGGAAGTTCCATCTTAACATGAGGAGGAACTTCTTTACTTTGAGGGTGGCAGAGCACTGGAACAGGCTGCCCAGAGAGGTTGTGGAGTCTCCCACACTGGAGACATTCAGAACCCGCCTGGATGCTGTCCTGTGCAACCTGCTTTAGGTGACACTGCTCTGGCAGAGGGACTGGACTAGATGATCTCCAGAGGTCCCTTCCAATCCCTGACCATTCTGTGATTCTGTAATCTTGTAACACTCAACATGAACAAATGTCAAGTCCTGCATATGGTGTGGGGCAGGCCCAAACCCACATCAGATGAAGACTGCTTATATCTCGGGCTGCATCACCCATAGCCCTGCCACCATGTGAAGGGCAGTGATGGTTCCATTTTGCCTGGACTACACCTGGGGGGGTGCACACAGATGGGACCACAGGGTACAGCACAGAGGTGACAGACTGGATGGACCTTGACAGAGGGCAAAAGCAGCACGAGGACAACCCTGACCCAGCATGAGAAGGACAGGTGCCACCACCCTAATGGCAGTGGAAGCCATGCCTCTACTGCCCACCATGTGTCCCACTTGCCCCAAAGTCCTATACATCTTCCAGTCACCTCATCTGTTCCCTTCACCTCTTTCTGCCCCCGGGGCTTGCCATTTTGTAATGCACAGCACTTGTTCACAGGCTGACCTGTGACTGGCTGACAGGACCAACTGCCTCTTCCTGTCTACATGAGAAAGGCATCACAGTGGGACGCTCCTACCTATGATATACCCAGAGACCCACATTTTTTTATGTCAGAGCTCACATGTTTTCATAGTTCTCTGTGATTGGATGGTTGCCATTTTTTTGAAACTGTCACACCCATATGATCTCAGACCACCCTCTGACTGGCTGCTCATTTCCTGGAAGTGCTCATATCAATATATATATACATTTTTGTATATACATAGGTTTCTATATATAGAAACTGATATTCATAATATAAAGACTATACAGAATATAGACTATAGAAATGTGGTAGGTTGACCTTGGCCGGCTGCCAGATGCCCACCCAGCCGCTCTCTCACTCCCTCTCCTTGACAGAACAAGGGTAGAAAATAAGATGAAAATGCTTGTGGGTCAATATAAAGAAAGGGACATCACTTACCAATTATTGTCATGGGCAAAACAGGCTTGATTTGGGGAAATTAACCTAAATTATTGCCAGGTAAAATAGGTTTGGATAGAGAAAAACAAAGAAAACTAAAACATCTCACACACCTCCTTCCTTTCCTAGGCTGAACTCCTCTCTTTCATTCCCAGCTCCTCTGCCTCCCTCCCTCACACGTGCTCCGAGTCACACAGGGGGACAGAGAATGCAGGGTTACAGGGTCAGTCTGTAACACTTTGTCTCTGCCTCTCCTTTCTCCTCCTCACACTGATCCCCTGCTCCAGCATGAGCCCTTCCATGCGCTTCAGTCCTTCAGGATAAACCTGGTCCAGCCTGGGCTCTCCAGGGGCTGCAGGGGAACCTCTGCTCGGGCATCTGGAGCACTTCCTCCCCCTCCTCCTGCACCTCGCACGTCAGTGCTCGCAGGACTGTTTCTCACACATTTTTCCCCTGTCTTCCCTCATAGCCTATGCTGTTTTTATGGCCTTTCCTAAACATGTTTTCTCTGAGGTGCCCCACCTGTTGTGGAGGGGCTCAGCTGTGCCCCATGGTGGGTTGGTTGGAGCGGGCTGGAACCAGCTGTGGTACAGGCTCTGCACAAGTGCTGCCCTGCAGACACTGCTGCCAGCACTGGGGCACCAAAACCCAATACAAGAATATATAATATGGAATATAGAATGCAGAAAATAAATATAAGTACATGTATAAATGTAGATATAAGGGAGTACACAAATAGGCATCATATGTTACTCATGGATGCACTTTATACATATATACACACACTACAGAGCACATATATTTCTATCTGTGTATATATATGCAGACATCAGGGAGCAGTGAGAGTAAGGCTACTCCTTTAAAGTCAAGCACCAAGGATGACAACAGCACAGGCAAGACCATACCCTAACTCACCAGAACGCAGATTTGCAATACCTAAGGAGGGGTGAGGCAGTGAGAGCAATCAGCTCCATCAGCCTTTCAGTGACTTGTCATACAAGGGGAGGTGGGAAGGCAGGCCCAGCATCCATTCCAGAAGCCCAGGCACGAACAGCAAGGGACATGATTGTCCAAGGTCTGTCCAAGAAACAGGGAACGGTGCAAGACTGGAGACAAAGCTACCTACAACAGAGATTTGGGTTTAGCACTTGCAAAGAGTTACTCATGTATGGAAACACCCAGAATACATGTTTACCTCAGATGGAGGGTAGACTGAGCCAATATTCTTTATGCAGCACATTGAAACCATGACTAGAACCAGGGAAAACAGGAGAATGCAAATATCTATGGGCACACAAGGGCCCTTCAGCTTTCCTTTTCCTCTTGTAGGAAGGGTTCAGATTCTTAGACTGCCTCAGGATCCCCGGGAACACTGAACAGAGGATAATGAACACTGAAAACCTTTCTCATTCACATAGCTGGTATGCTTGGTCTGGTCTTTCACACGCTGCAAGTTAACTGCATGTATGTGCTAACACACAGGCAAAGAGAGACAGTTGTTTCTCAGCCACCACACAGACAACAGCTGACTTTGTTCAAGCCTAAAATTGGATTTGAGGATATGAAAAAAAAAATCCTGCTTCCATTTGTATGGCTCAGGAAGGGCTCTGTCACTATTATCCACAAGCAGAAAATTGAGAAGATTTGGGCCATCTTTAATAGCTGAATTTCTTAACCTTTAATAGCTGTATTTCTTAAGTAGTAGTTAGAGCTTGACATGTACAACTGTCTCTGAATCAAGTTTGCATTTCTTCAGTATTAACCTATCCTGATCCACGCTATTAAGACTGACCTTTAACATGGATTATCCAAGTTTCTAATCAACAGACAGGGTTTTTTAATCGGCACCCGTTTCTAGTTCCTTTTGAGCTGAAGACAGGGTGACAGTATATGATAGCTGGTCATGTAACTGCTCCATTTATATCTGCTGTTGTGCATTCTAGCACTTAAATGGTATAATGTCATTAATATGGAAGTATTCAAATAAGTTTTTGAAAAATTTCCTTCCTTGTGCACTTCAGGAGGCTCCAAAAGGCTTATTTGTCATATAATTATAATTCACGTATGAGTGTATCATAGAATCATAGAATCATAGAATCATAGAATGGTTTAGGTTGGAAGGGACCTTGAAGATCATGCTATTGCATGTCACAGCCATTTCTCAAGCCCTCACCTCTTTCTGTCTTGTCCTCTAGCCTGTTCTTGGGGATTTCAGGAGTTAAGTACTTCACAGTACTTCCAGTGAAGCTGAAAATTACCTAAGAGAGAAGGTTTTCAGGACTGGGAAGGGGCTCACCTCTTCAAATGGTTTGTTTTGAAACTACAATTTTAGCCTGGAATAACTTCACTAAAATAACACAAATTCCAGATTTAATTGGGAAAAAATATTTCCCTTTTCTAACATATACTATGAAGTTCGTTAAGAAGCATGAGTTTACTCCCTTAAAAGAAACTTGAAGTATCAGGCACACAACAAATGTCACAAAAGATGAGATTACTTTGGTAATTTCAGAATGCAAGAGAAGGTCACCTTAGGTTCTTTACAGAAGAACTGGCTCCAGATCAGAACAGAATCTAGTCCCTCTCAGATAGAAACTTCCCACAAGTTTGTACATGAGTTATGTGGTCTTTGTGGCATATGAAGGGCAAAAGGACAATGAAGGGATGCTGCACACCCAGTTCCTCCAGGCTACACAAATATCAGCTCTATACCTGGAAGACTGGATTTGTTATGAAAATAAATATCATCAGATCAGCTCTACATAAATTTCCCCAAACCCACAGATATAACATGGGAAACTTTTTTAAAAATAAATTACAGTTTGTTCTCATTTTAAAATTAATTTTATTTTAGGTTAGCACTTAATTCATTTAACAATTTTTAACTTTAATGATATTTAATGTTCTATAGTACGTTCTTTCCAAAACAGAAACTTGTTATATAAATGAACACACCAAGTAGTTATTGGGATAATTACCAGGACAAATACACTTAATCATAGAATGGTTTAGGTTGGAAGGGACCTTGAAGATCATTGAGTTCCAACCCCCCTGCCATAGGCATGGACACCTCCCACTAGACCAGGTTGCCCAAGGCCACCTCCAGCCTGGCCTTGAACACCTCCAGGGATGGGGCTTCAACGACCTCTCTGGGCAACCTGTTCCAGTGCCTTACCACCCTTAAAGTGAAAAATTTCTTCCTAATGTTTAATCTAAACCTGCCCTCTTCCAGCTTAAAGCCATTCCCCCTCGTCCTATCACTATATGCCCTAGTAAAAAGTCCTTCCCCAGCTCTCCTGTAGGCCCCCTTTAGGTAGTGGAAGGCTGCAATAAGATCTCCCCAGAGCCTTGTCTTCTCCAGGCTGAACAGCCCCAACTCTTTCAGCCTCGCCTCATAGAAGAGGTGCTCCAGCCCTCAGATCATCCTCATGGCTCTCCTCTGGACACGCTCCAGCAGGTCCATGTCCTTCTTATGTTGGGGACTCCAGAGCTGGATGCAGTACTCCAGGTGGGGTCTCACAAGAGCAGAGTAGAGGGGCAGAATCACCTCCCTTGACCTGCTGGCCACACATCTTTTGATGCAGCCCAGGATATGGTTGGCCTTGTATAATTGTGTAATGTAATATGTGTAATTGTAATTCAAGTTAAAAAATAGACGAGATAAGATACAAATACAGAATTTCTAAAACAGTAGCAAACATAAATGTACTATCATCAAGTGTTTGTAACTGCAAAGCTGGAGGAATATTAATTACAATCTAAGATTTATTTATGTGAACACCAGTCAGAGAGACACAATGCAAATTTGAAATAATACGGTAAAGCTATGCTGGTGGAAGTCACTGGACTTGTCCATAGTGGAGATTACTGAAGAAACTTTCAAGACAATACCAACTACACCAGCACTGCAGTGGAACCATCCATGTTCAGGCTCTTCATATAGCATAAATGAAATATAATTGTGTTAATGTAGCTCAATATCTGAACTAATTATTAGCTTTTAGGGAATACTTTATGATTTGATCTGGTGCAATGCTCTGTTAATTGCGCTATACTACTTTTTAGTCCCAAACTAGTCCCTGCATACAGTATCTAGCACTTCCATGCATAGGTACACTAAGGCAGCTGTCATTAACTCAGAACTTTCAGTGCCGCATTCTACTGTATGGTGTGGAAACTCCCTCTTTCATCTCTATAAATACCAGGATTTTTCACTTACTCTTGTCTTCTCTAGATTCTTAGCAGATCACATTAGGAAAGCCACAAAATTAACAGAGTATGCTTTGTAAACTCAGAAGAAAAAGGGAGTTGAGAATTAGCAGAATAGGAGCTTCAATATCTAAAGTCAAAGGGAAAGCATGATGCAAGAGAAACTGAAGCAAACAAGCTTCTTACCAGAAGGGGTAAGTTGCTAAAAAAAAGGATACAAATCTGCACCTTTTTTATGTGGTTGTTTCTTGAAACCAACATAAAGTCCAAATTCAGCATTTTTAATAAAATTGGAGAGTCAGTCATCACATGAAGCAAAACCATACAATTTTGCAGACTGAAGAATATGAATGAGTCTTCAGTTCAACAATATCAAGCAGCTAAGTTAGCATATTTATAGTTAATGTTGCAATGTTTCCCAAGGCATTGGAGCATGGCCAGCAGGTTGAGGGAAGTGAGCCCTCTCCTCTGCTCAGCACTAGTGAGGCTGTGCTGGGAGGGCTGAGCCCTAGTTTGGGCTCCCCAGTGCCTACAGGCAGGGAGACCAGGGAGCGACTCTGGCAGAGTGTCCGCAGGATGGGGACAGGCCTGGAGCACATGACCTACATGGGAAGGTCGGCAGCACTTCCCATTATGCAGGAGCACACATTCTCTCTGGCAAGGAAAATGGCCCACAGGAACAGTCCCAAGGACAGAAGCCCTCAGCCCATCAGCCTTCTGCCCTTCCACAGTGGGGCAACCTCCACTCCACAACCTCGCTTCGGGTAGAACCACGTACGCCACGCCCCTTGGGATGGGGATCAAGCCATGCAGGAAATCTTAATGGCCTCCTAGTGTCACCAGCAATCTCGCTAAGCCATTTCCAAGCTGTTACAAGAAGGGCCTCCAAGCGGTGATAGGAGACCGGCACAGGAATCTTGCTGTCCCTTCCTGCTTAGCGAGGGTTTCTGGCATCTGTGAGTCAGATGGGGTGACTGTGGGAGAGGAGAAAGGACACACAGAGGAGAAGCAAGGTGGGGAAAGCCACAAGGGACAAATGAGCTTGCCACTTCCAAGCTCCTGCAGCCCATCCATGAAAACTCACCCCAAGACAAGCTGACGGTTTTGGATGGGCTGGAGGGGTAGGCACTGCCATAACATGTCACCGTGGCTGAGGTCCCCCCAAGAAGAGGAAGCAACAGATGACCCTGCAAGATGGCCATCACCTCTCGTCCCCACCAGCTTGGGCTCAGCTCCCTCAGGAAGGACACCATGGCTCAGACAGTATCTACCCACAAGGCTGAGCATACTGTGCAGCAGTGACAAAGGCCCTCTGGTAGCTCTTGTCCACTTCTAGAACTGGGACAGAGAGGTCACGTAGATGACAGCTATTGTTCCTACTCCTCTTGCATCCCTTTAGGGGTCATTCAGGAAGGACAATGCACCTAGCACAGGCCTTGGGTGTTCACTGGAAACCACGATCGTCTCACCTGACTCTCCTTCCGCACCACCTCTAGCTAATTTCTCCACTTCTCTCCATCACTTAATGACAACACAAGGTCTTTGTTGTCCTCTCCCTGCATAGGTTTCTGACACCTATTTACACTTTACAAAGTCCTCTACCAATTATTTACTGTTACAGTATAATTACTGTGTAGTTGTTGAAGAGTTAGTCAAAGTACACATACTTTATAGTTACTGTTTTCTATAAAGCAGAAAACCAAATCTGCACAGGACAGTCCTGTGCGATGCTCATCTCAGGAATTTGTGTGTTTAGATTCTGTTCTTAGGTTATTTTTAACTTTTTCTGTCAGCTACAGGTATGAAAGTTATTTATTTGAACTCTTAGTCTCCCTTCAAACCTTGTTTAAGTGATTGGTAGCAAATGATGTATTTCTAATTTGCTGAAACAATAGCTACTTTGGTGAGAGAGTTTACACTGGCAGCCCATGCACTTCATGTGTAAATTTAGTTACTACAAAAACAATTAAGGCTGTGGGCTTTTTGTAAACCAGTACTACGAAACGGAAGGGGAAAAGATCATCTAGATAAGATCTATTTTTAAAATTTTTTTGGTGATGAGCTTGCAAAGATAACGGCTCCTCTATGTTTACTCTGAACTGTGAGCTCTGCTGGGATAAGAATGGCTATCCACCGCTATGTATTTTGTTTCAGTTATTACTGTAAAGTAGATTTTCAGATGCTTTCAGGTAAGTGTGGTACCATAATATTGTGAGATGATAACTAAAAAGATAATAGCACTAATGCTTATCTTACAAGTTGAGAGTGTACAGATGTAAAGGACTAACCAGCCTAAATAACTTGATTGGCAAAATTTAGGGAATCAGAAACCGAACCCTTGAAAATCAGACATGCAATTCCACTCTTCATGCTGCAGGAAACAGGAAGCAATAATAAATGCCATTCAGTCCAGCTTTCTAAATCATAATTCACAAGGAATCAGACAGAATACTTATGTTTATTACAATACTTAAAGTTAATTGTCTATGGTACTTTTTTTTGTTTTCATCACCTTAATAAACATTTTAAATTGTTTTCATATGTTTATCTAGCTGATTCATTTCAGTACAAATCAATATTTTGGATTTAAAACATTGCTCCTATCTAACACAAAACAGAAAACGGTCTTCTTTTTTTCTTTTAAAAAATGTAATAGGAATATAATAGAAAAGGAACTGCATGAATTGAATAAAGTCCACGTGAAGGATGACTTTACTACGCCATATAATAGAGTAATGATTAAGAAAACCAGTCTCATAAACTGTAATGTTTGTGAGCTCTTCTTGCAGGTAGCTTTTCTTTCCAGTGCTCAATTGCTACTACAAATCACAGTAAATATGCGGTCAATTCCTACTCCAACTTGTCTGGAGCTGCCAATGGACCCTGTTAGCACCCTGCTCTGCCCACACTACTTGGGTGCTGTGGATTAAAACAGGCACCCTGTTGGTGAGGACACTGTCCCTGCTTATGGTGGGGTTAACCTCTGCTGCTGGTTCACGCCCTCTCATGGAGTAGCCCTGACCTTGCTGCACCCTAACAAACCCATAGGAAAGAGCAGCAGAAAGATATCGTTATACTGAGTCACATGAAGAAATGGTCACGTGCCACCTCAGCCTCCCACAGTGCCCGTCATCTTTATGGAAGAGTTCTGATGGATTGAGTATAACCTGCGCTGAATACACAGAAAGTTGAGATGAGAGATGGGGGAGGATGGGGGTTTACTGTGTTTGATTGTGGTGGTCTCTTTTTTCCAATAACCAAATCAATGATCAGAAGTTTGTGTTGTTTGGCAACAAGTCCAGCAGAAGTCCCTGTCTCAAGACTGTTCTGCCTGGGACTTCAAGCTCCAGGCCAGACCGTTTGGGTGTTGTCCTGAGAGATGGAAGATGTGCGTATGAATCTCCCTTATCTCAGAAGGATGTTAAGGCCAAACACATGCTCTAGCTCCTAAGCAGGAGCAGCAGGAGCTAGTAATTAGCATCAGGTAGAAAAACTGGGTGAAACATAGGGGAATGATTGTAGGCACCTAGCTCTAAGGAGTTGGCTTCAGATTATAAAACCTCTTCTTACCTAGGCATACAGTTCAGGGCTGCTGGTTCTGTCCCAAGGGTCTGATATCTTGATCTATTTGTGGAATTAAGAAATAAATGAATAAATATACCACACTGATTTCCAAAGGGGAACTTGAAACAGTTCAGTATTTTTTCTGAAAACTGATCAAAAGAGACTAAGACACCTAAATCCAAGAAGCAGCTTTTTGAGGTTCCTACCTAACTCCTTAAAGGGCAACAATCTTGATGCCTTCAGTAAGCCTCTCCTAATGCCTAGCTGCTATCTGGTTTTCTTGAACTCTGTTCCTGAGTATGCCCTGCATGGGATACATCTTAGCTGAGAGCCATCTGATAAAGGTGTAAGATTCAGCAGCACCGTGTAAGAGACCAAGACAAACCTGTGCTGGCAGGAGCAAAGGAGAGAAGGACCCAATGAGGAAACATGTTTATCATGCTTACTGAAAATTAAAATCTGATTTCTTTGAGTCTCTCACATTCAGGAACCTGTTGCACCATTTTTGATGGTGTTAACAAAGAAAAATATGTTTGTGGTGGTCATCTTAATGATTTCTAGTTCTTCATTAATGGCAAATACCTGGGGCTGAAATGTCTTTAGGAAAAATAAGAGTGAAAGGGAAAAGAGATCTAGATGATACGTATTAGTAAGGGCTATCAGTGCTTTTAGCACAGGACAGATCTTAGCCATGGTCTCATGATTTACTAGTTACACAGCCCATCACCCAATCCTGCTAGTTCTTTCACATCACCATACACACGTTGCCAAGCATATTATTCAGCAGTTTTACTTCCAGTCCCAAATGTTTATCTCTGTGAAAATGGTGGTGTATTATAGCGGGCAGAGAGATCTGGCCAAGATCAGATAAAACTGATACATCGCTTGAATGAGCCACTGCACTGACCGAGGATAAGCCAGCCAGCAGAGGGCGCAAAAGTCCCACTTTCTTCCGTAGGCACTATTACTGGAGAGCGATACTCTAAAAAAAGAAAACCAGAGCAAAGTGTTGACAATAGACTATGAAACGCAAGCCAGCCTTTGTGAAATGGAAAAGGGCAAGCTGATAGGAGTTTACAGCACAAGTGTATCGCCAGCATCGAATAGTAGAAGAGTCTAGGCATGGGAATATGGAAATACTTAGGTTTCCTAAACACAGTAGAACTGCTTTCCACGTAAAGAAAATACAGATATAAAATTAAGGTACCCAGGGTTACAAGATTCTCCTTTTCTTATTACACTTAATATGAGAGGAGTACATTAGTACACAGAAGCCTTCACTGGCACTGAGTACCCCACTCCATTTGATGCTGTGCTCCACCAGGCAGTTTCTTCATCCAGACAGCTTTTACTTCCAATTAGCAACCCCAGTGATGGGGGAATGGAGAAAGACACAAAGAGGTGAACAGACTTGTCCATACATAATGACAGTGTCAAAAGCATATAGAACTTGGATCTCTTAAAGCACAGACGATTGTCCAGTCAATAGTCATGGGAACACATGGTCCCCGAAAATAACCACAGATAACCAAGTAAACAATTCAATCATACACTTAACAACCACTTCTTGGAATTAGTCAGTCTAGTTGTTCTCATCTTTCTTATGAGACTGCTGTTCCACTCCTACCATTGTTACAGATCTTTTTCTAGGCAAAATGCATGTATAAAGTTATGGAAAGCTTCCTCTGTACAGCCCCCTAATTTCTTCCAAATTCCTGCCATTTCAGTTAAATACCTTTGCCTTCTTTTACTGTCATCACTAGCGATAAATAAAAAGGCAGGGATAATTCACATTCTAAGTATCATCTATCAAGTTACTGAGGATGATGGTGCACTTTACACCTTTCCTCATTTTCCATTCTAAGTTAAGCAAAGAGAAGAACTGGATATTCTTACATACTCTGCAAGCATTACGACTACATCTTCAACCACATATCCTATTAGGCTTCAGAAAAAGTAACTGGATTTGTAAACCTCAAAAAAAGGGATAAAGCGAGAAAAAGGTGATACAAAGTGCAAAGATGCACGTGCATAAGGATGTATAAGGCAGGACGATCAGTGCCATTTATTTACTGAGGGACCAAGAACTGTCTGCAGGCTGCTAATACAGACTGCAAGTTGAGTAACTTCCAGCTAATTGTTGCTTCCCTCTTTTGTTGAGACCTCATTTGTTGAGACTGTCTTTCTCTTTCTCCGCCCCCCCAGCCCCCCCTTTTCCATTTCCAACACATACATTAAAACCATTCAAAGGATCCCTTAAATTCAGTTAATTTATGGCACTATATATTCCGGCCAGTGAGTGTCGCTCCTTCCCAGTGAATAACAAAGGCTTCATTTTACTAGCACAGGATAGGCTGGGTATTCTATGGATATATCTTGTCCTCATATAAAATGCATTTATTCGAAATGTAGAATTACTGCTGATCACTTTTGGTCATAAGAGATCAAAACTTGCTTTTTGTAAAAGGGGAAGGGCTAGCTTCAGAACACCTGCATATATTCCAGTTTCAATAATCTCCTTTCCCAAATCCAAATCGTAACGTAAAACCCTCCTGGCAATGTCAAAGCAGAAAGTTATTCTCTTTGTACACTACACTATTGACAACTTCAAGCACTGAAGTGCCCATGTCTAGTGACTATGTTTGTCACTTCTTTCAGCTGCATGACACAACACAATGATACCTACACAGCATATGAAAGTTAAAGCTGTTGGTGAAGACACACCTGAGACTGGTATGTAAAGCAAGGCAGACAAGGACGTTATCAGGTCTACGCAGTATTGGAGTACTATACTGTGTTATTCTGAGACAGCTCAAAATAGGGACAAATGGATTTGAGAGTCTTTACCCTGATTCCAAAATTGAGAAATTATTACAGCCTGTTTATTGGAACTTGAAAGAATAACAAATCTGGCACAGAAAGAGTTAGGTAATGTCAGAAACCCTGCTATTTGGCCTGAATGCCAGAAAGCACAAGGAGACTTTAGCAACTAACATCAGGATGGGGAAATGAGCGGTTTCTTTGTCCAAGTGATAAAAAGTTATGCTAAGCAGTGGCAAAAGCAAATGAAGCATAAGCATGACCGCAACTCACATGAGGTGGGTGCAGACTAAGTTGCAGTGAGTCAAAGATAACCACAGACTAATTGGTGAGCAAGGAAATCAAGTTCCCTACAATTACCAATAGCAAGAACCCCAGGAAAAAAAAACCAAAACAAAAACATAATATACACTTGGTCAAAGGTCTGGAGTGCTATATTTTCCTCTATACGAAGGGTAAGTAATTCCACAAACTCTGGCAAAGGGCTATGATGGAGGATTACAGGGGAAAGCTAATGTGTAAAACAGGCATGTCAAAATAAAATTCTGACTGAAGTGCCTCCAGCTGTACATTGGGTTTTGCTCATTTGATATTTTCTTGTGCTTCTGTTGTCTTGTTTTGATGATAAAGATTCTTTTCTGTTCATGGTGTGTTTTCTCATCTCATTTCATTCCGCAGTTTTTGCAGCTAAAATGGCTGACTTTTAGACAGTAAATTCTGGACACTATTTTAGATGCCAAACAGGAGACAACAGGAACCTGCAGGTAATACCTGCAGCTCACTTTAACTTCCGTTATAACCAGAAATGGTCATTACTCCTAAAAATTAAGATTATAGGATACAGTATTAAGTTTAATATTGCCAATGCTAACATATTTTGGTATCTTTCACTTTTTATCGGGACTAAAAACCATAAACATTTAACAACATTTGGAGGGTTTATTTTCTGTCTTTTTATTTTTGAAGTTTTAGGGTTGAAACAGTGAAAGTTAAAAATATATATAATTAAATTTAAATAGCTGTCCTGTTAATATTATATTGATTCTAGGACAGTAAGAAAGAAGTAAAACAGAGTCAGATTTTTATCTTGACTATCAAGATGAAATAAAGGTAAGAATCCCAAAATGAAACCATTGAAAGTGTTACTATCTGCAAAAAAATTGGATTATGAACACAAACACACTCAAATATATCAAAATAAAGTTAAGGTTCTTACTAGCAAAGGTATTTTGAGAAGCAGATGGCACTTATTGCTGTCTATATCCAAAGGTCAATTTTCATGCTTATGAGAGCTCATACTTGAATTAAATGCTGCGTATTTTTACATACCATAAGAGAGAAAAAGTGAGAATTACCTGTTGACTTCCTGATATATTAAAAAAAAATTTAAATGCTAGGTGTACTTTCTGGTCTGCTGTGGTAGCAGTATCTGGTCTAACTGGTTTAAAGTGAGTGCATGTATGCTGCCATGTCCTAGAGCAACATGGCCTCAGGGAGAAGCTCAGGAAACCTGCAGTCCAATAGCTGTGCAATTTTGTCAGATGTTAAACAGAGCAGCATTTCTGCTCTCAAGTTTCTCTTTACACCTAGCATCTCCCTGCACATCTTCTGCTCCTATCTGCCTGCAGCTGCATCCTGCTCTCTATCTTCCCTACCACCACCTGATCAGCACATTTCTTGCATTCTGTATTCCCTGTGCTATCCCACAGAACCATACAAAAACAATCCCCAATTGTATGGAAAGTAATAGCTTCAGCAACAGCTCAATTTTTGCAGCTGTGTTCAACAAGCCACTTTGTGTTGACAAAAACTGTATTTTACTGTCCATTACATTTCAAGTGTCACTGGGAAACACTGTACAATCCTATCTACATTTCTTTCTTTGCATTAATAACTTGAAAAAGAAATTGTTCAACAAGCATATACAGCATTAGTTATTATAGAGAAGATCCAGAATACAGAAACAAATATTTTTTTCCAACGTGTACAATCTCAGTAAAAAGTTCTGTCTTTCCAATACTATCTATCAGCTGAAAGTAGTGAACAAATGAAGACTCAAGCTCTATGACAGTCTTACATTATGCAGTTTTGAGTCCCAGAAGACAGGTTCCTCTGAGTGCAAGAGGTGCCTCAAACCAAGGCCTCCCCAATACTAACAGCTCCTTTTTGATCACAACTCCCGAAATTGCTGGAAACCTCTCCCACTAGAGATGCTTTACATTTCAAACACATCTGTTCTTCCTTTTTTCCAGTAATCCCAAACAAAGGACCTGGACCTGAGATGCTCTGATAATCTTGCTGTACAATCTGTGGGCTGCTGCAGCCTGTCATCTCCATGAGGACAGAAAAGCCTGCTGAAGTGAACAGGAATCGCAAGTATGTAATTACTAATCCTCACAACCAACGCAAAGTAGATCTTCCCATTCTTTACTTGAAATGTTTAGACATTGAACTTGAAACAGATAAGGGATAGTTTCTGGTATTATCAGCCAGAGTCAGATAGGCTGAAGATGGCAAAAGTACCAGGAACATTTTAAGGTAGGTATAAAAACATATACAGAAACTAAAATGGTGCTGTTCCAGGCAGTGATCTTATGGTATATAATTTCCCATTCACTTAACACAGGTTCATGGGTAGACAGAATCTCAGTGTGAAGACTACCCTCCCCTCTCACTGTATATGTGTTTCCTGGAGGGGAGGCAGGAAAGGGCTAAAGCTGAGACCCTTGAGATGCCATTTAGGACCCATAGTTTACGCAGCAGAGAAAGGTTTTGGCCATTGGTGGTAATGCCCCTGCCATAGCATTGGAGCTGTTTATACTCTCAGCGCACACCACACTCTGTTGGACAGAAGCCATGGGGTTGAGATGAGCAAGTGCTATCTGTGTTATGACAAAAGTGCTGGAGACAAGTAGCAGAAACAAAGGTCAGCTCTCTGCCCCCCAAGTAAATCCATTCCTATAGAAACAAAAAATCCTTTTGCACCTTTTTCTCTAATACAGTGGAACAGCATTTCCTTCTGCCTCTGATTTCTTTAAACCAGCAGTCAGCACATGCTGCCTTTATATTTTTTTAAGGTTACTATCTCTATCATTGAGCTGTGCACCAGAATGCAGGTTAGTTTTGAGAAGTCTAACTTTAAAGATAAATGGCTTAATTAATTGCAAACTGATCTGCAGAATTCAACAAGCTACAGCTCTGCTGCCTCTTAGACAATCAGGAAACCTCCTTGTGGATTGCTCCTAACAGCCTCTGGGATGCTAAACACAGCTCTAACCAATGACCTTTTTAAATATACTGGAGAAAAAAACATTGGGTGAGCACCAAATCCCCTATAAAGAGCAGGACAATAGTTGAATATATGGTAACACATACAAACCTTTAGCAAGACTCACCACTAAATACCATTGGTTTGTCTTTAATTCTCACTTCCTGTTTTGGTTTGAGAAACAAGCTGTGCCACAAAATGCAATGGCAAAGTCTACCAGTGTTAACTTGTCAACGAGTGACTAGCAGGTCTTGTGTCTCCCTAAATATTTCTGATTAGATTTCTGGGATACTTATAGGAAGGATAAGTGGATGGGTGTGAGTTTAATATTATTTGCCCAGGGTGAAGGTACTTAAAGCCTGTCATGTGGCCATTTCACCTTCCCCACCAGCTGCCAGCCTGGCTTTCTCTTGTTCCCTGCTATCTATACTCTCTCTTGCAATGGGCAGTTCTCTGTGCTGCAAGGGGGTGAAAATAGCTTGTGATTGTTTACTTGCTTGCAAGTAGTTATTTACATAAACAAAGAAGAGCTTCACTTGTTGGCGCTGTTCTGTTCCTAAAGGGAAGGAGCTGATAAGGAGAAGAGATAAATAATTACTAACTAGTAGAGCTGGTCTATTCTTTCCTACCTTAAAAGAACTGAGGTGCTGCTTTCTGGTATTTTGTAGTCCTCTTTGAGTCTTTCTGTGATTCCTGAGGCTGTGAAGCTATAGTCAGAGCTGTCACTTCAGCAAATACCGTTTTCCTTTTCTACCGTATACCTGCCAAAAATAGAGAAGTATTACTTCTCAAAACACCTGGCTTTCTTTTCCTTCAATTTTTTACTTTTCTGAAAAGAGAAACTTACCCTCAATCACCTACTTGCAGACTTCTCATCGCTCTCTCTTTAAAAAGGAAAAAGAAAAAAAATATTTTACGTACCAGAGGAAAGACGATTATCTCAGAATTTCTCTTTTGGTTTTGGATTCTCACTTAACACAGTTCACACTATGTGGAGAGATTCTTAAATGAAAAAAGGCATGGTTTAGTTCTGGTGACCAACCCAGGGTTTGAACTAAGCACCCAGAGTGAGGGAGAAAAGATCTAAGTAAACAAGAAAGGTGACATCACCCTGCCCGGGAGAAAAGTTAAACAGAGGCGCGTGAACAGAGGGCCTTAGCCAATCGGGTTGGGGGGCGTTGTACGTGAACAGGGGAGCTGGACCAATCATAGCGTTGTTGAATATGCATGCTTTGCTGCGAGTCTATATATACTCTGCTAAAATATGCAATAAAGGAGGACGATCATACTCACATTGAGATCGCGTCGTTACTCCGGTTCCAATCCCACTCCGACAACACTAAATTTTAATATTTCTTGATTTCTCCTAAATTCCTTAAGCCTCATGCATACAACAAAATACAACTGCTTTTTCATCAATGGTTTTAAACCATCATCCTGAAATCTGCTTCATGTGTTAACAAATTTAAATAGGCAGTACTGGTGCATTGGACAGTTGATCAACAGGGCTTAAAAATCACAAATGAGTGAGTCTCTGTGTCCTTATTTTTCTAAACATTGCTTCATATTGGAGAGTAGATAGTGCAACTGTAAACATGTTTTTGTTGTTATTGTAGCCAGGGACAAATTCTGTTTAATAGATTAATTGTCTATGAGCATGCTCTACTGAAGCCTACAAACACTTGGAACTAGCAGGTTAAGTACAACACAGAGCAAAAATGATGTCATGTACTTTACCAAGGGTGAACTCTTTCAAGGTTGTGCTATAACAATCTCATTTTCCATGGAAGACAAGCCTAATGGAAGCTCTTAAAGGAGAAGTATTAAGCATTGCCTCTTTTAAGTTTTGCATCAAATAATGCCATTTCTAGCAAAGACTATCCATGCATGTGTTTTCTTGTGTTTATCTACTGCAGATGAGTGTACTTGAAGTGTTTACATATGTGATGCTTGTGGCAATGTTATCTCTTGAACAACAAAAAAGGGATGGGTGAGGAGAGGAATAGCTTATAAACTGGTAGACACAGATACACTCCTTGGCAACCAAATACAAAATAGTAGCTTTGTGGCCTTTTGGGCTTGCCAAACTTAATTGACCCTGCAAAAGCTAGAGAAGAAAACATTTTTAGGAAAATGTGAGCTCTGTAGTAAAAGGAAATCAACAAAAATTATTATAGAAAAGCTACTGAAACCTATGCTCTGTAGTATTTAAGAGCCTTGATCATGGGTCAGTGACGTTTTTAACACAACCAGACATGTCTTTCCCCTGCTGTGCTCCTTTGTCAAAACTGAGCTGCTATGACTTACTTCACTGTATGAAAGCCCTTCAGCTAGATAATCACAAATGGCTTACATAAGCGTCCAGTTCAAATTATATCCAAAACCTATTTTTTAAAAATTTATTACATAATTTTTTTAATCCTATCTACTGCTTGCTCCAGCAACATGTGAACCCAAAATGTTCTGTTCTACTAACACACTAGGACAGAAGAAATCCAGTTGCTTCAGATGGAGTTAAATTACAAGAAAAAGAGATTGGATTGAGGCTAAATCTATGTGCTATTACACTCACTGGAGCTTCAGCTTTTTTCTTGATGACAGACTACATAGTTGTCCAGTGGAGACTGATAGCTTTAAGACAGTCTGTTGTTAGGGAGAATAAATGAGTTTAACCAACAGAAAGTTCTTTGAGGGGCTCCAGAAGCATGGGCTACTTTTTATTTGTGGTTATTTTGTGGCAGGAAAATTAAGTAAGGCATTTCCGTTGCCATAAAAGTGCAAGATATTCTCATTCCTGAGAGCAAGAAGCACTTTGCTTTCTTCTAAATGGGTTTATACCATCTTATGTTGAATAGCCATGTGTGTCTATAAAACATTCCTGTTAGTCTGAATAAAACCTCATTCCTCGTGCTTACATATTTTTGTTACCCAAAACAGTTTCTGACTAAGTCATAAAGAGAAGGTTGTCTATGTGCCTTTTTGTAGGCCAGTTTTGATGTCCCTCAATTCTCACATAGATGTTTCCAGGCTCCTGAGGATTGATGTTTTGTTGAAATGTCTTGTGCTTCCACAAATGTGATCATACACAAATTAACATTGGTTGGAAATTTTGGTAGAGGAACAATTTTTCTGTTGAAAATACCAATATGTTAAAATTAGAAAGTAGTCTGGAAAAGTATTTGTTTCAGTAGAACTGGAGAAGGAGACCAGACAGGTTTTAATGGAAGCTTGCCTTCCTACTCTACTAACAGGCAGCCTGCCTGGCAGGGAGTTTGGGCATATCTGATTTTCTGTTTTGACTCAGAACAAAATATTTTCAGGGATTTGAAGCCCTCAATCAAAGGACAATTCCCCCTATAACATGGGTATACTGAGGATACCTGTTTTCAGGGTTTTTTTTCAGCTTGTTCTAGGTTGTATCCAGAAATGCCTGATAGCCCAATTGCATGTAACATGAAGTTGTCCAGCTGGCTCCAATCAGAAGTAACTAGCTAATATTTCTACAACACCTAAAAACTTTAAAAAGTAAACACTACTATTCTATATTTTTGAGACCTTTCACCTGCATATGTATAAATTATCACAAACCAGTTTTAATCAATATCTAATACCAATGATGTTCAAATTACAGCACGAGCCACACATCATACAAAAAGATCTCCCACTTCAAACCAACTTTCTGAAACAACTGCCCAAAGATATGTTATTTTTAAAACACCCACAGCTCCTATTAGTAATGATCACTTCCTGTTTTCAAAGTATTTCACAGCCTAAAATATTTGCTGCTCAAGAGCACTAAGATTCGGATTTTGCCTGTTCTCTGAGTTTAGCTGTCAGTAGTGCAGAACTGAAAAATTACATACCTGCATTCATTACAATTGCCAGAAGTACTGGTCTTACAGAAACCTTTTTTCAGTGCCCTGTCATTCCTGGGATTTAAGCTCCCTGATTCAGCTGAATGCCTGTATCTTCCACTAACATCTGTGCTGCTATGTTTGTCTTTTTTGCTTTTATCTCCATATGTCTTGTTACCAGAATGTCTGGATGTCCTCTCCTTCCCTGGGTACAGGAATCAAGCTTCCATTTTGATTCTGTATCACTAAGACATTCTAGAAGAGACCTAATCTTTAGACATTGACAGAAACAGTTCATCATCATGGCTTCATGATCAGCATTTATGATTCTGACACATTTATCATTGACCTTGAGTTTGAGACAAAAATATCGGTAGGTTTCAGCATGTGATCTATGACACATCTCCACAGGGACAGGAAATAACTACCACCATTTACAAAGTAACACCAACCTTTTTGTAGTACTCACATTAATTAATGCTTCTTAGTTTCAGTATCAAAAACCGGAAAGAATAAATGCACATAATGATGCTGTGCAAATACATCCAGTAATAAGTTAATGCCAGCTTGATTATCATGAAAACATCTGAAACATTTTTCTTCTTGAATTTGATATCATGTGGAGTTCAGAAATTAATAAGCAATTGTAATGTTAACATCACAGAATATCTTTTTATTTTGCTGGTTTCTGTAAGAACAGAGGATTTTTCCCCAAAAGCGTAACCAAATTCCATCAATAGCAGCATATCAACACCACACTACAGCATTTGTTTTCGCTATAGAAACAAACGGTTTCACTATTGTCCTGGTTCTGGCAGGGATGGGGTTAATTTCCCTAAGGATGGGGAGGGGACACAGGTATTCCACACCATGTGAGCCATGCCCGGGCTGTAGGGGGAAGCTGGCCAGGGGAGAGGGGGCAGGAAGCTCAGCGGGGGCTGCGGCAGTCCGGTCCGGTCGGTGAGCAGCGGTGCCGTAATCACGTTTGTATTTTCCTTTATCGGTGTTATTGTTACTGTTTTTTCTTCCCTTTGCTGTTCTGTTAAACTGCCTTTATCTCAACCCACGAGTTTTGCCTTTTTCTTCCCATTTCCCCCCACGGCTGTTGGGGGTTGAGCGAGCGGCCGCGTGGTCCGTTGTTGCCGGCTGAGGCCAAACCACGAGAACTATAGAAACAACATTAGCCTGTGGGGACATTAATGCATATTCATTGCACAGCCTACTACAAAATTGAGATTCTGGAATAAGATGGATTGGATTTCTTACATAAATGATGGAAAAGGTCATCAATAATTTAAAAAAATAAAAATAAAACTTTTATAGCCTGTGGCTTTGTGCCCTGTGGTTAGGTTATTCTGTGCCTAAAGCAAAGTATGCTCAGATCAAAGTTCTTCCTTAGAAACTGTCGTAACATCTCTCTCCTGAAAAGACTCTTTGATGCCAAACAATCTAATTAAGCTCAAAGTGAAGTATTTTTATGTTTGGGGTTATTAATTTCCCTCTCCTCTACCCAAATGCTTATTTTAACAAAACATGAAGAAACTTAGTATCTCTGACATATCTCATCCTCTGTCAATATTAGTTGAAACTTGCCAATTGGCTGAAAAGTTTTTGGTAAGGTGCTTTCAGCAGATGCACTCAGACAGTGTGGTTGCATAAACCTAATTTTCTTAGGAAAAGAGGCTAAAAATTAATAACTGTCCCCATGTATTTTTAGAACACCCCAATCTTGGAACTTTACTGCATCCTAAAGGTAATTCTGTTTAATATTAGTGCACCTCCACTAGCAACTTAAGCTGTTCCACCATGTCATCCACTTGAACATGCAACCCTAAGCAGTAAGAAGGACATTCTACTTGAATAAAAGTAATAGTTCTTGAATTTTGTCCCTTTAATACTGCTCATCTTTTGGTAGGTACCAAAGTTTATCATCATAGATAAGACATCAGCTTAGTGCCTCTCTCTAGCTCATATATAGATGTGGAGAGCTGGCTAGCTGAGTGAGGGCATATCAACATCGAAATGTTGACTCATCAGGGTCTCAAGAAATACCGAGAGCAGCTCCTGTGAGAACTAATAGATAACAAGTCATCTGGACTTCAAGAAATACCGGGAGCAGCCCCCGTGAGAACTAATAGATAACAAAGACAGTCTGCCCCTGTTTATTCCAACAAAAGCTAAGTAAGGAACTTGTGATTAAAAGAAATGAGAGTTATGTGCAGTGATAAGATGTGTATGCAAACATAGACCTTGAGATGCCTAACCAATAAGGAGCTTGGCTTTTGCAATATGTATGAGCTAATTAAGACTGTTATAAAAGGTGTAACCGTGCTTTAATAAACGAAGTTTGCTGATCCCTCATATTGAGTGACTGCTTCTTCCCTCCGTTCCGGCGAATGGCACGACAAATTGGCGCCCGAACAGGGACCCCGGCGACCCGATAGCGGAGTCCGGGAGCCACGGTCGGCGGAGAAGTTGAGTGCGGTCCTGTAAGCAGCGCAGGAGGCGAAAGGGATTTCTTCCCCGCGCCCGGGAGCACCTAGAGAGGCTGTCCCGCCTGCCACGCGCCGCCGAAGTCTGTAAAGGCTGCAACAGCGCGCTGATAGAGGTATGAACAGACAAGCGGCGTATAATCTGCTCAAATGCTTCTTAGAGAAGCGGGGCACTGAAGGAATAGACTTGAAAAAGGAACTTCCTGATCTGTTAGGCTGCTCGCAAGTATTCTCTCTAAGAGAGGGATTGAGACCGCCGAAACAGCTGATTAAGCGGATTAAGTTGGGACAACGGTGGGGGCATTTTAAAGATACGCATATGTTGTTTTCCCCCATGGAGTGGCGATCTTTCGGTGATGCAATGTGGGAAAAAACGATAACCGGGAGTGAGAAAGAGGAGAAGGAGATAAAGGCTGTTCGCGAGTTGTGGCGCACAATAGCACTTTAAAGGCTATGAAAGCAGAGACAGAAGCAGCCTGTGCTGCCGCTCAAATGCTGGGTCCGGAGAGCATGGAAACGAAACCTGGTGCGTGGGCACGGTTCTTCGGGCAGCCGGCGGTGAAAGGGATGACTGGAATTACGTGTAAAACTGTTGCCGAGGTGCGCGCGGGCGCCGACCCTGCTCCGGCGACACCCGAGATGCAGGGGGTGCGGCTGCAGTCGCCATCGCAGCCAGGAGGAGAAACCTGACGACCTATGCCTTCGGCTCCTCCTCTGCCCCCCCCCCCCCCCCCCCCCCCCCCGCCGTCGCCGCCGCTCCGCGGTCGCCCATGCTGGGCCCGGCCTCGGCCCGCGCCGCCTCTCGGCCCGCCTCGCCGTAGTCCCGCCGCAGCAGCGTGAAGCCCTGCCGGCAGCACAGCAGCCACCACAGCCCGCCCGGGAACGGCATCGCCCCGCCGGCACCGGACGGGCCCGGAACGGGACGGGACCGGCCCGCCGCGCACCGGCCGCCGCCCCCGGGACCGACCCCGCCGCCGCCCCCCCCCTTCGGCTCCTCCGCTGCCTCCCGCTCGCCAGGCGCTGCTACACCCCCCCCCCCCCCCCCCTTCGGCTCCTCCTCTGATACAGACAAAGTGTTACGAACAGTGCTGCAACGTCTTGACGATGGTCTATTTCAGACGCGAAAATTCGCCCGCAAAAGACAGACTTAACGACTCAATTGAGGACATTGACAGACGTACAGACTTTACTAGGAGACATTCAATGGGTGTGCAACTGCTCTTGGAGTTGCCTATTTCTCTGTTAATTTGTAATACTGTTGAATCGTCGTATGCAGTTATTTGTCAGTGGCAAACAGGAAAGGGGGAAATTCTCCCCCGCCCCACCTGTGCCACTGACAAATCATCAGCTGACAAATCATCAGGAGACATGTTTAAGATTTTAAAATGAGTCTTTTTAAGAGTACAACCCAAGTCTAGCATTCAAACAAGACCGGAGGCAATAGGAGAGTTGATCAGGAAGGGCAGAACAAGAATCATAGAGATTAGTGGAACGGAACCTGATGATGTCAGTATTCCAGTGAATGGTGCCAATTTAAAATGGTGGTTGCGTAACTCAACTTCCATCCAAGAAGCATTAATAGGCTATAATGGTCGTATACATTCGCAACAACCAAAAGAGAAAATGTGGCAAGTATTAAAACGAAATCAGTGGATGGAAAAAGCGCATCATGTATGCAAGCATTTACTTGCATGCTTTGCCGTGTTAGGAGTGCCCGAACAGATTAAAACAGACAACGGGCCTGCATACATTAGTCAAAAGGTAAGAACTTTTCTACTGAGATGGGGAATTAAGCACGCAACAGGAATACCCCACTCACCAACCGGGCAAGGCTTGGTTGAGCGAACCCATCAAGTGCTAAAAGATTATCTAAATAAGCAAAAGGGTGAAGACACAGATGCACAACAGCAATTACACAGAGTATTGTTTACGCTAAATTACTTGTGTCTTATGGGCGATCAAGAGGAACCGCCAGTAGTGATACACCATCAAAACATTAAGCTGAATAGTACCACTACCCTACCTAAATTTATGGTACATTATAAAGACCCGACCACCGGAGCATGGGTGGGACCAGTGCCAGTCATTTTTAATGGTCGAGGGTACATGTGTGTCTCTACAGGAACAGGCCCAGTGTGGGTCCCGAGCAGAGCGATAAAACCAGCATTGGAAAGACGACGGACACACCAATACCAGGAGATGGCGCAACAGAATGGGCCCAAAGAATCTTAAGAGCTTCCTAATAAGTAGTTGCGTCCTTCTTTTGGATGCAGAAACGGCAGGGCTTGATCACCCCTGCAGTTTCAAAGGAATGTCTGTGTGGCTTTGGCAAATATGACCGGTCAAGATTCCATCTGCCTATCCACAGCATCACCCGAGAATCCATTTTCCACCTGTCTAGTCGGTCTTCCGTCTGACCAATGGCCTTCCAACTTACAAACGCAATTCCTAGGTAATGGCTCTGCAACTCTTGCTGATAGCCGGGATGGATGGGCTGCATATCTGCCACCCCTCCATGCCGAGCCGCAAGAGCTAGAACTTGTAGGATCACTCATGATAGATAGCTGTGTGTACTACACAAACAATTTTTGCCTTGTTTTTTTTTTTGCACTAGGAGTAGCAGCAGCACACGCTTTAACCACGCTTAATAAATTAGGATATTGGCTTGCTAAACAATCTAACGCTACACTCCAGAATAAGGCTGCCATAGATTTTTGTTATTAACGCATGTCATGGGTGTGAAGACTTTTGACAGGATGTGTTGTATGAACCTCTCAGACCACTCCAAATCAGTACACCAAAGCATCAGAGAATTATATCAAGGAATGCAAAAGCTGAGAAAAGATGATGAATGGGGATGGTTGAATCAAATACTATCAGGTTGGGGAATCAAAAGTTGGATAGCCATGATTGTGAAAACTAGCTTGCTTATATTGCTCATTGTAGTTGTTATAATATCAGTTGTATTATGGATCTTCTCTTGTCTACAGCGCATGCTCATGAAAATTGTGCACCAAGCCTGGGTTGCTCAAAAAGAAGAAGGGGGAATTGTGGAGAGATTCTTAAATGATAAAAGGCATGGTTTGGTTCTGGTGAGCAACCCAGGGTTTGAACTAAGCACCCAGAGTGAGGGAGAAAAGATCTAAGTAAACAAGAAAGGTGACATCACCCTGCCCGGGAGAAGAGTTAAACAGAGGCGCGTGAACAGAGGGTCTTAGCCAATCAGGTTGGAGGGCGTTGTACGTGAACAGGGGAGCTGGACCAATCATAGCGTTGTTGAATATGCATGCTTTGCTGCGAGTCTATATATACTCTGCTAAAATATGCAATAAGGGAGGACGATCATACTCACATTGAGATCGCGTCGTTACTCCGGATTTGGAAGATAACTCTAGCTCCATACACAGGGAGATTAAGCAACTGATGGAACACTCACAGAAAATACAGAAAGACGTTGGATTTTTTGGGCTAGAAGGCCTAACTAATTGGTTAGGCCTAGGAGGGTGGCTAAAGGGGCTAATTCAAAGCTTAGTATTGGTCTTAGTAATAGTTATTGTAGGGCTTTTAATGCTTAGTTGTGCTTTGTTATGTATTAAGCGGCTTATAACGCAAGTTACCAATAACGCTTGGCTGGCACAAAATAAAAACGGGGGAATTGTGGAGAGCTGGCTAGCTGAGCGAGGGCATATCAACATCGAAATGTTGACTCATCAGGGTCTCAAGAAATACCGAGAGCAGCTCCTGTGAGAACTAATAGATAACAAGTCATCTGGACTTCAAGAAATACCGGGAGCAGCCCCCGTGAGAACTAATAGATAACAAAGACAGTCTGCCCCTGTTTATTCCAACAAAAGCTAAGTAAGGAACTTGTGATTAAAAGAAATGAGAGTTATGTGCAGTGATAAGATGTGTATGCAAACATAGACCTTGAGATGCCTAACCAATAAGGAGCTTGGCTTTTGCAATATGTATGAGCTAATTAAGACTGTTATAAAAGGTGTAACCGTGCTTTAATAAACGAAGTTTGCTGATCCCTCATATTGAGTGACTGCTTCTTCCCTCCGTTCCGGAGAATGGCACGACATATAGATGAAAAGTAGCTCCTGTAGTTTTAAATTGGAAAACTTCTCAGTTTAATTTCTGCATAAATTGTCCAAATAAGTAACTGTTATGCTGGCAAGAAACACCCTGAAACCAATAAAAACAATAATAAAAAGCCCTAACTTACCCTTATGAAAGCACATCATGTCCAGACCTAAGCTGTGACATCAAGGTCAAAACCAGAATCTCAAAAGCAGTCATATGCTTATAATTACTCCGAACTTTAGTTGTTGCTCATGTTGGTTATATTACAATCATTGGAAAAAGCAAAATATATGCTTGCATTCTAGAGATAATTGTGGGAAGGACAAAAATGGGAATTTGACGATCCCTTTGAGATAAACAGTTCTAAATAATGGGCTATAGGCTCCATTTACAGATAAAAACAGAAGCAGGAGAACACTACGCTAACTTACTTGCTATGTACATTTAGTTTCACTGAGAGCTGCTATACTCGAAGGACCAAAAGATATGCAGCAAGTGCCCCACAGTCATTAAAAGGACCCACTAGACCCTTACATTTTTGCCTTTTAATGTTCTTTACATCATCAGCAGCTGTATGCCAAACAAAAATGTACTATCAGCCAGAATGGTGGCTCTTAGTATCTTCAATTGCATTAACAAAACACGACTACAGCATTTCTTACATGAAGTTGAGGGAAGTAAAAAAATTGAGAAAGCGAAGTTTGCAGAAAAACAATAATAAGAGAAAACTGCAATTTTTAATTTATCCCAATAATCTGAACGCTCTTCTTTTTGTACTACTCATGGTGAAACAGACTTCAATACGTCGAATCTTTTCTAAAGGAAAAAACCCTTAGCTGGCCAATCATGTTCTTGATCTTCTGTACTTTCTTACCAAAGTTGTAAGTGAGAGACATTATTGATATTGTTCATATTTTTGTAAGGATCACGCACTTTTAAATTACTCAACAGTAATTCCTTAGATAAGTTGTTTTTAACAAGCTGTGAGTAACATGTATGTGTGTCCCTCTCTATGAAGCTGTGGGAATCAGTATGAAGGAGGAGGTGGGTAACAAAGCAAAATTAGGGAATGTTTTCACATGCAACTGAGCCAACACCACAGTTCTCTGGTGAAAAAAAGGAGAGCTCTCCCTCATCCCGTTCCAGTCTTGGCCAACTGGTTAGTACTGGTTCCAGCACCATCAGACCATTTGCTGACATGCTGTAACTCCTTAAGGTATCAAAACCTACTTGCTTGCTGGGCTAGATTTCTGCCATTAGAGTGAGTTGACTTAGCTTAGGAGGGCTATAGCAAGTGCCAGAAGCAGCACACATTATGCAGGAGAAACATGTGGCCAGGAGAGAAGACAGGAAGGTGAGAAAGGGAACCTTCCACTTTTGGTACTGGTAATCTATTATGCCAGCGCTTGTGAAACCATACTCTAAGGAGGACTTTCTCCTTATCTTTCCCACGCAGTCTGCATAGAGACAGACAGCATCCCCTAGGAAGGATTCAGAGCAATAGCCATTATTCTCTCTGAGTCACTGTTTGGAGGAGGTGTTTCCCCATAAATCATAAGGGAGCCTGGAGAGCAGACTTTGTTGCTAGGCAAAGTGAATTTGTGAAATGTTTTGGAGTCAAACCAGGTGGTCTGCAGTACTTGCCAGATTATTTGCAGTGTTACTTTGCAATTATTCCATACAATTTTATACGAAATTTAACAGGTGATTATGATCCACTAGGAGAAACAGAGAACAATAGTGGACAGTACATCAAGATGCTGAATGTGTATTACCAACCTGACAGGACAGAAGACCATCCATTTTTTCCTGCTGGGCTTCTGCTGGCTTAATAAATTGAACTGGCCCAGTGATCCAAGAATATCCAAGGACAACTATACCTGGCAGGAGCAAGCTGAATGGATAAGGCAGGTAAGGGGAGCAGACCTGGAGGTGGTCTGTTAACAACGGGCTGTTAGATTGGCCCACCCCATCCCACGGGAAGTTATGGAATATAAAGATTGGTCTAACTTTTAAATGAGAACAAGGTGTAACAAATGTTTAACAAATGGCCAAACCTGCACAAAGTAACCTGGAATAGCTGCAAGTTCTCACTTGAACTTTCACACTGTTATACAACAAGAAAGTGGCAGGCCTGAGAACACAATCTCAGAGTCCCTCTCATGGGCCTCCCCCTTGCCTTAGACTTGCCTCCCTTTTCAACCAGCCTGTGGTTTCTCTAATGACTGCCAGCAAGCCTTCCAGCTGTGCTAACTTCAGTAGTGATGCTGACATCTGTTCGCAAATAACTGGACACAGACTAACAGCTCCTTTTGTATCGCCCCACAGTCATTACTTCTTCACTATTGACTTAGACAAGATTCAAACCATTTGCCTATGGGTTGAAGGTTCCTTCTCCCGTCATGAATTCCACGTTCCCTCTTTCCCCTAGCGTCCAGCTGTCATCTCCGACCCCTTCTTCCTTCCAGTGGCTCTCTCTGAGCTTCTTGACCATTTTCAGCTGTCGCCCAGTTCTAGCTCCTTGTGTCTATCATCCAGCCATCTGACCTCCAAGAGCTGCTAGTCCTTGTTTCTTTGTCCTTCCTGCTTAAGTCTGCTACACTTGGTTCTTAAGCTAGTCTGTTCTTGTATCTTTCTTGTTCTTGTATCTCCAGTTTCAGCATCACTGACACCAGTCTCAGTTTCTATGACAATCCAATCTACCCTTCTGTCTCTCTGTCCCAGGTCCTCCTCTGTCTCTATTCTGCCAGACTCTGTAGCCGTTTGTTTTGCTTTTTCACTTCTTAGTCCAAGTGCTGCCCACCCAGGTTCTCTATAAGCTTTGGGCTTTTAACTAAAAAATTCAACTACCCAGCCAACAGCAGCTGAAAAGACAAAAATTAGAAGTTGCTGGATGTTCCAGAGAAATGGAACAAGATAGGAGAAGGAGATTGGACTACAGTAAGCAAAAAACCAACAGGGCGTATCTGAGGGGAAAAGGTACTATGGATCCACCTTGCTCAGATATACAGCCAGTTAGCCTCAGTGCAAATCTGCAAACTCAGTTGTTTTGTCCCCAGGCCCTGAGCTGTTGCAGCTGTGCAGCACAGGGCTCCACTGTGATGTAGACACAGCCTTCAGCTGACACAAGGTGGCCTCTATCACTCACACTCAGAACAAATTAACATATGACAGCAAGCAGTTACCTATTCTCTCTGCACACAAGTGAAACCATACTGTTCTCCTACTATCAGTCACAACTTACGCGTGTGAGCGCACACGGGTGCACACACAGTGATCCTTTTCTTTCAATAGGCTTGAGCTGCACCTTCTTACTCCTGGTCCTGTGCCTCTACAAACGTGGCAGAAAAGCTGGACCAATGCCACCCTTTGCCTATGACCAAGGTGGCCTGCAAAGACTTGGCAGTGTAGCATTCCCCACCACAATTACATTCTAACATTTTGAGCACATACATTGGATTCTGGTTTTGGTTTATGATCATTGCTACCTGGTGTCTCAATGGGGGTCAATAATCTTATTATCAGCCAAACTGCCTGGATTTACCCCTCCCCACTCCATTCACATGTATGTGAACACAACATTTTAGCCAAATGAACACAATATTCTAGACTATAATTGAGCCATTCCAGTTGTAATTAAACATATATATGTTTCAGAAATGTAAACTCATCACATGAATAAGGCTACACTTACAATTAAATGATTTAAATGCATGGTTTGCCAAGCAACTTCATGACCATAGGTAACTTATCACCAATACATATTGTACGTTTAATTCAAAAGATAAAATATGCCCTAATATCTTGATATGCAGATATGATTTAAGCAAGTGCATAGCTGAGTTTAGAAATCAGATTCAAACCAGGCACACACTTCTTTTTCTGGACTGAGGACGATACGGCAAACAGCTGGACTCTAACATATATTGATATCCAATACCTTGAGGCTCTTACACAGCTGTGAGAAGTGGTTGGTTAGGATCAATGTATTGCTATTGCATGTCACAGCCATTTCTCAAGCCCTCACCTCTTTCTGTCTTGTCCTCTAGCCTGTTCTTGGGGATTTCAGGAGTTAAGTACTTCACAGTACTTCCAGTGAAGCTGAAAATTACCTAAGAGAGAAGGTTTTCAGGACTGGGAAGGGGCTCACCTCTTCAAATGGTTTGTTTTGAAACTACAATTTTAGCCTGGAATAACTTCACTAAAATAACACAAATTCCAGATTTAATTGGGAAAAAATATTTCCCTTTTCTAACATATACTATGAAGTTCGTTAAGAAGCATGAGTTTACTCCCTTAAAAGAAACTTGAAGTATCAGGCACACAACAAATGTCACAAAAGATGAGATTACTTTGGTAATTTCAGAATGCAAGAGAAGGTCACCTTAGGTTCTTTACAGAAGAACTGGCTCCAGATCAGAACAGAATCTAGTCCCTCTCAGATAGAAACTTCCCACAAGTTTGTACATGAGTTATGTGGTCTTTGTGGCATATGAAGGGCAAAAGGACAATGAAGGGATGCTGCACACCCAGTTCCTCCAGGCTACACAAATATCAGCTCTATACCTGGAAGACTGGATTTGTTATGAAAATAAATATCATCAGATCAGCTCTACATAAATTTCCCCAAACCCACAGATATAACATGGGAAACTTTTTTAAAAATAAATTACAGTTTGTTCTCATTTTAAAATTAATTTTATTTTAGGTTAGCACTTAATTCATTTAACAATTTTTAACTTTAATGATATTTAATGTTCTATAGTACGTTCTTTCCAAAACAGAAACTTGTTATATAAATGAACACACCAAGTAGTTATTGGGATAATTACCAGGACAAATACACTTAATCATAGAATGGTTTAGGTTGGAAGGGACCTTGAAGATCATTGAATTCCAACCCCCCTGCCATAGGCATGGACACCTCCCACTAGACCAGGTTGCCCAAGGCCACCTCCAGCCTGGCCTTGAACACCTCCAGGGATGGGGCTTCAACGACCTCTCTGGGCAACCTGTTCCAGTGCCTTACCACCCTTAAAGTGAAAAACTTCTTCCTATTGTTTAATCTAAACCTGCCCTCTTCCAGCTTAAAGCCATTCCCCCTTGTCCTATCACTATATGCCCTAGTAAAAAGTCCTTCCCCAGCTCTTCTGTAGGCCCCCTTTAGGTAGTGGAAGGCTGCAATAAGATCTCCCCAGAGCCTTGTCTTCTCCAGGCTGAACAGCCCCAACTCTTTCAGCCTCACCTCATAGGAGAGGTGCTCCAGCCCTCAGATCATCCTCATGGCTCTCCTCTGGACGCGCTCCAGCAGGTCCATGTCCTTCTTATGTTGGGGACTCCAGAGCTGGATGCAGTACTCCAGGTGGGGTCTCACAAGAGCAGAGTAGAGGGGCAGAATCACCTCCCTTGACCTGCTGGCCACACTTCTTTTGATGCAGGCCAGGATACGGTTGGCCTTCTGGGCTGCGATCGCACATTGCTGGCTCATGTTGAGCTTCTTGTCAATCAGCACACCCAGGTCCTTCTCCACAGGGCTGCACTCCAGCCATTCTCTGCCGAGCCTGTATTTGTGCTTGGGATTGCCCCGACCCACATGTAGTACCTTGCACTTGGCCTTGTTGAACTGCATGAGGTTGGCTTGGGCCCACCTCTCCAGCCTGTCCACGTCCCTCTGGATGGCATCCCTCCCCTCCAGCGTGTCTGCCTTGCCAAACAGCTTGGTATCATCAGCAAACTTGCTGTGGGTGCACTCTACCCCACTGTCCATGTCGCTGACAAAGATGTTGAATAGTACAGGTCCCAGTACCGACCCCTGAGGAACAGCACTTGTCACTGCTCTCCACTTGGACATCAAGCCGTTGACTGCAACTCTTTGAGTGCAACTGTCCAGCCAGTTCTTTATCCACCGAGTGGTCCATTTGTCGAATCAATGTCTCTTCAGTTTAGAGACCAGGATATCGTGTGGGACAGTGTCAAACGCTTCACACAAGTCCAAGTAGATGACATCAGTAGGTCTTCCCTTGTCCACCGCCGCTGTAACCCCTTTGTAGAAGGCCACCAAATTTGTCAGGCATGACTTGCCCTTGGTGAAGCCATGTTGGCTCTCGCCAATCACCTCCTTGTTTTCTGTGTGCCTCAGCAGAGTTTCCAGGAGGATCTGCTCCATGATCTTGCCAGGCACAGAGATGAGACTGACTGGCCTGTAGTTCCCCGGGTCTTCCTTATTTCCCTTTTTGAAAATAGGGGTTATGTTTCCCCCTTTCCAGTTGGCAGGAACCTCAGACAAATTAAGACAAAATACTGGCCAAAAACTATGTTTAAAAAGTTTCCTTTCAAGCAATTTCTAAGAACAAGCTTTTAAAAGAGGTCAATTTACGTATTCTTTCATTGAAGTTAGGAATCCTTGTACTGTTAAAAAAATAAGAGTTTTCTATTAGTAATACCAACATTTCCTCCAATTTTCTACTGTGTGGGGTGTATAGATTTTTTTATTTTTATTTTATTTTAATGCCCATTGCAGAATATAAGTACATATTAAAGGTCAAACTTAGTCTGATAAAAGCAACACAGATGATGAAACAAATGCATTTTAGCAAGATTAATAAGTCCTAACCTCAAAGAGGCTTAAATCATCACTATTCACATATTTAAATCTACACAAATTACAGCTGTTTAAGCCTTAGGAATTATTATATAGTATAAGCATACTCCTTGAAAGATGCTTTATCCTTTCATTTGACAAAATTTCATGAATCAAAAAATCCTTTTAAAACCCATATATGATTTTGAGGGGTCAAAGGAAGCAAATATTAATAAGACCATCTGTTTAATGCCAAATAGGAGCATTGTGATTTGTTCTTATAATTACCATGTATTTCTCTGGGCAGTTCCTGACTGCACTAACTGATAATGCTTTTTCCAAAATGCAGTCAGGCCATAGCAAAGTTCAGCTGAGACAAACAGAATAATTTCAACACTCTGCATTTCTTTAGGACATATGTTAATTTTATTATAAAAGCAAGGACTTTTGGCTCAGTTTACATTCACTATAGCCAGTAAAACTTCCTCTTGCCTCAGTGGTCCCCACAACTGGACCCTTTCTACAGCTAAGATGGCAAATTATCATCCTGTTAAGACCATTCAAAACAGTGATTGAGGTCTTGCTAGACTTGAGAGATACCATAAGCAGCTCAAAGAAAAGTGTAATAGCTGTATTAATATATTAATCACTGTTTTAGAAGAGTAAATGGAAGCATTACTTTCCTTCTTGCACATACCATATGCATGGTATAATGAAAACTTTTTTGCTAAATTTGTACTTATTATGTGTTCACAACTGTAAATTAATTCAAATTAGTAATGCTATGATTAAATGTTTGTCCAACAAATTGGTTGCTTTGGCATTTCAGCATGAGCAAAATGGACTTATAAAAATGTGACTTGTCTGATCACAACTAAACCTTCTGCATCTCATACTAAAAACTGCAGTGTCTGAACAATGTAAAGCAGCTAAGACAGCAATAAAAACTGCCATAAGCATATAGGACTTCCCTTCAGCAATATCAAATATACAGTGTACATTTGTGAAGACAAATATCAAGTGAAGAATAAAAAGCCCTCCTCTGGAAATGTTAATGGATATAGCAGCTGATCCTTTAAGAAACCAGCTTTTCCATTGCTTTCAATGGAATTAGTCATGAAACAGGTTTTCAGCCTAAGAGCTCCAAGTACTATGATTTCTGGCTGATTAAGTGGACAGCTTCAAATTTTTCTTGCACCAAAGATTATGTGAAAATGTAGGTACTTACACAGTAAAATGATAGACAAAACATTTCCACCCAGTGGGCTTGTCCAGCAAGTTGTAGACATCTTCCTGTGTACTAGTTTTAGTTAAATAATGGCTATGGCAACACTTTGTTGTACAGGCCCTGCGGACTTCACTTTCTGTCAAGGCTGCTTGTGCCTTTCTCAGAGTTGCGGAAAATCACGGATCCATTATTCACTGGGGTATTGGGATCCAGTGCCACGGAAGAATACTGCATATTGCTTAAATTCCCCCTGACTTCCAGCAACACTGCAGATTTCCTACTTCCATTCAGACTGCTAAGCTGGGAAGTGGAGCGTTGAACCTGTCCACAGAGGTTATACATGGGGTGCCCAACAGTTTCTCTGCTATCACAGGACATTCTGTAACAATGCACAGATATTAGTAATCCTGATCAATATTTAAAATCATGAAGAAGGTATTGTATGTCCTCCCTGCCCAGGGTGTTCTCCAGCAGCTGATAGAATGACTTTCTGCTGTTATCATGGAGCTTCTCTGTGACACGAGTGTGAACTGTCTGCCTGTCGTCTGCCGTCACTCACAGCCTCTGAAATTAAATCATAAAAACATATTAGACAACAACACATGCTAGACATCAGAAGGCTGGGAAAGGAAAGAGGTTAAGACTTCTGGAGGAAGAAAGAAAACTAAGATTCAAAGTTACATTTTTTAAGAAGTAACCTAAAAACTATTTAAATAGTGCAACACTAGTACAGCAGCAGGGTTGTCTTGACAGCTGATCCAATGGTATTATTTTAAGCTGAGCAGTTCTTGAAGTGTCCTGATTAGAGTTGGAACTGTGAAAATTTCCTGCAATTTATAAACTTGCTGTTCCCTGAAACACACTGGATTGAGGTTCTGAACTTCAACACCTTCACCTCAAGAGATCTTATCTAGAGTGTCAATGTTACAGAAAAGATTTTGACTTGAATAAATTATTTCAGTCACCTCATGGGATCTGATCTTGCAGTCATGGTACTCAGGATCAATTTTTCTCAAGTGTAAGAAGGAGAATGCTGTTAATGATAACTATCACTGCAAGATTAATATTGTTACAAGGGAAAAGATTAAAGAATTCTGGCCTGACTCTTCATTTTCAAGCCATTTAATGTTTGCTGCTTACTTTGCTACTCTCAAGCAAGTACCTAGAGACAACAGAATAGAAAATAAGGTTCTTATAGATCAATATATATAGTTCATGAGGCAGACTTAAATTGATACTAATACACAGATACTTAGCAGCAATATTAATCATTTTGTGAGAGCAGCTTTCTGCAGTGTCATTTTTTGTACTGCCTCATTTCTTATACACTACCACCAAAAGCTTCCTTATTCAAAATGCTCAGCTAAAATGAAAATATGAAAGTATTGTGAAAATATGAGAATATTAAAAGTATCATGAGAGATTACTTTAACTTCAAAGCACTGCTGAAGTTAATGTCAAAGTTATGTCTGTAATGTCATATTGCAATGTACTGTGTTATCCGCAACATAAATCCCACATGCCTAGGAGCTGCAGCTGACTGCTCCTCTGTCAGAAGAGATTCACACCCACATTTTGAGTTACTTTAGCCTCATCAGAATAGAGTAATTTAGAGAGAGAGAATGTCAGCCTTCACCCCCTCTTTTTAAATGCAGCTTATTTTTGTTGTTGCTTAAAGATCCTCATGTGTAGTGGATGAACTCCCATTGTAGTACATCTGAACACAGCCCTCTAAGTTATTCCACAAAATATTTACATGGAATAGTTGACTCATTACAATGCACTCATTTCTTAATGCTGGTCATGGTAAGGTAGACTGATGCATTTCTACATTAGTCCTATAGCAGATAGAGAAATACTACATTTCCCTCATCAGTTCTCTTAACAACGAAAAGCTGGAGGGCCCAAAGATTAGAGTTAAAACACAAAGCTCTTCATGCAAGTCAATCCACAACAACATAAGAAACACCTATGAGAAGTACACTCCCTCTGTATCATTCTCCTTAAAGCTCTGAGGTTACTTAGACAAGTGCTTGTAGCAAAGACTGGCTACCCAGTGGTTGCCAACAAAGCTACTTGAAACATTTGCTAGTCTGCTTAATCAAAACAGGGGATCCCACACAGTCTACACATAAAGCCCAGAAAAAACTGAAAACAGCTTGCAAACAGTACCTACTTCCTCTTGTCAAATGTTGTTGTTCTCCTCCTCTTTGCTGCTCCCTCAGCTCCATACAGCAGGCTCCCTGGAGAGGTGCAAGGGGAGAAGATGCTGCCTGACTCTGCCCCTAGCTTGTCAAGTCCCACCCTGACTAAGGCAGGGTTCCTGCCTTATATGGCTGCCCTGGTGAAAAGCAGAGAAAGAACTGGGGAACAGTTTTGACAATTTCAGAGGGCAGTTACTTCTGCTTCTTCCTGTTGTCAAAAACAGCAATCACAAGCAACAGCTTAATTTTGCTGAGGATTGTCCTCCTTTCCCTCCCAGTCCTTTTCTCATCTGCATACACTTAATTGCAATGGGTTGAGTGGCATTTCCTTACTTCGCATATTTTAAAAACTTAAATTATGTGATGCTTGTAGCTAGCTGGTGGCTCTGCAGCAGGCTTCCATATTGGGTAAGTTTAAACAGGCATCTTCAGTTGTTTATTTTATTCTATCAAAGTTTTGGAAAAACCAAAAGCAGCACTTCATTATGTTACACTAAGTAATGGAAAATCAGAGTTCTCTATTGTTGTTGCCTTTCTGAACATTTTTTTTTTGCCTTTTTTTTTTTAATAATTTGAGGAGGAAGAGAATCCCAAATAACCATTCCAGCACCAAATTCCTCATTTTGTTGTTGAACTTTCTAATCAGGAAAGAGAAAGTGAATCCTACTATTTCTCTCTATTTCTCCCTTTTGTAGATTATTATATTATTAATACATATTATTAAATAGATTATTGTCCAAAAGGCCAGCATTCTGAACAGGAGTTGTTTCCTGCTTTTCCACAGTCATCTGGCTGAGAATGAAACAGAGGTAACCATCTCATCTTTTGTTCTGGCAATGGGTATGTTGCCGTTTTACATGGTCTTCAACTTCTATCATAATTGTTCACGGGGCTGAGACCTCTCACTCCTTGGAAAGATTATCCCAGAAAGTTACTTTCTAAGTTTTCCAATTATATTTCCATGCCACTGAAAAAAAAAAAAATGTTCTTAGTTAAATCAACCCCTCCAGAACATTGTCCTTGGATGCTGTGTGACTCTCAGTTTACACAGTGCACAGAATTTAATACAGTATTCCAGATACTACTGTAGGTGAGCCATTGAGAAGAACTAATACCTTGTTGGAGCCATAGAAATCCTTCTCCAGGTTTTTGCTCATGCTTCTTCCTTGAAAGGCCTTCTGCATCAATTAATACTTTCTCTGCTGTATTAACTTTTCCAGATAGTAATTTCCTAAATGCAAAAATTGTTGACTGTTCTCACCTATTACCTCTCCTGAATATAACCATTCAAGCTCTAAATAAATAGGCAAAGTATGTAGGAAAAAAGCATTTCCAAAAAAATTACCAGTAATTATCTTGGATATTTTAGGGTTTAAAATCAGTTTACATTGTAAGAATAGTAGTACCCAGCTTCATTGCAAACACAGAAATGCAACATTACAGCAGCAGGTCTGAAACCACTGCAGAAATATAACCCAGAGCATGACTCCTATTTCTTGATCAAGGAAAAGATAATGATTCAGTTTTAAGATTTTATTAAACTGAGGTGTGGAAGACATGAACTCATTCCTTCACCACCCCCCCCCCACCCCCCCCCCAAATACAGTATATCACATCTTAGTATATCACATCTTCGGGTCAAACTCTCAAAAGGCAATTAGTCACCTAACTAATTTATGACTTATGTGAAATGGAAATGCATGATTTCAGGAATGTCTAACTGCTGAAGTTTCCACCAGTAAAATTATATAAGCATATAAATCTGGGCAACTGCATGTATACAAAAGTTTGGCTTTTATGGCTGGCCTCACTTATCTCGCATTGAATCTTGATGTGCCTGATGCAGCCCACATGCTCAGAGCATATCTACCCCACACTGACAGCACTGTATGTAGCACTAGGCACAGCAAGCATGACAACTTATAACCAAAAGGCCAGGATTGGGAGCACAAGGAAATGTCTGGTTTTGAGATGCAGACTTGAACCCTTTATTGACAAGGAGACACTTCTCAGGAAACTATCCTAAACGCAAGACCAAACCCATTTTCCATTGGTATCACCATCACTGTCTCCTCTGGGGGTTGTATTTTAGAAGAAAAGCATTCATCAGTCATGCAAGAAACATAAAGGAATAATATGGAACGCAAATGCTAGAAAATATTTTGGATGGTAAATAACAGATGAGATTTGAGAAGATCTCCACGCTCCTCTGTTCATTTCAAATTCCATTCTCAGGACCTACGCTTTCTGTATACAGTGCTTTTAAACATTTGTGAATTCCACTTCCAGAACTGGGTATCTAAAAGTTAGACATTGGTGAGTGCCATGTACCATTCTGGTTTAGCTATAGGATCTTTTTCTAGCAATGATCATGTCGAGACACAAATTCACCATGTTGTGCGGCTTGAACTAGTTGTGCCTAGGCTGCCTGTAAGGGGCAAAAATGCCAATCCCTGCTTTCTGCTTGAGCTTCAAAGCCCGGTGAGCCAACAGTCTTACAGTGGACTGTAAACCAAAGTTTACTATGGGTAACGAGGGATCTTGGAGTGGTCTGTAGACTAAAGTCCCAAGTTCAAATAACAGTACTCTCTCACTTTTGTTTCTGAACTGCAGATTGAAGATGTGGTAATACCTTCCTTGCAATTATCTCAGATAGTTGAGTTGTCTGTAGAGCATTTTGCAATCTATGTAATGTGCACCATGAATACCATTATTCTTCTTCACAAGGACATGCTGAAGATGAATTAAGACTATCTGGACTTGTGTACTGTGATATTGGATGGCAGATTATGACACTGTTTCACTCCCAAAAGCTTGACAAGTAAAACATATTGTAGCATTTTATTACATGGGGAATGAGCTAAAGGGCTAAATTGCCTTTCATGCATGTAGGCACTGCTCCATTATTTTATTATTAATGTAGATACTCTACAAGGCTGACTGCTTGACCCAGAGTAGCATCTAACAATTTTGTAAATCCCTCAATTCCATACGGAATTGCTGTAAGAAATTAAGATTGGTTCCTTCCGTTATGCAGATTTTTTTATCCATTCAAATGGAAAATAAAATGTTACTGGACAGACAATGCAAGGTCTTCAAGAAATGCCTGAAATTAGTAACAGCTGTGATGTGAAGAAAATGTCAGTCCCCTATAAACTAAGCTAGATCTTACACTCTAAAAAGGGTTGTTATGCTGACTCTAATTGAACAAATTCTATCCACCTGGTGGAAATATTAATTAATTCACATGATCATTACAGGGGGAACTAGTACCAATGTCCAGATCAGTTCTTCTGTCCCCACCAAACCCAACCTTCTCATTTTTTGAAATGTCATCAAAATTGCAAGCGTATGGACCAAAATTTTCTTTTGGAAGTCTCTGTCTAATTCTGATTTTGACTGCTTGGTTAAAAAGCTGTTCAGCAACCTTTGAGCACAAAGACAGGAAAAATAGCTACCTCTTTTAAAATAAAAAGCACTGGCAACAAACATATAGCAATCCCAAAGTGAAACCAACTGTATGATATTTTACCTTTTGCTTATTCTGTTTCATTCATCTTTTCTGTTACCCCAACCATCCATTGCACCTGGGCAAACTCTGCTGTTTCATGCAATAAAAAGGGAAGAAGTGCTGGTTGCAGTGACAGGTACAATAATGCTATTAAATGTTCCATGCTAAAGCACTGGGCAATGTGGCAAAGACACAACCCAAAGGGAAGGGTGAGAAGGGCATCAATGTAACATATCTGTTAACAAAAAGTGCCTTTATTTGAAGGATGCAGTTTTCAGTCTGGAAATAATAAGACAACTGCATACACCCAATGGTATTGCCCACAAATGCAGTTCCTGTGTCTGTCCTCGGCCAATGGGATTGACAAGAGGAGAAAAGCGCAAAGGCTTGTATATCGAAAGCACACTTGGATCGAGTCCCTCCAGAGCACGCTCAATGGCGCAGAGGGAATTCAGCACCCTGGCCCACCATTCAGTTCCAAGGCCCACCAAGCCCCCACCTCCCCTCCCCAGTCCCGGCACCCCCCGAAAATTACATATACCCACCAGCACTTAACTAAGAGGGAACCTTAATCATGTTAAACTCCCACAGAAATAAACATACAAGGCATTTGATGTGCAGAAGAGCTCCCAGATCATGCCCCCCACAAGCAAGCAAGGTACATGTATAAGGTTTTCCTCAGTTAGCCCTAGTAAAAGAAGGGAATTCCTGTTTTCAAAATGTTTCTTCAGATTAGGTTCCTTGGGAAACCAGCCAGCATCTGGACTAACACTTGTGAGCTCCTGTCCTTATTTCTACTTACTCTGAAATCAGTGTTTTACATCACTGAAGAGGTATGGGGTAATGTGTCCGTATACAAGGTGAGTGCATCTGTGGGATGTTGAATGTCACTATGAGAAGCATCTCTGATAAATGTGCCTCTGAAAGGGGTATCAAGACAGCATGGGACAGCACAGGTAGCAGCATTGTGAGTAAAGAAGAACAGTGCTCCCAAATGTTGACTCTGCAAAATGCTTAGATGTTTTGTGTGAATCATTGTTTCCAAATATGGCACCATTTATGAATACGAAAAACTGAAATGGAAACTATGAAAACTTTTTATTTAAATGGTGCTACCTGGTGGTGTTTCAGGGCTATGTGTGAACTCATCACTTTGTTAGACAGGCCAGGCAGAAGATGGACATGAGCCATTCAGATCAGTTGAGACCCTTCCATTTCTTCAGGCTGTATCAGTTTGCCACCCACCCCCCATAATCTGCCACAACAGGCAGCTGCCTGTTCCACTTAGCTTCCAAAAAGTTTAGCAACAATAAATCTATTCAAAGGCCAGCTGGGGCACCTGTGCACGATGCCTTACAAGGTCTCTCTCCTATAACTGGACAACAGAGAACATCTTGGTGTTCAGTTTAAGGTGTGCTTGGCCTTTAAGTTTAATGCTCTTTACTAGGTCAGCAGAATTCTTAAACTAATTGTAATTATAGTATATCTTCATAGAAACCCATAGTATTTTTAATACCTGGATAAATAGGAATAAAAACACTAAACAAATTGTATGCACTAAAATAAACTGCTACCATACAGGGCAAAGTGTTGATATGCTGATGTTGCACAAAGGGAAGACAAAAGTAGTACTTGAACTATTGTACCTATTCTAGTTGATGAAGAGGTATCAGATAGCAGTCATGGAGAGCCTTCAAATAATAAGAGACAATATAAACCCTTGTACAGTGAACCTCAACTGTTACTTGAGTCCCATCTTCAATTATATTAAGTGTCCTAGCATTGCTTTATTGGGTTTGTTTAAATCATTAATGATGCATTGGAGGAGAAGTATACTGTTATTGGTACAGAATACCATTAATACCATTATTACAAGTATATTTGAACAGACTCATCAAAGTATTGCTTCAGGAGAAACTTTTTGCATAGAAGCTGTGTGTTTCAACTGAAGAGAGAGTTTGGAAAGATGACAATGACCCTTTAAGGATAAGCACAGTTGTACATTTTTACATTTACAAATTTAAAAAGCCAATTAAGACATTCTATTAATTTTAGCTAAAGATTTCCATAAAGGTTTTTTCTGCACACTGTAGGCTCTTTTATACGACCTTTAATTGATTATCAAGGCCCCAGTCATCTTCTAAAAGAAACTGCAGTGCAAATTAGCAATATGATCACTAGATCTGATATTGAAGAAAAGTAAACTAGACTGGAATTTCTTAATATAACAGATCCATGTTACCTTCTCTTTCTGTACTAATCTGGAGTCTGAGGCAGTAATTCTTCTGAAATTATACACCTAATTCCCAAAACAGTGAATATCTTCAGTGGGAAATCTCGTATTTCTTATTTCCATCTCCTGTAATTTTTTTAAGACAAGCATCTATTACTCTCTTTGGTAGTTCTAAATTCTTCACTGCTTCTCGAGTATGTAGCATACAGTGCACATGTGCAACATGACCAGAAAGTCAGGCTTCAGTATTCATAATCTATTCTGCACAGATTTGAAGAGCACAATCACAGAGAGACTGGTAAAGTGCCTTCCCACTGTGTTCCAAGCAATCAAATTAACCCAGGTTGACTTAGCTTTAGTACAGGCAGAAGGGCATATAGCTACCTGGTAATTACCATGCCACTGCTCTGTGCACTCAGAATGTTTACCAGGGGTGGGGATTCAATCATAGAAGCAAATTCCCTCTTTCACCAGTAAATTTTTGCTTTCCAAGTGATCAATGTGAAATTGAATCTGACTGGGAAAATTAAAGAGGAACCATTATCCCTTATCCACAATTAACAGAGATGACAGAGCCCTTGTAAACACTGGCTTTTTCACTAAAGTCATGCTAGTCTTGGATGGGAATTAAATCACAAAAATGGAAAGAGGAAGGAATATACTAGTAACATCATCTATGATTAAACCATACACAGTGAACACAGATTTTTCTTACATCTCCAACACCTTTCTGCTCACCTGAGTTTCTAGATAACATATCTGTTCTTTCTTCTCCAAGTGACAGAAGAGCCAATGAGGAGAGGTGCAATGCTGGACCTTGTTCTCACCAACAAGGAGGGGCTGGTGAGGAATGTGAAGCTCAAGGGCAGCCTTGGCTGCAGTGACCATGAGATGGTAGAGCTCAAGATCCTTAGGACGGCGAGGAGGACACACAGTCAGCTCACTACCCTGGACTTCAGGAGAGCAGACTTTGGCCGCTTCAGGGATTTGCTTAGCTGTGGGTTAATGCCCTGGAGGGAAGAGGGGCCCCAGAAAGCTGGTTAATATTCAAGGACCACCTCCTCCAAGCTCAGGAGCCATGCATCCCAATGAAGAGGACGTCGGGCAAAAACGTCACGATGCCTGCATGGATGAACAAGGAGCACCTGGACACTCTCAAACAGAAAAAGGAAGCCTACAGAGGGTGGAAGCAAGGACAGGTAGCCTGGAAGGAATATAGAGAAATTGTTCAAGCAGCCAGGGATCAGGTTAGGAAAGCTAAAGTCCTGATGCGACTTAAATCTGGCCAGGGACATGAAGGGCAACAAGAAAAGCTGTAGGTATGTCGGTCACAAAAGGAAGACTAGGGAAAATATGGGTCTTCTCCGGAACGAAACGGGAGACCTGATCACCCGCAACAGGGAGAAGGCTGAGGTACTCCATGACTTTTTTGCCTCAGTCTTCACCAGCAGGGGCTCTAGCCACACTGCCCAAGTCGCAGAAGACAAAGGCAGGCACTGGAAGAATGAGGAACCGCCCACTGTAGAAGAAGACCAGGTTCGAGACCAGCTGAGGAACCTGAAGGTGCATGAGTCCATACGACCTGATGAGATACATTCGCGGGTCCTGAGGGAACTGGCGGATGAATTTGCCAAGCCACTATCCATCAAATTTGAGAAGATGTGGCAGTGAAGTTCCCATTGATTGGAAAACGGGAAACATAACACCCATTTTTAAAAAGGGAAAAAAGGAAGACTCAGGGAACTAAAGGCTTGTCAGTCTCATATCCGTCCCCTGCAAGATCATGGAGCAGATCCTCCTGGAAACTTTGCTACAGCACATGGAAAATAAGGAGGTGATTAGTGACAGCCAACATGGCTTCACTAAGGGCAAATTGTGCCTGACAAATTTGGTGGCCTGCTACAATGGCGTTACAGCGTTGGCGGATAAAGGAAGAGCAACTGACATGATCTACCTGCACTTGTAGTTCATGCATTTGACACTGTCCCGCATGACATCCTTGTCTCTAAATTGGAGAGAAGAGACATGGATTTGACGGATGGACCACTCGGTGGATTAGGAATTGACTGGATGGTCACATTCAAAGAGTTGCGGTCAACGGCTTAATGTCCAAGTGGTGACCCATGACGAATGGTGTTCCTCAGGGGTCGGTACTGGGACTGGTGCCATTTAACATCTTTGTTGGTGACATGGACAGTGGAATTGAGTGCACCCTTAGCAAGATTATTGACAACACCAAGCTATGTGGTGCGGTTGATATGCTGGAATGTAGGGGTGCCATCCAGAGGGACCTGGACAGGCTTGAGAGGTGGTCCCGTGCAAAACTCATGAAGTTCAACAAGGCTGAATGCAAGGTTCTGCACGTGGGTTGGGGCAATCCCAAGCACAAATACAGGCTGGGCAGAGAATGCATTGAGAGCAGCCCTGATGAGAAGGAATTGGGGGTGTTGGTTGATGAGAAGCTCAACGTGACCCAGCAATGCACACTCGCAGCCCAGAAAGCCGACCGTATCCTGGGCTACATCAAAAGAAGCGTGGCCAGCAGGTTGACGGAGGTGATTCTGCCCTTCTACTCTGCTTGGGTGAGACACTACCTGGAGTACTGCATCCATCTTTGGAGTCCTCAGCACAGAAAAGACATGGTCCTATTGAAGCAGGTCCAGAGGAGGGACACGAAGATAATCAGAGGTCTGGAGCACCTCTCCTATGAAGACAGGCTGAGAGAGTTGGGGCTGTTCAGCTTGGAGAAGAGAAGACTCTAGGGAGACCTGACAGCAGCCTTCCAGTATCTAAAGGGGTCCACCAGGAAAGATGGGGAGAGATTCTTTATCAGGGAGTGTAGTGATAGGACGAGGGGTAGCAGTTTTAAACTGAAAGAGGGTAGATTTAGATTAGATATTAGGAAGAAATTCTTTACTCTGAGGGTGGTGAGACACTGGAACAGGTTGCCCAGAGAAGTTGTGGATGAGGTGCTCAAGGCCAGGTTGGACGGGGCTTTGAGCAACCTGGTCTAGCGAAAGGTGTCCCTGCCCATGCCAGGAGTGCTGGAACTAAATGATCTTTAAGGTCCCTTCCAACTCTAACCATTGTATGATTCTATGATTCTTCTTCCCCATATCCCATTTTTATGCAAAATCATAGTTTTGAATAAAAATGAAGTGGCTTCAGTTGTAATGTAACTTTGCATAACGCGTGTCCATCTCAAAATAAAGGAAGAACACTTGCATGCTAAAGAAGTATACAAAGAATGTATCCTGAGGTAAATTTGTAAGCCCAGTCTATAGGTCTGATGATTTAAAGTTAATATACTTCTAAGTTGATTGCTATAGCAGTATTGTTAGGAATATCTGTTTAATCTTAACTAGTTTCTCTGTGATAGAATTAAGTTATTGCTCATGAAAAAGCCATTTGGATGAAGTGTTTAATTATAAAAATACATATTGCACTTTTTTTTTTAAGATTTCTGGAAAAGCTTGCTAGGATGAAAAAAGATTAAATAAAAAATGACTGCAGACATGTAATAATTGAACAGTAACATCTGCCAAAAATAGTTATAAGTAGCAGCTATAACAAACAGCAACAAAGTATTTTATCTGTGTAGCAATTTTTAATTACTAGTGATGGTGTCTGAAAAAATAAAAAATACTGTATTTGTATTGCATTCTTGGTTTTGTCTCATGGTTACTTGTGGGAAAACTGGATCTTTATTATCTGCATCTATTTCTCCTTTTTTTCTTTCACTCCGTAATTTTAAAAATAACATTACTTTCTCATGCATTATGGGGCTTATAATGATGGACTTATGTCCTCATGGAGAAATAATCAAAAAGAGCAGAGGAAACACTGAATAACTAAAATACCTTCTTGTGCAAACAACATAATGTTCAAATCCAGGAAAGACCATGCTATTTTAACATGTTTATTATTTGTTATTTAAACATGTTATTTTAAACAGTTTCCTTTGCATATACTAATAATAGTGCTGGCAGGTTTTTCTCTGCTTTTCTTTTCTAGGAAATCATCTTGGACTGTGTGCACTGGATTTTTTTAGGTATACATCTGTTGGAGAAGCCAGACAAGATGGAATGGAGAAAGAGTCCTGATGGAAGATTTTGGGCAAACTTCGGTGGCTGTAGAGATCCTTAGCATTCTAGTGCACTTCCTAGCCTAGTCCTATAATTCTCTATTACTGTAACATCAGCAGTTTTCACACTACCACTCATACAAACAAGTGATAACATGTGCTGATGACTTCGCTGAATATGATGAGTTCAGCAAAGACACTCTGGATCAGAGACACTTCAGTCCAGTTTTGTCCACCTTTTAGAAATCTGGGACTGTGTTTAGCTTGGCTGAGTCAAAGAAATCTAAACAAAGAAATCTGTGATAAGGCACAATTTGATCTGTTTAAAAGTAGCTGTAGAAAAGAGGTTGCCTCGACAGTAAGTACTTGTTTGTAAGGGGCTGACCTGCGGGAAAGTAGCTCTGCAGAGAGGGACCTGGGAGTCCTGGTGGACAAGTTGACCATGAGCCAGCAATGTGCCCTGGTGGCCAAGGCGGCCAATGGTATCTTGGCGTGCATTAAAAAAAGCATGGCCAGCAGGTCGAGGGAGGTCATCCTCCCCCTCTACTCTGCCCTGGTGAGGCCGAATCTGGAGTCCTGTGTCCGGTTCTGGGCCTCCCTGCTCAAGAAGGACAGGGAACGACTCGAGAGTCCAGCGGAGGGATCAAGGGAATGGAGCACCTCTCTTATGAGGAAAGGCTGAGAGACCAGGGTCTGTGTAGCCTGCAGAAGAGAAGACTGAGAGGGGATCTCATCAATGCTTATAAATATTTACAGGGTGGGTATCAATAGGATGGGGCCAGACTCCTTTCCATGGTGACCAGTGACCAGACAAGGGGCAATGGGCACAAGCTAGAACACATCTCAACATGAGGAAAAACTTTACTTTGAGGGTGACAGAGCACTGGAATAGCCTGCCCAGAGAGGTTGCAGAGTCCCCTTCCCTGGAGATATTCAAAACCTGCCTGGATGCGTTCCTGTTCAACCTGCTCTAGATGAACCTGCTTTGACAGGGGATTGGACTAGGTGATCTCTAGAAATCCCTTCCAACCCCTACCATTCTGTGATTCTGTGAAAGCCAGGAACCTTTTGGCATGGCAAGGGATAAAAGTATATTGCTATAAAATCGCTAACACCTGTACCTAACAGGTTCTGAGAAGTAGAAAGATTAAATTTAAGAAAAGCAGCACTATCTAGTCCAGATTTACAGACATGACAGCATGATCATTTTGTTTCTTATGACAGGGCTGAACCCATTTGTGTTTTGCTGGAGAAATCCACAGAGCTTCACTTACAACAGTCGCTGAAATAGCCTGTCCCCATTTTGGGGGATACAAAGGGCACACGGGAACTGAGAAGTTGTATTCTCACTTGTGAGAGGAAAAAAAAACGACTTCGGGAAACAGCCACCAGCAGAAATCGCCATTCCAGCCGGGAGGCCGGCTGTGCTCCTGTGATAAATGATTTAGTCCGATTAAAACTTACAATTTATTAAATGAGTAAAGACAAGCAAACAGTGCTGGGTGTGCCAGGAGTCTCTGCTCAACTAAGACGTACACCGTACAGTTTCCATTTCCAGTTTATAGTTTTTCTACTAATACATATTCACAGATACTAATACATATTAATAGAAAAGGTTGGCCTTTGCTAATGATGGGCGTATCTTCTTTGGCACATGCCCTCTTCACCTTTTGGGGTCTTCTTGACTCCCATCTGGTGGTCGGTGGATGAAGTCAGTAGTCTTCCTCGGCTTGCCCTTAGGATGACCCTAGACTTCACGCATGTGCCCTGTGCTTAACACCATGCGGTTAGCAAAAAAACCCCAGTTTACTAGAATGTTCATTAGGTGGCTTCTGCAAGAACAGAGAGGGTCACATCTCACCATGCGGCCCTAGCATTGTTCCATATTTACACGAATCAGGTGAACACATTTCACAATCCCCCATCTTCTTTTTTTTATGGTATTGATTCGTGTTTTTGTTTCTAATCGAGTCAATACTTGCCAAATTGATATCAATTTCGGATCTTCTTTTGTCTTTAGTATCATCAGGGAATGAGCTTTCTCTTTACCTGGTTCTGGATCAACAGGTACTGCAGTTATCTGCATTCCTTGTATAAAACAAGGTATTAAACATGGAATTATTAACAATCCTCCACATATCCCCAATACTACATGTGCAATTTTCTTCATTTCTTTTACAAGTTCCTTTACAGCTTTTCCTTCATCATCAATTTCTAAACAACAATTACTAAGATTAAATTTTCCACAAACACACGCTTCAAATAATAGGCAATGAGTTACATTTAACGATTTCAGCAAGATTTACAAATAAATTTTTAGCAACTGTGGGAATTTCATATTTCACTCCTGTTTCTATTTTATGATAAGGGAGTTCTTTTGGATCATAGCATACGGTCTTGTTACCTTCTCTACATAGTTATAAAAGCAGCTTCCTATTTTCTGGCCTTTACAGTCATAAATCCATAGCCAGGGTTAAGGAACTCACCCCGAGTAGGACTCGAAGAGGTTCGGTCAAGGCCAAAGTGATCGGCGGTCACAGCCCGAAGGGGTTGCAGCCCTTGGCAGACCTTTTCAAGCCGCAACACCGGTTCCCTCTCCGGTCTTGCCCTCTTCCTTAATCTTGAGGGGTGGTCTTTTTGGCTAATTGGTATGCTATGTCCCAAAAATCCTGTGTACCCTGTAGAAAGCTTATTGCTATCCCTAGGGGATATAAATTGTCTTCCCCAGTAGTTAAAATCTCCCTGTCTATTAATTCTACAGGAGTAGTCATAATGAAATTCCCACAGCAACTTAGCTTATGCTCTTGGATGAAGGCCTCAAGTTTGTCTTATGGTTAGTTTAGTTTCTCCGGGCTCAGATGGGACTCTCCACTCCTTCACTGGACCTTTCACTCGCGACACATGTGTCCATCCTTTTTCAGCAGTTCTCACAGCTGTTTCTGTAGTTAATAGGACAAGAAAAGGTCCTTCCCAGAGGGGAGATAGATTTTCTTCTTTCCATGTTTTTATTAGAACCTTATCTCCTGGTTTTAACTGATGAATTGCAAATCCTAAAGGTGGTGTTTGGGTCACCATTCCAATCTCTCTTAACTCTTTTAATCTTTTTCCAATGGTAATTATATATTTTTGGATACTTTGATCCTCAATTACATTATTCCCTAAAGGCATTCCTTGAAAATAGGGCATGCCATATAGCATTTCATATGGTGATAATCCAGTCTCACTATGTGGTTTAGTTCTTATGTTTAAAAGTGCTAATGGTAGGCATTTCGTCCAAGGCATTTGTGTCTCAATCATTAATTTAGCCAATTGTTGTTTTATTGTTTGATTAATTCTTTCGACTCTCCCTGAGCTCTGTGGGTGCCACGGAGTACGATATTCCCATTGAATACCTAACGATTGACATAGTAGTTTTATTATTTTAGAAGTAAAATGTGAGCCTTGGTCTGAATCAATGTACTGGATTATATTTAGGTATCAGGTGTTCTAATAAATTTTTTACCACCATCTGTGCAATAGCCTGCCTACAGGATAAGCTTCTACCCATTGTGTTAAATGATCTACTATTACCAATAGATATTTTATCCTCCCTACCTTAGGCAATTCAGTGAAATCGACTTGTACTCTTTCAAAAGGTCTGTAAGCTGTTTTTCTCCCTCCTGTGGCTGCTTGTCGAAACACTTTCTTGTTTACCTTTTGACAAGTTAAGCATACTTGTGTAATTTGCTTTGCTATTTCAAAAATCCCAATACAGCCGAATTGTTTAAGGAAATGATCACTTAACGCCTTTGGTACTCCAATGTGTTTGCGTATGCAATTGTTCTAATATTTGCCTAGTATAGGCTTTTGGCAACATCTCTCGCCTGTCGGGCAGTGTCCATTTTCCCTGTTCTAACTTAGCTCCTATTTTCTCCAATTTTTCCTGTTCTTCAGGGGTAAACTTCTTCCCTCTCTCCCCTCGCCTTTCTTCACTGATGTCTTCTTGTGTTTGTATTACATTAATTTTAGTGACTTGAGTCCTCAGGGCTGCTTCCTGGGCCTCTTTATCCACTCGGTTATGTCCTCTGATTCGATAATCTAATCCTTTTGGTGTCCTCTCACATGTACCACTGCTATCTCCTTTGGTTCTCTTAACACCTTTAAAATTCTCACTATTAATTCTTGATGTATTAGATTCCTCCCTTGAGTATTAATTAAACCTCTTTCTTCCCAAATTTTTCCAAAAGTGTGGACCACTCCATACACCTATTTAGAATCCGTAAATATAGTCCTCCTTTTTCCTTTTAATAATTCCAGGGCCCTACAGAGGGCATCCAGCTCACAAGCTTGGGCTGACCATGATGGACTCAGAGGTCCTGATTCCACAATTTCTAGATTTTTATTAATTATTGCATATCCCGATTTTCTCTTCCCTTCCACCACTCGGGAGGAGCCATCTATAAACAATGCTTCTCCATGTTCCAATTCCGTATCTCTTAAATCTGGCCTCACCTTAGTCTGGGTCTCTACCTCCAAACAACTATGTTGTACTTCCTCCAATGGTTCTCCAAACAAAAATTGTGCTGGACTCTGAGCAAAAGTCATCCTCAGTTATAAGTCAGGGGAGTCTATTAGTATCGCTTCATACTTTAGGATCCGGCTGTCCGTTAACCATTTTTCCGCCTTCTGTTGTAAAACATTCCTGACATTGTGTGGGGTATACACCTTTAAAGGAGCACTAAAGGTAATTTTCCGAACTTCCTCTATTAATAATGCTGTAGCAACCAAAGCTTGGAGACAAGCAGGCCATCCTCTACTTACTGGATCAAGTAACTTAGAACAATACCCCACAGTTTTTTTGATTCTTACCCAGTCTTGAGTAAGAACTCCATATGCTGTCTGGTTCGATGTATTCACAAAAAGATAGAAAGGTTTTTCTCATATAGGAATTTTACCTTTTCACTATAATTTTCAAGCCATGGTCTACAATATCCTAATAATCCCAATATTTGCCGAACCTTCTTTTTAGTTTGTGGGGGTCTTAAGGATAGAATCCCAGATGCCCTATCAGGATCTAGCTTCTTCCTTCCTTTACTCAGCCAATGTCCTAAGTATTTTACCTCCTGTTCTACAAACTGTAGCTTTGATGGGGACACCTTCAATCCCTTTTCCCCTAGAAAATTTAACAATTTAATGGTGGCTTCTTGGGTCCCCTCTTCAGTTTCTCCTGCTATTAAATCATCCACATATTGCTATAATTTTACCTCCTTGGGTAATGTGAAATCCTGTAAGATTTTCTCTAAAGTTTGCCCAAATAAATTCGGTGACTCTGTAAACCCCTGTGGTAATACCGTCCACCTTAATTGCTGTTTTCGTCCTGTTTCGGGGTCCTCCCACTCAAAAGCAAAATAATCTCTGGATCCCTCATCCAGGGGACAGGCCCAAAAAGCGTCTTTTAAATCTAATACACTGTATCAAGTATGTCTGGGAGAAATATGACTATTTGCCACCACAGGGAATTTAGTGATCGTTCGCTGATTTACAGCTCTTAAGTCCTGCACCATTCGGTATGACCCATCCGATTTCTTTACAGGGAGGATAGGTGTATTATGAGGTGACATACATGGTTCCAAAGCTCCTTTTTCCAAAAGTCTGTCAACTACAGGTTTTAATCCTTTCCGACCCTCCATGGGTATAGGGTATTGCTTGATTCCAATTGGATGATGTGGGTCTATTATTTGAACGCTTATGGGATCCATTTTTATCTTCCCAATTTCCCCTTCTTTATACCACACTGAGGGGTTAATGGCTTCTTCATCCTCCTGTGTTAAAGTATATAATTTAATCTGCAATTTGTCCCCCTGACTCTGAATGCTCAAGTTTAATTTCAAAATCAGGTCCCTTCCTAGTAAATTGTATTCCGCTTCAGGGAGCAAAAGTAAATCATTAAGACAAATTTTCTTTTCTGTTTCTACTTCTACATCCTTTAAGATAGGTACTTTAAAAGGCTCTCCTTTTACCCCGACTACTGACATTCTATTCCTTTTGGAAGTTTTTGAATGGTTGATTTTTCGGCTCCTGTATCCACTAAAAATAAAACCTCCTCTTTATGGGGACCTATTAATAATTTTATCAAGGGCTCTGTTGATGTTGAAGTCCACAGAAGATATAGCCCCTGACACCCCTAATCTTCTTTGAACATTTTCTCATCTTGTTCTCGCTTATGGCAGTTCTTCTGAACATGCCCCCTCTTGTTACAGTAGTAACAGATGGGAATTGTAAATCTCTCTCTATAAGGCTGTCCCTGGGGTGTCTGCTCTATTCCTTTTTCCCTTTTCTCTCCAGACGGAGTCTTATTTTTCTGACTTTCCCTTACTGCTGCTACAAAAATTTTTGCTTTTACTTTTTGTTTTTCTTCATCCCTCCTAACATAGACTTTCTGGCTTCTCTAAGTAACTCCTCTAACCCTTTTTCCTGCCAGTCTTTAAGTTTTTCTACTTTCCTTCTTATATCCCCACAGGATTTGGCTATGAATTGTGTTCTAAGGAGTGCGGTCCCAGCCACTGTATTCGGATCAATTCCAGAATACATTTGTAGGCTTTTCCTCAACCTCTCTAACCATTCTGTTGGAGCTTCCTTGGGGTTGTTGATGATCCCAGTGGGGATCCACATTTGGCCATTTCTGATCTCCTGGGGGTCCTGCCTGATTCTGTCTTTCCCAAATTCTCATTCCAGCTTGTCTAATCATTCCCCTTTCCTCAGTAGTAAATAAGATCCCTAAAATGGATTGTATTTCTTCCCAGGTATAAGTATTGGGGCCTAGGAATTGGTCTAGTTTTTCAGCTACTCCAAGGGGATCATCTAATAGGGTCCCCATTTCTTTCTTGAAATTCCTTACATCTGTGCTATTTAATGGGACTGCCACAAACCCAATGCCTCCCTGATTGCCTCCGAGGGGTACTTCTCGTAAGGGATATAGAGAAGCTCCCTCAGATGCAGCAGTCCTACTTCTCGTACATGCAGCCGGAGGTCGATCTAATTCCGGTGCTGTTGGTGGTGGAGGCAGGGGTAACGGTGGCACTGATGGAGGTGCTACAGCCACCGGAGGGGGAGTCGCCGCCGAAGGTGGATTATTAGGATATGGAGGCGGTAGGTTATCCAGTGGCTCCCATTTATCATATTTTTCCTTTCCTTTTTCGTTTTATCTCCTTCTTCTTCCTCAAACTTTTCATCTGTTTTTAATGTAAGTATTGAGGTTGGAAAAGGACGTGAAATCCTGGTCCATAATCCTGCGTAATCACTTTCCTCCTGACTAAAAGGTTCCTTTGAATTAACATATATATCTAAGGGCCTGGCAAATCCATTCTTCAAAAGATCCAAAAACAGGCCAAAAGACATGTGGTTTTAAAGGTTCCTTCAACCATTCAATCATGCAATATTGAACCAATTTTAATTTACTTTTTCCTTTTCTGGGGCCCTTTTCATTCCAATTTTTAATCATTATTCCTAATGGACTCTCCGGAGGTATGTCTGGTAATTTGCTCCCTTTCTTCTGGTCCTGGGTCGTCGATTTTGTCTGACCCATCTAGGAATTTTACTGTGGCAATTCCTACAGCCCTTGGTTACCGGTAAGAGTGTCTTGCAGGGGGTTTTAGGACCTGTCACCCACCCACGAATCCTATAGGGGTCGCTTCGGTCCTTCACCGGCCAAGTCCCTCCCGGGAGATTGGAACCGTGGTTAGAAGACCTCCACAATCACTTCGGAACCAGGTTCCGTTTCAATCACACTCTTACACACACAGGCAACCGAATCCCACCCAACCGAACGGTATACACCTTAAATACTTACGACTCCGTCGTCTTCGTTCGGATCTTCGCGCGCAGAATTATGGGCAAAATAAACTGCTGCAGCCGGCAAGGGAGCTCATAAAAATAAAACTCTTTGTTTGTCCCTACTCAGGTTCAGGCTGGCATTAGTCCCGACCCGACCTGATCAGGAGCCACCAAATGGTGGGGCGCCCCTCCTAGACCAAGTCAGAATTCAGGAACCAAGACCATCCCGGACAAGCCCCCAGTTGTGATAAATGATTTAGTCCGATTAAAATTTACAATTTATTACACGAGTAAAGACAAGCAAACAGCACTGGGTGTGCCAGGAGTCTCCGCTCAACCAAGACGCACAACGTACAGTTTCCATTTCCAGTTTATAGTTTTTCTACTAATACATATTAATAGAAAAGGTTGGCCTTTGCTAATGATGGGCGTATCTTCTTTGGCACATGCCCTCTTCACCTTTTGGGGTCTTCTTGACTCCCATCTGGTGGTTGGTGGATGAACTCAGTGGTCTTCCTCGGCTCGCCCTTAGGATGACCCTAGACTTCACGCATGTGCCCTATGCTTAACACCATGCGGTTAGCAAAAAAAAACCCCAGTTTACTAGAATGTTCGTTAGGTGGCTTCTGCAAGAACAGAGAGTGTCACATTTCACCATGCGGCCCTAGCATTGTTCCATATTTACACGAATCAGGTGAACACACTTCTCACTCCCACAGCCGGAGCAGGAGTTACAGACAACAAGATGGCGGCAACAAAGCACACGAGCAAGGCAGTTTCTGAACATGATCCTACGCCGCTCTCCACCCCTCCCTCGCCCTCCGCCCCTCTCCCAGAAGCAGTAAGATCGCTGCCGGGGTTTTGTCCCGCCCCGGGCGCCTCTGTCAGTTCTGCACCCTCCCTTCGCCAGCCGCGGCGCTCCCCTCTCCCCTCCCGTTTGTGGGCGGGGAAGGGCGACCATTCGCCTTTCCAACTGGCTTGGCCCGAGCCGGCTGCCGTCCTGCAGGGAGGCCATTTGGGGGGCGGAGGTTGCGTGTGGGCAGGTTCCGAAGATGGTGCCCGTGAGTGGGGCGGTGCTGGCCGGTGCGGGTTACTGGGCCGTGCTCTCCCGGTGCTGCGGGAGGGTCATGGTGGTGTCTGTCTTCGGCAGCGCGGCTTACTCCTCCGCGCCTGCGGTGAACAGCAGGGAAGGCCAGCGGAGGGAAGGTGGGGGCGGCCTGGCCGGCTCTTCGGTGGGGGCGGGGGCAGGCGTGCAGCCGGCCGGCGGCGGGGGGTTCAGGGCTCGGGCTGCCTCTGGCTCCGGGATGGTAGGGCCTGGGGACGGGCGGGGAGCTCAGGCCCGCGTCCGTCCTCACTTCCCGGCTGCAGGCGGCTCTGTAAAAACATGCTTTGTGTTGCAACTCCTTTGCTGGAGAGCTTTTGGTAATAATAATAAAACTTTATGGTGTAGGATACATATTTTAGCTGCGTAAATACTGTAAATAGTCTGAAGAAAGAAGTGAGCAAATTGTTGTTTGCTAGACAGATTTTCAGCTCAGGATTAAAGTAGCTTACAGTAGACTTGCAAGACGTTGACTTGTTTTAGGTATTCCCAATGAGAATCATTTCGTAAGGGATGTGTACTCACGTTAAACTCACGTCGTGCCTGGACTCAAGCTGAGCTGCTCAGGCTGTTCCAAGTGTAAATGGAAACTGTTGGTCAGGGCTGTACCAACGTTTTTGCAAAGGCTGGGTGGGCATTTGTCGTCTACAGATTCAGGATCAAGCTAGGTTGCTGAAACGTCCTTTAAGTGATGTCTGATATTGCGGCTGGTGGCAGGAGTAAAAGGTGCCCTGACCTGAAATTATAGATGTTTGTAACAGAAATAGTAAGATTGGTATGAATTAAGCGTGTCTCTTTTTGAAAGTACCACAAAAATGGTAGATCAAGGGATAAAAGAATGCTGTGTATTAGCTGTTGCAGAGCCTCCTATGTATTTTTCAGTTTTTTATATAGTAAGAAAAGGACAAACAGAACTGGATCGATAAAATACTTAGATAAAGCAAACAAAAGAACTGTGAAATTCAGAAGTTTTTTCAAAGCTTATGTAGGATAGGGTTGTAAGACAAATGCATGAGGCAAATAGGACCCAAACATCTGCTCCTAAACCCCGTTGACTTTTTTTGTTAAATGTATACTGTATCGTAATGTGGCAACAATTAAAAACCAGACAAACAGACACCCCCAAGTTCAAACAGGCACTTGAAAATAGATGTCATCAGGTTCACCTTCATTTATCTGACTGTTATAAAGGCCACATTGTTTTGGTGTTGGGGTCTTTTTTGGGGGGGCTGAAAGTGATTAAATTAGAGTTTGAGGAGGGGGAGGAAATTAAGAAAGTGACAATCTCTGTTTAGATTGAAAATCTAACAGTATTTAGTATCTTGATGCATCCCTATGAGTCTCTGAAGTCAGTTGGCTGAAAAGTTCAGACAAATGGTGGCTCAGGCCTGCTAAAAGGGAGTAAAGTCTTTCACTTTCTGCTGCATCTTCTCTGGGACTGCTCAATAAACCAGATCAACATGGTAAAATGGCAAAAAACAAACCCATTGGTTTGTTCCCTATGCCCAGCTCAAGACGAAAAACAGTTGGATGTGCTGTTTATACAGAGGTTAGATGAGCTTGAGAGTGGCACAGAACAGGGTGTGAAGATTTGCTGTCAGGAGGAAGGGGTGGAGCCATGTGATTCTCCTTTTGTGACAGTGAACTGTTAGGTTTAGCAGTCTTGGTGGATGGTGATTTGTGACTTAACAGCCATGTGGGAAAGAGAAAAGGAAGCATAGTAAGGAAGGCAAAAGTGTACTTTCATTCATCTCATTTTTCTTTCCTCCTGCATCAGGCTGGAATAAATAATGCTAGAAAAATGCATTTAGGCATGTAATGACTAAATTATTTTTAACGTGTTTCTAGGATAGACCCAGGCAAAATAGCTTCCAAGCTGTTTTTTATCTTGTCTCAAAAAATAAATAAGCAGTCTGCAGTATGAGTATCCGATCTTCCCCTTCTTCCGCTTAAAGACTGGGAAGCATTAGTATATATTGTCTTTGTAAAAGGAAAAAAAAAAGCATACAGGATTATGCTGTTTTTTTTCCCTAGCAAAACCATATAATAGTTTGAAAATGCTTCTTTTTCTTTCAGCTTCAACAAGGAGAAGAGGGATGACACCACAGTTCATAAGATCAGTAAGTACTGGAACTATTTGCAGCTAACTCAGAGGTGTTTGAAAAAGTTTTCTAAGCTGTATGTCTTAACAGTTTGTACAAGAACCCCTTCTGCAGCCAAAACCTAGTGAAACAATCCACTGTGACTATTCCAGAACCAGCACCTAGTTTCTTTAATTGCCCAGCTATTTTCAGTCTGTATTCTCATAAGACAAAACCATTAACAAACAGGATGACCATGAGGCAGCAATGTGCCCTGGTGGCCAAGAAGTCCAATGGCATCCTGGGGTGTATCAAGAAGAGTGTGGCCAGCAGGTCAAGGGAGGTCATCCTCCCCCTCTACTCTGCCCTGGTGAGGCTGCATCTGGAGTCCTGTGTCCAGTTCTGGGCTCCCTGAGAACTGCTGGAGAGGGTCCAGCAAAGGGCTACCAAGATGATTAGGGGATTGGAACATCTTTCTTATGAGGAAAGGCTCAGGGACCTTGGGTCTTTTTAGTCTAGAAGAAAGAAGACTCAGGGGGGATCTTATCAATCCTTATAAATACTTAAGGGGAGGGTGACAGGTAGAAGAGAAGAGTCTTTTTTCAGTGGTGCCCAGTGATAGTATGAGAGGTAATGGGCACAAACTTGAGCATAGGAAGTTCCATCTTAACATGAGGAGGAACTTCTTTACTTTGAGGGTGGCAGAGCACTGGAACAGGCTGCCCAGAGAGGTTGTGGAGTCTCCCACACTGGAGACATTCAAAACCCGCCTGGATGCCGTCCTGTGCTACCTGCTGTAGGTGTCCCTGCTCTGGCAGGGGCGTTGGACTAGATTATCTGCAGAGGTCCCTTCCAACCCTGACCATTCTGTGATTCTGTAACAAGCTAACAGTTAGCTTGTATTGACACCATGTACTGCAGGTCTTAAAAGTAACTTAAAGTTGGATTTAAAATAAACCCAGTCATTTTAATGTTGTTTTGAGTATGAGTTTACAGGATTTGTAGTGGTTCCTTTCTGGTGTAATGAAAATCTGATATTGTGCATAAGTGAAATTGGTTTTGGCACAGTAGAATGAAAAGTGATATCTGAACATTTAATCACGGAAAATTTTCTTATTTATTCTACACATAAATTTCAAAATAGTATATTATGTGTTACGATTTTTAAAGGCAAATAGTAAAAGTGAACCTGTATTAAATTTTTGTTTAACTTCCAAGAGCAGATTTAATGATACACCAAAGCGGTCAGACCAGCTGACTGCATATATCCATTTATATAACCATATCTAAATTAAAAATTAGGATTTTGGGGAAAGAAACAATGACTTTCTTTTTTCTTTTTTCTTTTTTTTTTTAAAGAGCATTTGACTGATACCTTGGTCAGTTATCGGAAGATATAAGCTATTTCTGCAAAATAGTAATACATTGTTCCTACACTGGAATTTCCATAGCAAGTAATTTTGGACTTATTAGTATCTATTTCTTTTAATATGAACTCGTTCAGACTTTCAGAATTACGGAATTTTAAAACTCATTTTCTTGCCCCCCACCAAGTGCTTATGCACTTTAGGAAATAAAATTTGCAATTAAATACTGGTTTGATTCGCCTTCTTCCCCCTGCTGATTTATCACAATGCAAGAAGATGGTAAGTTCTTCTTTCTAAGTATTTCTGAAATAAAATGCAATTGAAGGTTAGGAAAGGCAAGCTAGCCAAGCTTTGAGAGGCTATCTTTTAAAACTTCCTTTACAAATGAGCGCTAACTTTTGATGTAAAAGTATCTTGAAATTTCTAGCCGTGGGAATTTATTCCTGAAATAACTTGTGTGTTGCTCCTGCTTTGTCTCACAAAACAGCATATCTCCCATCAAACTTCTATAATTTTCAATTTATTAGCATGTACCTCCCAGAACTGAGAGGATGGCTGTTGATCAGGACTGGAGCAGTGTTTATCCAACAGCAGCTGCGTTTAAACCTGCCTCTGTGCCTCTTCCAATTCGAATGGGTTACCCAGTAAAGAGAGGAGTACCTCCACCAAAAGAAGGCAACTTAGAACTTATAAAGGTAAGACACATGCCATGGGTTTGTGGTAACTTTCAAAATTAGTATTCAGTATGACTGCACTGCTTTGATTGTAATACTTGTATTGGGTACTGTTTTCTGGGATTAAATAGGATAATATTCTATTTAATTTCTAAATTAAATGGTAACAAATACAAATGTAAGTAACAAATGAACCAAACCAGGAGACTTTTTTAGGATTATCATGCCTATGACTTTTGTAATGGGACTAACTTTAGTCTTTTGCTAAATCAGACTTGGGAAGAGTCGTCTTATCTGAGTATTTTATTAAGCATATTGTACTAGCTTAACATGTTAAAAGTGTAATCAGATTTTAGTAATACCCCTTTATTTATGAACACACAAAAAGCTATTCTTTTGGTAACTCTTAATATGACTATTTCAGATACCCAATTTTTTGCACCTGACTCCTCCTGCAATTAAGAAACACTGTGCAGCTCTTAAAGGTGAGGGGGTTTTTGGTTTGTTGTGGTTTTTTTTTTGTTTGTTTTGGGGTTTTTTGTTTGTTTGGTTTTGGTTTTTTTTTCTTTTTTTTCTTTTTTCTGTTTTGGAAAACCATCTCTCTTGGAGTTTTAAGACAATGCAAAATGTAACTGTATGTGGTGAAGTAGAAAGTGAGACATGGTCCACCTCTGAAGCTGGTTATTTGTTTGGCTTTGGCTGGTATTGTACGCTTTGTTGTTGCTGCATTGAGTCATACAGGTGGTAGGCAAATATGATTCTATGATATATCTTAGGAGGTTTTCAGCACACTAGTAAGACTTTGATTTTACCTTTCCATTGGGCCCTGTTTGTACTGGAGAATTTATAGTTTAGTGTCTTAAGGAAGATGAGTGATGGATGCAACTCAGTTCTCGGAAGATGATTTGTGATTAAACCAGGGTTCAATCAGTAATCATTCCAGCATGATTTTTTTAAAAAAATACTATTTATAAATGAAACCCTCTGAGAGCAAGGTCTGCTGGGGAGATGGAGGGTCTAATGAAGACCAAGAGCATCTCTGCCAGCCAGCAAGCCAATAAGGAGAACCTGATGAGGAGGGTAGGTAGCGCAATGAGGTAATAATGAGGTAGCGCAAAGAGAAGGCACGAGGGGACTGGAAGGAGATAGAATCGTAGAGTCATTTAGATTGGAAGACCCTTAAGATCACTGAGTCCAGCCATTAACCAAACACTATCAAGTCCACCACTAAACCGTGTCTCCAAGCACCACATTTACCCATCTGTTAAATACCTCCAGGGATGGTGACTCAACCGCTTCCCTGGGCAGCCTGTTCCAATGCTTGACAACCCTTTCAGTAAAGCAATTTTTTGTAATATCCAATCTCAACCTCCCCTGGCACAACTTGAGGCCATTTCTCTCATCCTATGACTTGTTACTTGGGAAAAGAGACCAACACCCACGTCGCTACAGCCACTTTTCAGGTAGTTGCAGATAGTGATGTCTCCCCTCAGCCTGTACTATAAGAGGTCTGTCTTGAGTTGCCTGTATACAAATGCATGCAGCATAGGAAACAGGAGGAATTAGAACTCTGAGGAGTCATAGAAATGCAGAGTGAAAGCTTGTATGATTAAGGTACAGGCAGGGATGATGTGGAGGAGGAGCTGGCCTGTACCCAAAAGAACAGCTCAGATGCAGAGCTTTGCCATGAGATGCATAGCCAGCTGGTTAAGAATTTGAGGGTTGGGATCAGAGGAGAAGCCAAAAAGGATGTCTTGGTGGGCATCTCCCACAGACTGCCTGGTTGAGAAGTGGATGAACAGCTGAAAAAAGCCTCACAACTGCAGGCTTTGGTTTTCATGGGGAACTGCAACCATCTCAACATCTGCTGGAAGGGTAACAGGATGGGATGGAAGCAATCAAAGTGATTTCTGGAGTGTGTTTTTTCATGCAGATACTGGACAAACTGTCTATGGAAGGTGCTGTGTTGCACAGGCTACTCACAAGTATGGAAGAACTGGTTGGAGATGTCAAGGTTGCTGGCAGCCAAAGATCATGTAGTTTAAGATCTCGAGAGAACTGGGGAGGCAAGTAATGTATTGAAGGCAATTTATCAATACAGATTATGGATGAGTTGACTAGGAGACATGCTCTGTTGGATTTGTTCAGAAACAAGGAAGAACTGGTCAAGTATGTGAAGGTTAGGGGCATCCTTGGTAACGGTGTCATGAAACTGTGGTGATTAAAATCCTGAGATAAGCAAGCAAGACAGACAGTGGAACTACAGTCTGGATTTCAGGAGAGTGATTTTGGTTTATTCAGGAGTCTGCTTGGCAGATCTCACGGTGGACTCTCCTGGGGAGCGAAGTGGCCCACGACAGCTGGTGGATGTTTAAGTTCAGCCTCCTTAAAAGAGCAAGAATAGTCCATTCCAGTGGGCAAAAAGTTGAGCAGGTATGGCAGAAGAACAGCATGGGTGTGCAGGGAACTCCTGGGTGATCTGAGATGCAAAAACGAAGTACACAGAAAGTAGAAGCAGGTAAAGACTGCCCAGGAGGAACAGGAGATTTTTGCCTGACTATCTTGAAGAAGGGCAAGAAAGAAGATGCAGGGAACTGCAGGTTAGTTAGCCTCATCACATTCCCTGGAAGATTATGAGGCAAACCTTTCTCGAAGCCATTTCCAAGCATGCAAAACATGCTGTATAACAACCTGAATAATGATAGAGAGTACAACCTGAACAGGTCTTCAGATAATAACGAATTGGGAGGGGAACAAGTGCTACACGGGAAAACAGAGCTGCCATTCAGAGGAATGTCAACAGGCAGGAAAAAAAATCTGCTGCAAGGACCCTCATGAAGCTAAACAAAGGCAACGGCAAAGTCCTTCATCTGGGGTGGAATAACCCATGTGGTAGTACAAGCATGGGGTCAGTGGGACAAACAGCTAAAAAGAAGCTTTGCAGAAAAGACCATATGGAGCCTGGTGGGTGTCTGAAAGTTGAACGTGAGTCAGCAGTGTGCGCTTGTGGCAAGGAAGGCTAACTGCGTACCAGATTGTATTAACAAGAGTGTAGCCACCACATTCAGGAAATTCTTTTCCTTCTGTTGAGTATTGCATCCAGTTCTGGGGTTCCCAGTACAAGAAAGATATGGACCTGTTAGAGGAGGGCCACACAAATAACCAGAGGGCTGGAACACCTGTGAAGAAAGGCTGAGAAAGTTGGTGTTGTTCAGCCTGGAGAAGAGAAGGCTCTAGGGGGACCTTATTGTTGCCTTTCGGTATGTAAAGGGGGATTATAAGAAAGTCGGGGAGAGACTTTTTACCAAGGCCTGTAGTGACAGGTCAAGGGGCAACAGTTTTAAAATGGAAGAGAGTAGATATTTAAAGTGGACATAAGGAAGAGTTTTTTTATGATAAGGGTGTTGAGACACTGGAAGAGCTTGCCCAGAGAAGCTGTGGATGCCCCATCTTTGGATGTATTCAAGGTCAGGTTGGATGGAGTTTGAGCAGCCTCATCTGATGAAAGATGTTCATACCTATGGCTGGACTAGGTGATCTTTGAAGGTCCCTTCCAACCCAAACCATTCTGTTTGGCAATTGCGAGGCTGCATCTGGAGTACTGTATCCTGTTTTGGGGAACCCAGTGCAAAAAAGACATTGAAATACTGGAGCAAGTCTGGCAGAGACCTTGCCATTATCTAAATGAGTATGGTTTCTATAAATAGTACTTTATAAAAGATATATTGCAATAAATGTGGAAAAAAAAACCCCACAAACCAAAAGATATTAATTGGAGTGCTTTCTCTTTGTTTTACAGATTTCTGCACTGAATGGCCAAGTGCTTTGGACAGTGATGAGAAATGCGAACAGCATTTTCCTATTGAAATTGAAACAGTAGATTATGTTTCTGCTGGGACATCTGTTCGTAATCCCAAAGCAAGAGTGGTAACTTTAAGAGTAAGTAGTACTTTTTGTAAATAGCCTTTGTTTCAAAAACCCGAATGCTTGGCTTTAATTTCAAAATATGTGCAAGTATGCACAAGTATGATATGTTGTAAGGAAATGAGGGAAATGGTTTACTGAATGTCTGAATAAAATCAATGGATTTCCTTAAGTGTATTGCAGCACGTTAAAACTGAGGTTGCAAGGTTATGGATATGTATTTATAAATGAAGACTAAGCTCTGATATAAACAAAATAGTGTACCTTCTGCAGAATCTACTTACAGAAAAAGCTGTGAGTGCCTTTGTACTGAATGTCTTGCTTAGACTCTCATTGCTAATTTATAGACCCTAGAAGTGCACAAGTATAGTGCTGGCTGATATTCAAGCAACACCTCCTCCAAGCTCAGGATCGGTGCATCCTGAAGAGTAAGAAATCGGGCAAGGGAAGGAGAGCTGCATGGCTGAGCAGGGATCTTCTGGAAAAGCTCAGGTGGAAGAAGGGAGTTCACAAGATATGGAAAAGGGGCTGGCGACTTGGGATGGGTATAAGAATGCTGTCAGAGTATGCAGGGAAGAAATGAGAAAAGCCAGGGCAGCCTTGGAATTGAACCTGGCGAGGGATGTCAAGACCAATAGGAATGGTTTCTTTAAGTATATAGGAGGCAGAAGGAAAACCAGGGAAAATATGGGCCCGCTCTTGAACGAGACGGGTGCTGTGGTGATGGTTGATGTAGAGAAGGCAGAGTTACTGAATGCCTTCTTTGCTTCTTTCTCCACTGCTCGGGTCAGCTCTCGGGAGTCCCAGACTTTGCAAGTAACAGAGACAGTCTGGAGGAAGGAAAACTTTCCCTTGGTTGAAGAGGAACAAGTTAGAGAACAATTAAGTAAACTGGATACCCACAAGTCCATGGGGCCTGATGGGATGCACCCGCGAGTGCTGAGGGAGCTATCAGAAGTCATTGCTGGGCCACTCTCCATCATCTTTGAAAGGTCCTGGAGAACAGATGAGGTGCCTGAAGACTGGAGGAAAGCCAATGTCACTCCAGTCTTCAAAAAGGGCAAGAAGGATGACCTGGGAAACTCCAGGCCAGTCAGCTTCACCTCCATCCCTGGAAATATGATGGAACAGCTTGTTCTGGGCGTCATCTCCAAGCATCTGGAGGAAAAGAAGGTTATTGGAAGTAGTCAACATGGGTTCGCCAAGGGGAAGTCATGTCTGACTAATCTGATAGCCTTCTATTATGGCGTGACTGGATGGGTGGATGAGGGGAGGGCAGTGGATGTTGTCTGCCTTGACTTCAGCATGGCTTTTGACACTGTCTCCCACATCATCCTCACAGGCAAGCTTAGAGCTCAGAGGGTTGTGGTTAGTGGTGCGGAGTCCATTTGGAGGCCAGTAACAGGTGGTGTCCCTCAGGGGTCAGTACTGGGTGAACAGTCCTGTTCAATATATTCATCAATGACTTGGATGAAGGGATAGAGTGTACCATCAGCAAGTTTGCTGATGATACAAAACTGGGAGGGGTGGCTGACATATTGGAAGGCTGTGCTGCCACACAGCGTGACCTGGACAGGCTGGAGAATTGGGCAGAAAAAAACCTGATGAAATTCAACAAAGGCAAGTGTAGGGTACTGCATCTGGGGAGGAATAACCCCATGCATCAGTACAGGTTGAGGGCTGACCTCCTGGAGAGCAGCGGTGTGGAAAGGGACCTGGGAGTCCTGGTGGACAACAGGATGACCATGAGGCAACACTGTGCCCTGGTGGCCAAGAAGGCCGATGGCATCCTGGGGTGTATCAAAAAGAGTGTGGCTAGCAGGTCGAGGGAGGTCATCCTCTCCCTCTACTCTGCCCTGGTGAGGCCGCATCTGGAGTACTGTGTCCAGTTCTGATGCTCCCCGGTTCAAGAAGGACAGGGAACTGCAGGAGAGGGTCCAGCAAAGGGCTACCAAGATGATTAAGGGATTGGAACATCTTTCTTATGAGGAAAGGCTCAGGGACTTGGGTCTTTTTAGTTTAGAAAAAAGAAGACTGAGGAGGGATCTTATCAATCCTTATAAATACTTAAGGGGAAGGTACCAGGTAGATGAGAAGAGTCTTTTTTCAGTGGTGCCCAGTGATAGTATGAGAGGTAACGGGTACAAACTTGAACATAGGAAGTTCCATCTTAACGTGAGGAGGAAATTCTTTACTTTGAGGGTGGCAGAGCACTGGAACAGGCTGCCCAGAGAGGTTGTGGAGTCTCCCACACTGGAGACGTTCAAAACCCGCCTGGATGCCGTCCTGTGTTACCTGCTGTAGGTGTCCCTGCTGTGGCAGGGGGTTGGACTTAGATGATCTGCAGAGGTCCCTTCCAACCCTGACCATTCTGTGATTCTGTAAGTATTGAAAGATAGGTTATACGAATGTGGCACTACTAATAGGTATTGAGTTGGCATGCTTCCAGGCATCATTGTGTATGCAGTAGGAGCAGCAGCCTTCTGATCATGGGATGCTTGAGGTTGGAAGGGAGCTCAGGAGTTTTCCAGTTTGACCTTCTGCTCGAATTAAGGTAGGTATGAGATCAGACTAGGTTACTTGGAACTTTATGCAGTTGGGTCTTGAAAACCTTCAGGGCTGGAGATGTCCAGGAATGGTAGTAAAGTTAGGATTGTGCTGTGGCTTTTGAACGTGCCTTTCGAGATGAAATTTGAGCCTGTCTTAAGAGCAGCAGCAGTGGGGTCAGTGATAGCTGTGTTCTTACTATGTCAGTATAGAAGGTAAAATACTGCATGATACCATATGCTCATAACGCTTATACAACATCTAATCACGGCAACTTTGAATGGTAGTTCATTTTGTCTGAAGGAATCTCCACTTTGCCTTTGTTTCTCTTCATGTAAAACCTTTTGGGCTGAAATTTAATTTGGTCTGTCATTGACTTACTTCCACACTGGTTCACGCTGCTGTTAGCAGTAACTTCACCATCCCCTTGTAGTCATTGCATACTAGAGTTTAGCCTTTTGTCTCCTAATTCAAATCCATGGTCAAGAGCAATGTTTCACAGAATTGTATGCATTAGAAATAAAAGGAAATTGAGTGTATCTGTGAGAACAGAAGCCCCTGACTTCATGCTGGGTTGTGAATGTGTGTGGAGGGAGCACACATTAGATGCCCCCTTGCTCCCATGTTCAGTTGTCTCGGATGGAGTAATACTGACATTTGCAAGTCAGTGCTGGGCATAGTGTCGCAGGTCGGGGGAAGAGCTCAGCTGCTCAAACAGCCTTGCATCTTCTCCCATCAAAAACAGCAGGTGGTGAGTGTATTGTAATTTTATTGCTTTCTGAATCACGTAAAACATTACTAAATATATATACCTTCTGTTAAACGTGGCTGTTGAGATGCAAGATTTTGGACTAGGGGTTCGCTGTGCTGCAGTGGAGAGTATAGTTCAAAATGATATACAAATAACCATGTCTGTATTATCCTATCTAAATGTTAACTGGCCTTGGTACTTGTAAGGCATTATGTGGGTGTGTATTAGGCATGTGTATTTACAAAAAGAAGGGTTGGAGTGTAAGAAAAAAATGGAACAACTATCCATATGCTTTTTCAGTTACTGGTGTTCCGATCCTAGACTTCATTAATAAATTCTTTCTCTGATTAATGACAACAGATGCTTGTTTCTCTGACAACAAAATCTGCCTAGGGAGAGGGAAGAGAAGGATTTAAAGGTGAAAGCAGATGGCGCTGGGTCGGATAGTTGTTAAGTTTGTGTCAATGAGAGCGCATTTACTGTGTGCTGTTACAGGCCGTCATAAACTCTCTGGTGGATCTTCATGATAAGATTTCCATTTTTAAATGTTGTATAAAAGTTAAACATTTTAATCTTAATTAAAAAATGCGCCTTTTTTTTTTCTACCAGGTATACTACTGGAGATGCTAATTTTTCATCTCTCATAGCCTAATGCCAGTATTTCTTGTCATTAAATTTATCCTAGCCTTTTCCCAAGGGGAATTGTCCACATTGTGCCTGACAACTACAGGACGTAAAATGAGACTCTTTTTTTTTAAGTCAACTGCTGTTCTTTGTGGAGCTCTAACTTTTCTAAAATTCAACATAAAATAGTCTGCAGCATTCCAGCTAACAATTAAAGCTGTCCAATTGCTATCCCATTTTGAAGCAAGTAGCCATGTAAATATTTGTCACTTTAAAGTGGCTTTGGATTAGTAAGAACAACATATTTTTTGTGATCCTGTACTATAGGCAACAGACCAGATAGATAGCTTTTTAGTTTTTATAGGAAGAGCAAGTTGTGTGGAATAAAATCATAGCTCTCCTAACAGTAAATTTCAGATGATCACACTGTATGAAGGCAGTGTGATACAACTGTGATAATGCTATTCTTTTAAGACAGAGCAAAAAGTACTACCCAATGAAATTGTTTTGCACTGTTGGTTAAAGCAAGCTAGTGCTGGCTAGAGTATCCCATTAGATAGTCATGGTCTTGAAGTGTGTACGTGCAGTAGCAGCTCTATGCTTACCAGAGAGTTGTGTCTGAAACCCTTTAGAGTTTGGAGCATTCTTTCTTTCTGTGAATGTTAGAGAAAGACAATGTTAGGAAAATGTGTTTTGCGAAGAGGTGTTTTTCATCAATTTGGGGGAGCATTGCTAGGCAGTGGTGAGGTAGGGTGTTCTGTCGGGGCAATTGATCCAGGGCCAGTAAGGCAAGCAGGGGCAGTGACCTCCCCAAAAAGGGTGCAGCTACTACCTGAGCAAGGTGAGCAGGGCAGGTGTGGTAATAGTAATCTCGTCCCTGCAACAGTCCATTAATCACCTGAAAAGTTCATAATGATAAGGAAAGTATGAGGTCGAAGGGGGAAGACAAGTCAGTGGATCAGGATTAGGTCTGGTGACAGTAACTAGGATCAGTCAACGGTTTGGTGACGTTAACTAGGATCAGTCAACAGTCTGGTGACTGTCAAGCCAAGCCATAGCAATGCAATAGGTGAGGTCAAATCAGGAAGTCAAGGATGTGCATCAGGGTTGGGTCAGCATGGGCCATGGCTGCGCTGTGGTTGAGGCAGAGACCAAGGCTGAGTGCCTCAGCTTAGATGCAGCTTCTCAGTAAAGCTGGGGTATGCCATTCAAGGCTACGTGGCTGCAATATATGGAGGGGCACTGTATGCAAGGTAGCTTTGAGCGCAGGCTGTCAGACCCTTAAAAGGGGTTGTTGTGTGCATAGGGACCTTGGAATTATAGTGCCTTCAAAAGCGATTGTTCGTGGTCATTTTAGGCCACACTAAGAATAGAGCTCTTTTTTTGCAGCTTCACCATTGCCTGAAAGACTGGATGCACCTAATAGGTCTGTTAGAATTAGACTTGACAAAACATGAGCTAGGGAGCAAAGCTAGGTGAGCTCCTGCTCATCAGTATTACAGGCATCCATAATAAATAAGTGTGTAATTCCTTAAAAAGGAGACATTTTACATATAATCCATGAAGTAGTGAGGTTAGTAGTTAGAGGTTGTTTTCAAAATTAGAAGTTTCAGTATAGAAACCCTGTTGTCTCCTCCCTTCTTATACTTACATTTAGTACTTCAATTTTCTATTTTTAGTAATAGGGTTTTTTTTTTCAGGTAGTACTTTTTTCCTGATATTTACTGGAACTTCTAATTTCTTTTAGTCCTTCAGCTTTTGTTAGTTTTTCTGATGCAGGTTTCTTGATTTATTTTTTTTAACATTTCTGTAGTACAGCAATGACACAGTATAAAGAATATAGAGGAAAAACAAACAACGGACAAATTAGTAAGAGACTACTATTATGTCTTCATGTTTTTAATATTCCTCAGCAACTCTCACTTAATAGGAACTTATGTTTCTAACACCACATATGTTTAGACTGTTAAGGTTCACAGCCTTACTATTTGCTGTTGTATAATCAGATAGCTAAAACCAGCTTGCTTTATCACAGAATCACAGAGTCGTAGGGTTTGGAAGGGATTTCTAGAGATCACCTAGTCCAATCCCCTGTCAAAGCAGGTTCATCTAGAGCAGGTTGAACAGGAACGCATCCAGGCAGGTTTTGAATATCTCCAGGGAAGGGGACTCTGCAACCTCTCTGGGCAGGCTATTCCAGTGCTCTGTCACCCTCAAAGTAAAGAAGTTTTTCCTCATGTTGAGATGGAATTTCCTGTGTTCTAGCTTGTGCCCATTGCCCCTTGTCTGGTCACTGGTTACCATGGAAAAGAGTCTGGCCCCATCCTATTGACACCCACCCTTTAGATGTTCATAAGCATTGATGAGATCCCCTCTCAGTCTTCTCTTCTGCAGGCTACACAGACCCCGGTCTCTCAGCCTTTCCTCATAAGAGAGGTGCTCCATTCCCTTGATCCCTCCGCTGGACTCTCGAGTCGTTCCCTGTCCTTCTTGAACAGGGAGGCCCAGAACTGGACACAGGACTCCAGATGCGGCCTCACCAGGGCAGAGTAGAGGGGGAGGATGACCTCCCTCGACCTGCTGGCCATGCTTTTTTTAATGCACGCCAAGATACCATTGGCCGCCTTGGCCACCAGGGCACATTGCTGGCTCATGGTCAACTTGTCCACCAGGACTCCCAGGTCCCTCTCTGCAGAGCTGCTTTCCAGGAGGTCAGCCCCTAACCTGTACCTGTGTATGGTGTTATTCCTCCCTTGGTGCAGGACCCTACACTTGCCCTTATTGAATTTCATTAGGTTCCTCTTCACCCAGCTCTCTAGCCTGTCCAGGCCTCACAGAACAGCAGCACAGCCTTCTGATGTGTCAGCCACTCCTCCCAGTTTTGTATTGTCAGCAAACTTGCTGAGGTTTGTCCTCACATCTAGGTCGTTGATGAATATGTTTAACAATACTGGACCCAGTACTGACCCCCGGGTGACACTGCTAGTTACAGGCCTCCAGCTAGACCCTGCGCCTCTGATCACAGCCCTCTAAGCTCTACCGTTCAGCCAGTTCTCAATCCACCTCACTGTCCACTCATCTAACCCACACTATGAGGATGTTATGGGAGACAGTGTCAAAACCCTTGCTGAGGTCGAGGTAGACAACATCCACTGCCCTCCCCTCATCCACCTATCCACCCATGTCATGCCATCATAGAAGGCTATCAGATGGGTCAAGCATGATTTCTACTTGGTGAATCCATGTTGACTGCTCCCGATAGCGTTCTTTTCCTCCACATGCTTGGAGATGACATCCAGGATGAGCTGTTCCATCACCTTTCCAGGGATGGAGGTGAGGCTGGCTGTCGTGTAGTTTCCTGGGTCCTCCTTTTTGCCCTTTTTGAAGACTGGTGTTATATTGGCTTTCCTCCAGTCCTCAGTCACCTCTCCTGTTCTCCACGAGAACTCTCTCCCACGCGAGTAGCTTTGCAATAACATCCGCCAGCTCCCTCAGCACTCATGGGTGCATCCTATCGGGGCCCATGGATTTGTGGATGTCAGGTTTGCCTAAATCATCTCTAACCTGATTGTCATTGACCAAGGGAAAGTCTTCTTTATTCCAGACTCTCTCTCTTACCTCCAGTGTCTGTGATTCCTGGGGACTGGCCCTAGCAGTAAAGACTGAAGCAAAGGCAGCATTCAGTAACTGTCTTCTCTGCATTTTCCGTCACCAGAGCACCCACATCATACTTTTCATACTTACTTACATACTTTACATACTTAATTTTCATAGTTGTTATTGTATATAGAAACCAGCTTCAGACTAACTTCTTAGAGGTTTTTTTTTAAGTAAATACTATTTATTTGTTGTATATCTTATGTTTGTGGGTTTTCTGGTATTGGAAGAGAAGACAAGCCATTCATACTACATATCCGTTATGTGAGATCAGACAGTTCTGGTCCATTATACTGTTATCTGTGTGCATCTTTGCATGCATCTATTAGTCTTCCAGTAATGACTTCCAGAATTCTTATTTGACATCTCTTGAATTGATGTGTTTCCTCCTCTTTCAGATGCTTGTCTTAAATACCTTTGATATGTCTTAGTAGTAACTTTACTGGTCTGTATTTGAAAAAAAAAAAAAAAAGTAAAAGATTTCTTTTTCCATATGAAGTACATGTGAATATGAAATACAGCCACAAACTAAACTGACAGCTTTTTTTTTTTCTTGTGAAAAAAAGTTTGAGTAGAAATATTCTCCCCCAGCTCCTCTGGTATTTGTATGAAAAGAAATTTATTATTTGAATATTCGGATTATACTTGCCTATGTTAACACTTCTGACGTGAGACAATGAGGAGAAATTCTGCAAATGCATACTTAACAGCTGTCCTTTTAATTCTTGATTAAAAAATGTGCCTATCTCAAAATATTTTCAGGGTGCAGAGATTGGATTTATCGAAGTAATTAAAGGTGTTTTCTCTTGTACTTGAAGGTTAAACTTTCCAACCTGAATTTGGATGACCATGCAAGGAAGAAGCTTATTAAACTGGTAGGAGAGCGGTACTGTAAGGATACAGATATGCTCACCATTACAACAGACAGGTATGGTTACAAGAAGGAAAAAAAAAAAAAAATGCCTGTAGCAGTGGTCACAGTATAGAAAGAGCAGTGTGTCTTCCAGTAGTATCAATTATTGTGTTAGTAAATTATTGTATTTTTAAGGCTAAAATATAAATATAAACATACTGGTGCTCCTGTTGTTAACTGTTAAAACTGTAATGGACAAATTGCATAAGGTCAAATCTAATTCTTGTTAAATACTGTTAGTTATTGAAGCTTTGTATTTAGAAGTCTCAATTGTTATTTTAAAGTCATTGTCATGTTTCCCAAATGGGTTCTGTTAGTTTTAACAATGGCTTGAAGAGTTTCAGGCAAGAAAAATTGGGACATTGATGTCCAGATATTGCTCAATGTGTTGATGTTCTAGATAAGTCACTGTAGTTATTTACAGTTATGTTCAGAAGGCTGCATGGGAGAAACATGTTTTCTGTGTTGAATTCTGAAGAGTTTTAGAGAATACATATGTATTCCTAAACTCACAATACACTTTGATTCACAGCTGCTTTCAGTGGTAGGAAAATAAAATTGTGCATATCTCTTTTGACTAGACTTGGAAATTGGGGTAGTTTACTGGGACCACTTGTGCTACCAACAGTTCTCATTTTCCTAGCAAGATTTCTTTGTGGCTAAAACATTAGGATAGCTGAAAGTGGCTTACCTTCCAGAGCATCTGTGAATTGTGTCATGCAGTGTTCCAGAATAAACTTTTAATGTCCCTGTCGATATTTCGCTTTTTTTTTTTTTTTTTTTTTAGTGAATTCTAAGGCCTAAGCTCTGAGTGACATCCATTTCTTTAATACAGGATTTTCCAGGCTGGTATTTAGACTACTTGTAAGCTGAGGATCTTTCACTATGAAAGAAAGACAAGTCAAAAGCTTGAGTCTTTTTTAAAGTTTGTTTGCTGAAATAGTCACTGTCCGTAGTCATTCAGATGAGTGTTTTTAGAGTGTCTGAGATGTAGTCTCACATGATTCAATTTGTTCTGCATCAAAAAGGGCGATGAAGGAGCCTGCAGGAAGAGTTGAGCATGAGAAAGAGACAGGAGGTTATGGGTGATCAGTATGAGGAAGAGATTAATGTCACTAAATTCTCAGCAGAAGGTTTTGATGACAAGTTTTAAGAAATACACTGTTTTTCAGGACTGTGCCTTATCCCAATAAATTTTACTTGAGATCATGTTTTGACTTACAGCTATATTGACATAAACTTTTCTTGTTAAATTGTTGGCTAGATCTTCTGTTCTGCACTGTATTTCGTGGCTGTTTTCACCAATCATCATCCTTTCTTTAGATCTGGGAAAAAAAAATAAGGTTTTAAGCAAGTTCAGACGAAAGTATGTTGGATTCCACTTTGGCACAGATGGCAAAAAAGTTTTTAATGCTTCCCCGAAGATCTGTAGATTCTTGCATTATGTACGCTTTCCTCCTGACTTGCAGGTGCCCGTTCTTCGATGTTCTTAATATTCATGCTTTCATGATGTTATTCTTGATTGTGTGTAATTCTGAAATGTGTGTGAATCAAACACAAATTTCCCTAAGATTTCCTACATTAAAAATTAGAAATTTTCATGGCAAGTTTAACATTTTATTCAAAAGGATATTACAGTGGCTTGATTTCAAAAAGACTAACTTTGTTTCTGAATTTTCAGGTGTCCACTAAGAAGGCAGAACTATGATTATGGCATACACCTCCTCACGGTTTTGTACCATGAATCTTGGGTAAGCAATTGTGATTAATGCATGCGCGCTAATGTGCTCTCTCATGGCTTAGAAAAAGTTCCATGGGTGTGTGCAGCTTAAAGTAAATCATCTTAGATTCTTTTCCCCTTCCACCTCACTTTTGTTCAAATTCAACCAAGATAAGTTGTTTATGTTTGAAACCTATTCCCCAGTCAACTTGGAGTGCATTTCTTTAACTTTGCAGGTGCTACTCTGTATGTATAGTTTGCCTCTTTTCAGAAGTTCTCTAGATTTTGACCTTAATAAGAGATCATTTCCCAGTACTTTGTTTCACACAACAATGAGCCTAAAATTGACCCTGAGCCTAGCAGAAAACACCTTAATTCTCAGGATTCCTAAACGTACCTTTAGTTTGGCAGCATGCTGGGCTGCCTATGCACAGTATTCAGATATGAATTGAGTGGATCCAGAGAAATGGTGTACTCTGTGATTATCACCTGTCATCTATGCATTTTTAGAAGTGACCGTGTTTAAAGATGAAAACAAGCTGATGCCAAAAAAGCAGAGGGGGGTGTTACTGCGGTTTAAAGCTGTGAAAACTAACATGCAGCACAGTATTTACATTTTGCCTGATTCCAAACTCTTATCTGTTACTTAGAATCTGTCTTTTCTTGGGCTCTTCTGGGGCTGTGCTAAACCATGGCTGTAATTTGGAAGTACTCTGCTTCTTAAACGCTCTCTCACAAATCTTGCCTCAAGCTGGAAGGAGTGAGGACTTAGGCTGCTTTTGCTAAGAAAAAGGACATCCTCCCCACTTTCTGTTAGTTTTAGGATTTCATTGCGTCAGTGTCCTGAGAAATATATAAAATTATTGTAACTCTTTAGATAAATATTTCTACCAAAGCAAGTGTAACGTAAACTTTTCTATAATCATTCAGGACATGGTGTATTTGGAATTTTTCCCAGTTAGTTATACATGTGAAATATCCAATGTAAGTGTATTAAATTATTGATAATTTATTACAATTCTTAAGTAGTCCTCTAAATAAAATAAGATATCTTTAGACCACGGATCTTTCTTTTACAGTGAATTCTTCAGACTTGTCTCCTGTATTTTTGTGGTTAATCGTGCTGGTTATAGGTACTGCCTTCAACAATTTTACAGCCATTTTTTACAGAAAACAAATCAGCAGTCTGAAATGAAATTATTGTTGAAAACCCGTAGTTATGTTTTGAATAACTTAATTTGTTTAAATGTAATATGATATTAGTCACATTGAGACAGACAGTGAAAGCCTTCATCATCACTATATTTCCATAGATATACTCTTTTAAATAAATTGTAGTTGATTAGCTACCAAAGTTCACACCTACTGTTTTCAATTACACAGAATCACAGAATGGTCAGGGTTGGAAGGGACCTCTGGAGATCATCTAGTCCAACGCCCCTGCCAGAGCAGGGACACCTACAGCAGGTAGCACAGGATAGCATCCAGGCGAGTTTTGAATGTCCTCAGAGTGGGAGACTCCACAACCTCTCTGGGCAGCCTGTTCCAGTGCTCTGCCACCCTCAAAGTAAAGAAGTTCCTCCTCATGTTAAGATGGAACTTCCTATGCTCAAGTTTGTGCCCGTTAACTCTAGTCCTGGGCACCACTGAAAAAAGACTCTTCTCATCTACCTGGCACCTTCCCCTTAAGTATTTATAAGGATTGATAAGATCCCCCCTGAGTCTCCTTTTTTCTGGACTAAAAAGACCCAAGGTCCCTGAGCCTTTCCTCATAAGAAAGATGTTCCAAACCCCTAATCATCTTGGTAGCCTTATGCTGGACCCTCTCGAGCAGTTCCCTGTCCTTCTTGAACCGGGGAGCCCAGAACTGGACACAGTACTCCAGATGCGGCCTCACCAGGGCAGAGTAGAAGGGGAGGATGACCTCCCTCAACCTGCTAGCCACACTCTTCTTGATGCAATTGTTCTGTAGTATTTAAATGAAATCTCTGTATTTAGCATTTTTATGAATTTCAGTGTTCTTGATTTTCATCGTTGCAGTGATAGCATAAAAAACACGGTAAGGAGGATGAGCTATATTTCCCTTTCACTTGAAGTTGCCTTGAGGGATACGTTTTGTAATTATAGAGTGTGTCAAATTAAATTCAACTTACACTAACACCTTAAAAGGTACTTTTACTTAAGATTTCAAGTGCTTTGTACACATGGATATTTTTCTCCCTGTCCTGGTTTGAGCGACACAGGACTATTTTCTCTTCTAATACTTGGGAACACTGCATTTTTAGAGGACTCTAGTGTCTGAATTTGTGAAAATATTTACTTTCTAGTCAGCTATGGTGTGTGGGTTTCAAGGTCTCAGTGTTTTCGAGCTTGCCAGTTGCAGGGATAAGGAGGAGCGACACCTGGGCACTTGACCCAAGCTGACCAACAGGATTATTTCATACTATCAACATCACATTCACTATAAATTAGGAAGTTTGCTGCAAAGTTCTCTCTCTCCCTTGATGGCTGCCATCCTGAGAACTTCGTGCCCCGGTGCTGGACTACTGAGGCCTTCCCTTCCTCCTGAAGCCGTAGCACTCGCAGTGTCTGACATTTGCTGTCCACTGCTGGGAGTGCACATCTTCCTACTGATATAATTGGATGAGTATAATCTTTGCATATTCGGTATTGGTATCGGGATCAATATTGGTTCTTTAGTGCTATTAATGTTAATTATCTAATCTTACTCTATTAAATCTGTTTATACTTCAACTCCTGGGTTTCCTTGTTTTTCCCAATTCCCTTTCCCGGGTGGGGAGGGGTCATTTGGTGACAGAATGACTGTCTAAATGACAATAAATTGTTACGCGTCTCTCAAACCATAACACTCCCCAACAGCATTACATTGCATTACAAATCTTAAATTAATGACAGATCAGTTTCCAGTATTCATAGAATGGTTTAGGTTGGAAAGGACCTTGAAGATCATCGAGTTCCAACCCCCCTGCCATAGGCAGGGACACCTCCCACTAGACCAGGTTGCCCAAGGCCACGTCCAGCCTGGCCTTGAACACCTCCAGGGACAGGGCCTCAACAACCTCTCTTGGGCAACCTGTTCCAGTGCCTTACCACCCTTAAAGTGAAAAACTTCTTCTTAATGTTTAATCTAAACCTGCCCTCTTCCAGTTTAAAGCCATTCCCCCTCATCCTGTCACTACATGCCCTAGTAAAAAGTCCTTCCTCAGCTCTCCTGTAGGCCCCCTTTAGGTAGTGGAAAACCGCAATAAGATCTCCCTGGAGCCTTGTCTTCTCCAGGCTGAACAGCCCCAACTCTTTCAGCCTCGCCTCATAGGAGAGGTGCTCCAGCCCTCGGATCATCCTCATGGCTCTCCTCTGGACACACTCCAGCAGGTCCATGCCCTTCTTATGTTGGGGACTCCAGAGCTGGATGCAGTACTCCAGGTGGGGTCTCACAAGAGCAGAGTAGAGGGGCAGAATCACCTCCCTTGACCTGCTGGCCACACATCTTTTGATGCAGCCCAGGATACGGTTGGCCTTCTGGGCTGCGATCGCACATTGCTGGCTCATGTTGAGCTTCTTGTCAATCAGCACACCCAGGTCCTTCTCCACAGGGCTGCTCTCCAGCCATTCTCTGCCGAGCCTATATTTGTGCTTGGGATTGCCCCGACCCAGATGTAGGACCTTGCACTTGGCCTTGTTGAACTGCATGAGGTTGGCTTGGGCCCACCTCTCCAGCCTGTCCATGTCCCTCTGGATGGCATCCCTCCCCTCCAGTGTGTCTGCCTTGCCAAACAGCTTGGTATCATCAGCAGACTTGCTGAGGGTGCACTCTACCCCACTGTCCATGTCGCTGACAAAGATGTTGAATAGTACAGGTCCCAGTACCGACCCCTGAGGAACAGCACTTGTCACTGCTCTCCACTTGGACATCGAGCCGTTGACCGCAACTCTTTGAGTGCAACTGTCCAGCCAGTTCTTTATCCACTGAGTGGTCCATTTGTCAAATCAATGTCTCTACAATTTAGAGACCAGGATATCGTGTGGGACGGTTTCAAACGCTTCACACAAGTCCAAGTAGATGACATCAGTAGGTCTTCCCTTGTCCACCGCCGCTGTAACCCCTTTGTAGAAGGCCACCAAATTTGTCAGGCATGACTTGCCCTTGGTGAAGCCATGTTGGCTCTCGCCAATCACCTCCTTGTTTTCTGTGTGCCTCAGCAGAGTTTCCAGGAGGATCTGCTCCATGATCTTGCCAGGCACAGAGGTGAGACTGACTGGCCTGTAGTTCTCCGGGTCTTCCTTATTTCCCTTTTTGAAAATAGGGGTTATGTTTCCCCTTTTCCAGTCGGCAGGAACCTTGCCAGACTGCCATGACTTCTCAAATATGATGGCTAGTGGCTTAGTGACTTGATCTGCCAGTTCCCTCAGGACCCGTGGATGTATCTCATCAGGTCCCATGGACTTGTGCACCTTCAGGTTCCTCAGGTGGTCTTGCGCTTGATCTTTGTCTACAGTGGGCGGTGTTCCATTTTCCCAATCTTTGCCTTTGCATTCTGCGTCTTGGGCAGTGCGGCTGCTGTCCTTGTCTGTGAAGACTGAGGCAAAAAGTCATTGAGTACCTCAGCTCTGTCTCTATCCCGGGTAACCAGTTCTTGCGTTTCCTTCCGGAGAGGGCCTACACTTTCCCTAGTCTTTGTTTTCTTGCAGACATACTTAAAGAAGGATTTTTTGTTTGTCTTAATGTCCCTGGCCAGATTTAGTTCTAGCTGGGTTTTAGCTTGTCTAACCCGCTCTCTGGCTGCTCGAACGATTCCTTTGTAATCCTCCCAGGCTACCCGCCCCTGTCTCCACTCCCTATAGGCCTCCTTTTTTCTTTTGGTCAAGTCCAGGAGCTCCTTATTCATCCATGTAGGCCTCCTGGCTTTGCTGCCTGCCTTCCTCTTTGTAGGGATGCATTGCTGCTGTGCTTGGAGGAGATGGTCCTTGAATATTAACCAACTTTCTTGGACCCCTCTTTCCTCCAGCGCTTCATCCCACAGCACCATACCAAGCAGATTCTTCAATAGGCCAAAGTCGGCTCTCCTGAAGTCCAGTGTCATCAGCCTGCTGCGCACCTTCCTCGCTGCCTTGAGGATTTCAAACTCGACCATTTCATGGTCACTGCAGCCCAGGCTACCCTTGAGTTTGACCCTGTCAACCAGCCCTTTCTTGTTGCTAAGAACAAGGTCCAGCATGGCTCTTCTCCTCGTTGGCTCCTCAACCAGTTGGAGAAGGAAGTTGCCCTCAGTGCAATCCAGGAACCTCCTGGATTGCCTGTGCCTGGCTGTGTTACCCTTCCAACTGATGTCAGGGTGATTGAAGTCACCCATGAGAACCAGGGTCTGTGAACGTGATGCTGCCCCTATCTGTCTATAGAGGGCTTCATCCACTTGGTCTTCTTGGTCAGGTGGCCTGTAGCATACCCCCACTGTAATGTCCCCTGCTCCTGATTTCCCTTTAATCCTGACTGATAGGCTCTCAGTTGGCTCTTTATCCACCCCTAGGTTGAGCTTCATGCATTCCAGCTGCTCGTCAACATATAAGGCAACACCACCTCCTTGTTTTCCTTGCCTGTCTCTCCTGAAGAGCCTGTACCCTTCCATGCCGACGCTCCAGTCACAGGAGTTGTCCCACCAAGTTTCTACGATGTCAATGAGATCGTAGCCTTGGAGGCGTGTACACATCCCTAGTTTCTCCTGTTTGTTCGCCATGCTCCACGCATTTGCATAGTGGCACTTCAGCCGTGTCTTTGTTGAGGCCGATTTGGTTGGAGCAGCTGTAGTTACTTTGTGCTGCTCTCCAGTTGGCATTCCTTTGCCCTGTATTAACAGTGCCTCCCCATTGGCTCCCGTTCATCCAGGAGCTCCTAGCTCATCTACACGAGACTTTAAGTGTGCTGCAGCATAGCTGGCACATCTTGGAGCTAATGGCTGCAGGCCCTCACCAGCACCCTGTTCCCCTTTCATTGGTGCAACATCCCTTGGCTGGTCCCAGGCAACCCTGATAATACCCACTTCCCCTGTCAAATCTAGTTTAAAGCCCTGTTAAGGAGCCCTGCTAATTTTTGGGCAAAACCCATTCTCCCTCTTTGAGTGAGCCAGCCCCCATCTGATGCCAGCAGGCCTGATGCCGCATAGGTCATTCCATTGTTAAAAAAACCAAAATCGTGGCGTTGACACCAGCCATAGAGCCACGTATTAACACTGAGCTCGTCTGTTCCTTTCAATGTCATTACCCGCAATGGGAAGTAGAGATGAAAAAATAACCTGCAATGATGAGAACTAGACACTGCTCGCTTTATTAATTCCAGATAAACACCACATCTGTCCTTTGCTCTAGCATTACTTAGTGATGGAAGACAGGGCTATGCGATATTGCTACGTCAGTGTTCACTGTGTATTGAATATGCACAAGTCTCTTGCCCTTTTATTACCTTTCAACTTCCATGTTAATATTTCATGAGTTCATCAGTCACTCGTAATTGTCTTTGATTTCCGTGAAATATTAATGGTCTCCTGAGATATGTTTTTTTACTTTGTGTGACATGTTTTGGTTTGTGTTTGTTTTTGTTTTGCCTTTTGGTTTTTTTTCCATGATCAGTGGTAATGCTTTTAATAACTTGCTGAAATATAGTTTGGATAAGTTTTGTAAACCATAAGCAAACAGTGTATGGATTACTTTAATTTGTATGAACTTTAATATTGGAGGGGGATGGCTGGGGACTGGCCTTTTGTGCAGACAGTAACAGCAATCCTGTTTACAGAACTAATTGCAAGATTTGAAGACTTTCCCAGCAGACTAGTGCCACAGTGTGTTTTTGTGTTATGTGCATGATGTGTCGTGGTTTAGGCCAAATCGGCTGCTGGGGACATAGGGGACCCCAGATGGGACCGACACATGCTCCCCTCTACCTCTCTTCAAAGAGAGAGGCAGAGGAGGGAAAAAGAGACTTACAAGTTTAGAAGGAACTAAACTACTTTAATGAAATATTAATAATAAAAGGAAATAATGAGAAATATACAAAACCGTATCAAGCTCCCAGGATGACAATCACGACACTGGCTGGCACTGGGGAAGTCCCAGGCTGGACTCAGTGACAGACAGGAACTGGATTATGGATCTGCATTCAGGATCCGGACCAAAGGCAGACGAACAGGCAGAGTCCTCCTCAGACATCGGCCATTGAAAGAAGAGGGCTGACCCTTTAATCCCTCAGCTTTTATACTGAGCATGAGGCAGATGATATGAAATACCCTGTTGGTCAGTTTTGGGTCACCTGTTCTGTCCGCTCCTCCCCGCAGGTGGGACCCCACTGTGCTTTTCCACTTCCGACCCTCCAACGGGGCAAGTAACCAAGTTGGTTGGCCTTGGTTGTTATAGCAATAACTATAAGTAAGAGCCTCTCTGCATACCATGCCTGGGCATCAACTATAAACATAGGTCTTATCACTCTGAGTGCGCGCACATTGTCTGCACACTATGCTGTTAATTTCAGTAGTTAGAAGAGGCCCGGCTAAGAAGCAAAGTTACTGAACAAAATTGGTCCTGTTTTACCTCAAACCAGGACACGACGGAATTCAATAAAAAGATGAGGGCAGTGGTCCATTCTCGCTAAGTGAAGGGAAAGGTGGCTGCGTATAAATTTTACCCTCGATCCTGAAAACTTTGCCTACTGTCTCTCTAAACATGAGATAAAGGTACAGGTATTCCTCTGCCTCAAGGCTCCAAGTATATTGTTAAGAATGGAATTTTTTTTTCTTGGATTGCAGTGTGGGGAAAAGAACTTGTTTGCATTCAAACAAATGAATAAAAGGTTATCCAAATCAAATTTGGCAAACTGGTTTCTAAGAGGTACCACAGCCAAAGTGAGGGAAGCATATTGATAGGTTAATGTACTGAAACTAGCATTTTTGTCTCCTTTAACCTGCTAGCAATTGATGATGCAAGAAGACAGACTAGCCAAATTGTGAAAGGCTTTGAAGATATGTTGGAGGATTGAACCTGGTGTAGAGAAGCTTTCAGAGAAGTTCAGGTGGATTTTATAATCATGCGTGTAAGAGAGATCCCTTTTTTGAATGCATGAGCAAATAAGAAAAAGGGAAGGAATTGAAAGGAAGAAGCTATTTTCCCTGTTTTTTGGGGGTTTTTTTGTTTTTGGTTTTTTTTTTGGTGGAAGAACTAAATGAATGTCTGTTTTGTTTTGGTTTTGTGAGCGTTAGCAGAATAAACAGAGTTTCCAGGCTGTGGGAGGGAGGGACGGACAAGGCAAAAGAATTGTCAGACTGTTGATAGATAGTCAGAATACAGAGTTAAGATGAAGAAGGTGAAGAAGCTGACAAAGGTGTCAGGAGTGCAAAAAGGTACATTTGTGACTCAGGAATGGAGACAGTAGCTGAAGCTATTTGATTACCTGTAGGAGAAGTGGGATACTACTGGGTAGCCTTTTGGGCTACATAACTGCTATGGATTGGTAGTTAAAAGTAGTGTTGGGTCTGAAACTGTCCTCTCTGTCTTATCTTATGTTCATGCAGAAATGCCATCAAGGGACTTGACCATGCAAAATCCTGTAAAAGCTGGGGGGTGCTCAGGACATTTCAGGATTGTGTTAGAATTTACCAAAACAGTGCAGTGTTACCAGTTGGTATTTGATCTGTATTTAAATAAACCCCCTTTATTTTGAAGAAACAAATGTGATGATTTTCTTTCATCTTCTAGAATGCATTCTCATAGCGGATAATGCTACCCTTGTGTTTGGCAAAGGGAATCTATAGTGCCTGTTATTTTCTGGCAGAAAAACAAATCTTGCTTGTTTGTCTTAATAAAGTAAGCGAAGGAAGAGAGAGGAAAAATCTGAGTTCATCCTCTGATTCTTGATCCACCCTCTGTTATCACAAGTTCAAATGAGATGCATGATAAAGCATGACAACTATGGGAAGCAGTTCAGAATATTGGCAGTATATTGGTGGATTGATAGTAGTTGCTTGGTAAGACACTGCTGTTTCTTGAGAAGGATCTGAACAGTGGGAGCAGTATTAATTGTGTTCTTGTTTCAAGTTATTTGCGTTACAGCTTGGCTAATGAGTCTGCCTACATCTAATGGAGAGCTCAATTTAGATGAAGTCTGTTAGTTGCAGAGATGCATAAGAAGCAAGAAGTGTACCGTAAGATCCCAGACTGAAGTGTTTGGCAGCTTAATTTTGATAAATGCAGAAAGATGTCAGGAACATGAGTTTGGTTGTCTTTAAAACATTAAGATTTTAAAACTTAAGGATGTTCATTTATTATTTTGGAATACTTGCAGATCTTTTGCTTAATTTTTAATAGTTTTCAGGTTATTAATCAAATATTTGTGTTTTATTAGCTTTAGAATGTATTTGGTAGATATCTGACTTGCACCACCTTGGCAAGAATTGAACTTACCTTTGGATTTTTTCTGTGATTCCTTTCAAATTATCCCTCAGGATTGCACCTGGATTGAATTAATCAATGAAAGGGTGAGATAGACTAGGTAGTTTGTTAAACAGCAGCGCAGTCAATTGTATTTCTGCTACTTTACATGATGGTGCTTCCTGAATACTGTAACAGCAGGTCTAAAAATTTTTTTATGGTATTAAGTAGCTTTTAAAGAGTAAGTGTTTGCTGCCCTCAAGTGTTCAAAAGATCATAAACTGATTTCTTCACACTGTTCAGATTAATAGTTACCACTAAAAGGTAAAGTTCTGTTATGAGTTGAAAGCAGGAAGGAGAAACAAGTGGAGCAGACAGTTAATTTTCCAACAAGGAAAAACTTCATAGTCATGCTAAAGGGGAGGAATCTGAAAAAGATAGAATAAGAAGGAAATAACTCACAGTTATTTTAAACCAGTCAAGACTACAAAAAGGTGCAGCAATTTTGCTTGGTCTGATTCCACATGATTTTCAATGTATGCAAATGCAAGATGATGGAGAGTGGAGGATATCATTCTGCATTACATAGCTAAGATCTTGAAAGATGATTAGTGAAAAGTTGCCCTTGCATCTTCTATTCTGCAGTGTATTTCTTACAGTAAAAGGTCTAATCTGACATACTAAGAATAACAATAAGGTAATGCTGTACACACTTTTGAACTGTCTCTTGCTTTTTCTGGTAGGGTAGTTGCAGGATTTTGATAAAATAGATTCAAGACTTAAAAAGAGCAGTAAGGAAGGAGGAATGTAGAAGTAGAGGTAAGTGGAATGTGGCTACTGAAAATGTACATGAGTAGCCGAAGGGTCTTCTGGGTGCATCTGTTTGCAATGTGCTTGGATTGTAGAAGTTAATAATACTTGAAATGAAAGTACAGGGAAGTTGAAGCAGAAAGGTGAGGGAATGAAAAAACTACAGAATGGACAGACAGTGTGAAACTAGAGGCTTAACTGATTTATCTATGAACACCAAAGCTGTGTAGTTTGAATGCAAGGAAAGTGTCCCACATTGGTTTTGTATTCATTATTCAATATAGGATCCAACTGCAAGGCACTGGTGGGGTGGGGAGTCTGTATGCATGCAGCTGAATGAATATTTTTACATAACCATTGGTGATAATCCTAGTCCATTGTATAGCTTTTCTCTAGACTTCAGTTAACACTTAAATTGTATTGTCTTTTTTTCATCTACAGTCGTTTTAAGCCATTGCAAGTAAGAATAATTTTTATCATTTCAGGTTGTGTCAGTAGAATTTTGCAGTTTTTGTAGTAGGAATTTACCTTGTAATTCAGCCTAAAATATGTGAAAGGATATGAGTCCACTTGTGAAACTTGAGCAGGTCTCTGGCTATGTAGGTTCCAAAAGGATGCTTTAACTTCATGTTCTGAACACTCAGGATGTTATGACCCGTGGGTTGTAGGATTAAAATGCAACGTGGAGGGAAACACTCTTAAGTCTTGCTGAAACTCCCTCCCTGGGCAGAAGAAAATTCAAGACTGAATGAACTGAAAAGGAGTGCCATAGCCTAGTAATTAGAGCATGTACGTGGGAGAGACAGATTTAGAGCTCTGTGCACCATTTAGTGTAACTGAAGACTGCTTAATGTAAATCTCCTGACTTTGAGATGTTAGAATAAATAAGTGTGATATAATTCCTACAATAGTGTTCTTTCTCAGTAGGTCATTATATATGGTTTAAATAATGCAAACTGAGTCTGAAGTAAGGATGGTCTCTAAATGCTGTAATATATACTCTGTTTTGAAATATGTATTACATTTCATTGTGTACTCACCAGCACTCAAAATGTAACAACTTGAAAGAGCCTTCATTATTAATGTGAGTCAGAAAAGATAAAGCTAAGTGGCATGGTAGATGTTAAATTTAATAAACTTTCTCTAAATTTAAACTTTTGTGTACCTCTGGCTTGGAGCCACAAAGGATGGAAATTGAGGCAAAGGATTGAATTATAAATTGTTTTTGTACTCTTTCAGACTGTAGTAGGCTTTTTGCAATACCTTGTGTCTAAGCCCTATGTTTCTAGTTGCTGGAGAAACAAGGTTCCTTTTAATGCATAAATATAATTTTTACAGCTGTTTAATTTTCAATCTCAATGTTGGAGTGAACTGAAGTCTTACAGGGCATAGATATTAACACAATGAACAGAAAATCATCAAAGATTTGGATTCTTAACATCACTGATCTTTCTTGATGAGGTCAGAATCTTATCTGATCAGCATTCAGAAAACAAACTGAGTTAGATGAATACCTTTCAAATGACCCTTACAGCAGCCTGGATTTCCCAGGAAATACAGGCAGCCACATCAGCCCAGAGAAATTAGGTGTTGTCCTCATTTTTGAAAGAGGCGATCTAGATTATGGTGACTGAGGACTCTTAAGTTACTGACAGAACCGGAGATTAAGTCTGTGAGTATAAAGTATGAGAGTATCTTACATCCAGTATTATTTTTTGAGGCAAAGTTCTGTTCTTTCTTCTCTGCTTGTTCTTCTTTTCTGTTTTACTTTTGTACCTTGCTGGAACGTTTAGTCCTCACAGTCCTTCTCTTGATTTTCCTTCATGCTCTAGAGGTCTTATCTGCCCTGTGCCATTGCTGTGTCCTAGAAAATAGTGTTCTGCTCATTTAGAAGAATGTATTTTAATCTGTTCTGCATCACCAAGCAATTAAAATTTTTTGTATCCAATCTCATCAGATACAAATGTGTTTTGCCTATTTACAGATTTATATTGATAATTCTTTTTAAGTTGCTAACTAAATAGTACCATTCAAAGGTGTAATAAATCCAAAGAGATAAGTACCTAATTGTTTTTGCAACTCCTCTTTGGCTTGAAGGTACCTGATAATTTGGAAAATGCTAGCATGCCTGTCACTTATTACCTGAAAATCTGTGATTATTGTACCATACAGAGTATCTTTTATTTCAATGCAGTAGTAAGAAATTTATTTATTCCAGGCTATACAGAGGTTGAAATTTGACTTGCAACTTAAAAAGATTTCCTTCCCCTCAAAAAAAAAAAAATCCCACTAAAATACTTGGTCTTTGCTAAACAGCATTAAATTTTTAACTGTTCAAACCATTGACAAGAAAATTGACTAACATGAGACATGTTTTTTGTTGTCTTGAAGATTTCTGCCACTTACAAATTTTAGTTAAAATGTCTTCCTCAAAAGAAATACCAAAAAGAAACGCCCAAAAGAAACTGAGAATTCTAATCCTGGCTGTGACAGCAAAATTATGAAAGTTAGACTGGAAATAAAACAAAGAAAAATGATGGTGAAATGCTTTCCTTTTTTCTATGCTAAAGGGTACAATATATATTGAAGCTTTTTTGTTAATGACTTTTATGTAAAAAGCAATTTCACTGGCCAAAGTACTATTTTAGTGTTTATACTGTGTCAGCACTTCAGATTAAGCGCTGTAAAGATTTATAAACCTCCCAGAATACTGGTTTAAACTGTCACATAAAATATTTGCTTAGAAACAAGTCCTTATTCTGTTTATAGTGTTAAAAAAATAATTCTATATATTTGCATCGGGAGGTGGAAAAAAACAGTTGCTCTTTTGTGCCTATTTAGTAATAGGTTTATGTCCTTTGACTTTATATGAAAAGTTGCTTTCTGGTGGTGTTTTTTTTTTTGGGAGGGGGATGTTCTTATTGGAAGTTTTAGTGAGAGAAACAGTTGAAATTATCATCTGAGTGCATCTTCAGTGCCGCTGCTTAATACTTACTGAGATTCTGTCTTAGGTGTGATAGAATGAAGCAATCATTTTTAGTGAATTCATTGAAGAAACATACGTTCTTGATTTTTAACCTAGTTGTCGAAGTGGGGATTCTAGAAAAATGTTACACAATGCCACACTTATATTCTAGGTTCCACAGTTTTATTTTTGTTTGTAAGACTTTTACTGCAGTGTTTACTAACCTTTTAAATTTGCAGGGGACATAAATAATCAACTAACAAAACTGAGTGATGAAGACCTCATTTTTGAAGTTTCCTTTGTTGTCTTATCAGCTTTCTTCATAACACTTTAAAATGAGGCTATAATACTTGTAAGATTTCCAGTATTCAGAGTTCATGGGTCCTTGTCTACCTAGGGTGCTTTTTCAAATGAAAATGTAATTCCAGATTCGCTTTTTCTCTTGGAATAAATCTGATTGCAAAGGTATTTAAGTTTCACTCAATATAGTCACTCAATATGCAAAAATGTGGTTTCTGTTCTGTTTCCTGTTTGTGATGTATGTCTGGACCTGTGTACAGTAGGATAACTTCTCATTTTGAGGTATGGACACCAACAGGGCAGCAATGGATATTGGCTTCCTGTAGCAGGGCTGAGGAATGGATTTTGAAATCTCTCCCTACTGTCAAATCTCCCTTCCTGCCTTCCCCCCCAGAAGTCAGATTTTACTTTGAAAGACATTTTGACACACCATTCTGCTGGGAAGGATTCCAATAAAGAAATACTTAACAGTTTCTTTGGCCTCTTTTAAAATCTTCTTGCTCTGTATAGCTCAAAAGAGAGAGGGAAATCTTAATCCGTTTATCAGTGTACATCTCTAAAATCCTGTAAGTGCAGAGAAGGATTTTCCTGAAGAGATAAATGTAATAACTGTAACTACTGCTTGTTGTCTTTGCTATAACTTAAAGGTGTTTAAAAGCCTCACAGTGATCCTTTGTTTGAACTTCAAACATGAGTTTGGTCCAGGGAGTGACCAGGAGCGATACCCATATTCCCTTACTCTTGAGAAACTCTGTCCCTGTGAGAGAAGCATTTGCTTTAAAATTCTTTTGGAATTTAGGAAAGAAATGTCTTGGATAGCCATTATGCAGATAAACAAGGGATATGTAAAACAGGATGGTGTCGTTAATTTAAAACTATGTAAATCTCCACATTGAATTGCAGTGTTTTTCAAACATTCAAGGAAATTTACTATAACAACTTGTTCTGCTACTGCTTCAGCAGTACAGCAATACAGTACCTCCAGTTTTGTGGGGTTTTTTTCCTTTCTAGAAATTGAATGAGTTCTTTTACTTCTGTGTTGTATTGTGTCCAGGTTTTAATATCAGTCATATGAGCCTTTTAGCAGTGTTAGTCACTCTTTCTGACTAAACATGTGGACTCGGGGATTTAAAAGACAAGAGGTTTCATTTACCAGGTGCAGAATGTGGCATTTGTTAAAGTATTTTTAAATTCAGATAGACAGACCTAAGCACACAGAGTTGTAGGGGAAAAAAATAATCTTCGGTCTTAATTAAATGTTACGAAATGTTATGGTTTGACTGCACCAACCTTGTTGCCTAGTAGACAGAATACTGTAAAACAAACAAATGAAAAACCAACAACACCCCCCCAAAAAAAACACAAACAAACAAAAAAACGCACCCCAATCCTCTCATGATTGCCAGGTTTATTTGGATTCTGCATAGCATAGCTAAAAATTTACTGAAGAGCTCTTTCTGGCAAGGGATTTAAAAAAAAAAAAAAAAAAAATCCATATGGTGTAAATGCTTTATTAGAATGTTTTGTTTAGACATGACTTCTACAACAATTGTAAGAAAAACATGACCACCAAAAATACTTCAAATTGTGATTCTTATATAGTTGCAACAATATAAGGATGCTATGTATTGTTTACATCAGTAAAGTATTAAATAATTATAAATATACAAATAAATGTACAATCTACAATATCTAAAAGTACAAATATATCTACAAAGCATATATATTTTAAAAAGTACAATAAAAATTAAGTATATAAAAATAGCAGATTGTAACGTTCGAAATATCCCTTAGTCTGTGAAGCTAGAGGAAGGCCTGCTAAACTGGAAAAATATTCAAATACAAAATTTATAAAGAACAGCTGCACAAGCCAAGTACTTACAGGCACAGGGATGATGTCTTCTGTCTGTGTTCAAATTTTGATCCTGTCTAATCTTGCAACACCAATTAGGTAAAAATTAGCACCTTGTGAACAGAGATTCTTTTGAGGAGCAATTTGTTTTGCAGGAAGATCAAATGGATTAATTGGTTGTCCTTTTCCTTATGAGTCACAATTAAAACATTTCCCAAATGGTGAAGGATTGCTGTCTCTCATCATAGGTTACTTGGTATGAGCTGTCTTACTTCACATCTAAGCGTACCAAAATCATGTGCTAGGGGCATAATAGCTAGGTGACTACTTCCAAAGCTTGAGCATTTGGGTTTATTTAAAATTATTGCTTTTACAAGGTTTTTTGTTATTCATTATGTATAGTCCATAAGCTTGTCTTCCCATTTTGACTTGTCTAGTTATATCTGCCAGATACGTAACAAACTTGATAAGCAGGAGGAAAGAAACTCATTTGAATCTTTTGAACTGTTTGAGGCCTGAGTTACAAGCCTTGTACTCTGAAGTCCGAGGAGGGGAAATATCTTCTATGACCAAAGTGATTTTTAAAGCAAATTGGTATGAGAGATAAGTTTCTTCAAATTATTGTAGCTCTGTTTCATTCTTGAGCAATTTTTAAGGTGATGTATATCTTCTTTCAGAAAACTGAGATGTGGGAGAGTGAGAAGACAGAGGAAGACATGGAAGAGTATATCTGGGAAAACAGCTGCTCTCAGAAAAACGCCTTAGAAACACTACTTCGAATAAAAGCCTCAGCGAATGTCAGTAATGTAACCAAGGGGGAGCTTCTTGCATCTGAAGTAGTTAAGAATTACAGAAACTCTGTAATTGCACTCAAAAATGAAGGTGAAACGGAAAATAACATGTCTCAGTATAAGGAATCTGTGAAGAAACTATTGAATATACAAGCATTACCGTGAGAGCAGACTCTGCAGGTACATCTGATTATTACAGAAATATTAAACTACTATGTTCATATTTCTATATGATATGGATATATAATCATTCAGAACCTTAACCAGAAATACGAAACTTTTTTTTTATGAGTTTATTTCAATAGCAATCAGATTTTTCTTTACTGCTGAATTTTCTTGTAAACATAATTTTCCTGTCCATGAATCCTGTTCTTTGAATAAAGTACGTTTTGAGTCATATTGATGACTTGAATATTGTATTCTGTGTTTTCTTAGCTTGGGAGATCCTGGGTCAGTTCTCTGCTTAATCACATTCTGACTTCTCACACAACTTCTTTTGGCATATAACTTAGAGCAGCAGTGTCAAAACCAATGAAATTACTTAGGCTTCAAGTTCTGTTAATGAAGAGTCCGAAATTTAAGAGCCCTAAATTTCCTAAATGCTGTTCAAATGTCACTCAGTTTTTTCTCTATCTGTAACATAAAGATAGTGTTTCTTAAGTAGTTTAACTTTTGGAGAGGTGTTTGACAAGTCGCGGTCTGATTTCGGGCTCGGGGGAGGTTACTAATGATCCCAAGAGCGAGATGGAGATGCAAACGAGGTCAAATGCCACCAATCAGGCCGTTTTTATTGAATAGAGGAATTGAAAGAGGAATGGAGCGATAGGAAAGGCGGGAAATATTAGAAGGAAACTATGCAAGAATTCAGAAGGATAAGCAAAGGATAGTCACCACCATGGATCCAGCGACGTTTCGTTGGTCCTCAGTCTTCAATTTCTTCGGTGGTGGGTGCACACGGCAACTTGTTTCCACGGTCTTTTTATAAGTCCAGGAAAAGACCTTGGCAGGCTGCCAGCCCGGCCCAGACAGGGGTCGGCTTTGGTGGCGCCTGATAATGGTCTTCTGCTGCCGGTTTTGGTGGTACCTCATTTGCAAATGAATGGTCTACTGCTACAGGTGATTTGCGCCTTGCAAGGTACACGCAAGCAAGCTTTGAGGCAAGCTTTGAGGCAAATATTTGACGTTCCAGTCTCTCACAGTGTTGAAGCACACTGAGCAGTGTGAAGTTCTCAGTTGTCATCATGAGGACTAATAAATACCCTATGTAAAAATACCTGTCTCTAAAATGATGGAACAAAATAAAATGGGATGGTAGTTGGAAGGTGAACTAGCAGTTATTTACAGGATACCAAAGTACATGGGGAAGGAAGAATGATGAGAGTTGCTGAAAGTGAGAGCTGCTGAGTAGTGAGGCGAGTATACAGCTTAAATAGGAACCGACTGATTCTTGGTACCCTGAGGCATGCAGAGGTGTCTCTTGAATGTATTCAGGCTCTTCAAGGTAATGTTTGTAGCATCCAGCTTACTGCTACATTTCTAGCATCTCCGTGAAGCACAGAGAAAGAAATTACATGGATGTTTATCTTATATTTGGTGCTTTGTATTTGAGAGGAGTTGATTTGAAACACTGTAATCACAGGCAATTTTCATTGCCTTCTCACATTTAAGAAAAAAAAAACAACCTTAAAAATATCAGCTGGAAAGGACATAAATAACTCTATTTTTGCTTTTATTGTACCTTCCTGGCTTACTAAGATTTCAATTTAGAGAGAAAATCTTCATTGTCTGAAAGGGGCAGAGGAAGTTTTTATTCATCAGACTTAAGGATTCTGCATACCTATAAAAGAACCTGGCATGTGGCCCTGCCAGCAACTTCTTGAGAGGAAACAGCATAAGAATAAGGACATTGAAAACTGAAGAGGAATTGATTTTTGCAGTGTTCTGTGTGGCTCAACTCACTGGTAGGATTTCTCATTGCTTGTTTTGTGTTTACATACAGCCAAAGAGTGTATGTATTCCCATTTTCAAGACATTGTCAGTTTTGGAAGGGTTATTCTTAGGTAGAAACTGTTTTCGTATGGCAGGAGACTGAGTTTAATGCAGCTTTTTACTTCCTATGAGAATTTGCCAGAGCTGCAGCTAAGTTTGAGAAAAGTTTGTCCTGTAATCTCAACTTTGCACTTACCAGCTTGGTTATTTAGTGCTCCTTCCTCTTAGATTCATATTAATGTGAAGTTTTAGCAGAAGAAAGTTGTCACTTTATCCAGGGATAATGGGGGTAATGTTTAAAATTCTCATTTGAAATAGTACATCTGTGTATCTAGTAATTTTTTTGAATAGCCATGAAACCAAAATTACTGAGGAAGTAACTTCAGTTTGACTCGGAGAATGGTGTGGATAGTGGAGTTGTGCCTGGCTTTATTCCAAAGGTGGTTTGGTTCTAGTATGTACACAAGAGAAATTTGTTTCCTTAATTAGCTTTGCCAGTACTTGCATAAGGACTGGCATACTAGCAAGCATACGTAACTAACTTCTGTTTTGCAGTGGCATGTCTTGTACCAGACCATCATGAGTAATGCACTTAAATGTTTTAAGAAACCTAAAACCCCATAAGCTTGCTTTTCTCCATAAAGTTGTCCTTACATACTCAGGACATACAAGCACCTGATAAAATCCTCTCTGCAACAGAGGACAATTCAATTTTCCTTCTTAGACTCTAAATGGACCTAAGCAGAACTCTCTATGAAACTATATGAAACTCTATGAACTACAACAGTTAAAATAAGTTTGACTTTACTAATAATAATGGCTGGTAGAAAGAACAGCACAGCAAGGGAAATTGATTTTTCTGTTTTATTACATTAGCATTTCATTAGCTTCCACAGCTAATGCATGGAAAACCTAAAATGCACAGGCTACTACAGTTCCCTCTGAAGCGTTCAAGCCTAGCTTATATACATTCTGTAAATGTTTCAAGAAAAACAGTTGGGATAAAAGGTGGCTGTCTCCTGAGTATGAGGACACACAAATGTCTCTACCAACAATAAGCTATACCTACAGGCCAAGAACAATGTTGGGACTAATTCACTGTGGTCCCTAACCACATCTAACACCACTGGAAATGAATTAAAGATTCCAGTTTTCCAGTAGTATCTGGCTTAATCACTCTATGGCTATATAGCACTCAGCCAGCTGGGCTTAGAAATCTGCAAGATTGCTCTTCAGCCTGGATTTTCAACATTGTCTTCACTTCCTCTCCTTGCTAAGAAACACACGAGCAAAATTAAAAACGTTTTTAATTCTGTAAGTGCCCAGTCAAGCTGCTAGAATCAAACGCAATATAAAATTCAGAGTTGCACTTGTGATTTTTACTAATGGTTTATATGTTACAGTACAGGACTAGTCTAATGCAGTGGACTGGATCAAAGGTAGCCTGGATTATATTTTGAGCTCTTTGTCATCTTGGATGTTTCTCTTTCTATTTTTCTGCTTCTCCCTCCAAACTGTTTGTGTTTCAGGGTGGTGGTATTTCTCTGTAGAGAATGTAGAATACTTAGAACACTGAGATCTTCACTCCAGTGGGAGTCTTCCACCGTTGTTGATGTATAATGTAGCATTTGTTTATATGAACTAAACTACACATCTTTAATTTCCTATCATACTCTTGCAGACCATCTCATTGGAAACCTGCACTGAATCTTAAAAACTGTGAAGAGTTAAAGAGTAACAGACTTACAGGTTAAGCAACTCTACAGCACAGTAATAAGTGCATCCTAAGCAATAGTCACTTATTAATGTATCATGTACATTATAATGTAAATGCATGACTCTAAGGTGTGTATCCATCTATACATACCTGTGTGTATGTACATTCTTTTCTTACACAGAAGTGCTCATGTTACTTTTAAATAGAAATGTAGACAGATAACAATTAAGAAGCAGGCTAGGCCCCCCAGTGCATAAATTCAGAAGGAAGGAGGAGCAAAAAACCACACATAATATCTAGAGGCATTGGCTGTCTCCATAGGTAGTTCTTTTACTGGTATTTACTAGCCCAGAGGAACATGGAGCTAGTTCATGACAGCCTTGACCTCAGGCAACCCTGTCCATCATAGTTTGAAACTTGAGCAGGAAGGCTACTATATGTGCTGCTTTGTCGTCCCTGTTCTAACCTCCAAGCAGCAGATGTCTCATTTCAAATCCAAACACTTGCCCCTGCAAACTGGAAAAGTTCCTTACGGCAAAGAAAAATAAGCTGTCTCCAATGGAAGGAAACTTACACGAATTAAGTTCTTGGCCATCTGGAATAGTTGTGATGCATAGTTTCGATGATGCTGTTTAGGAGACTAACCTTCCTTTTGTCTCCCATGTAAACATTTCAAAGAAAGGTTGATCTGTAGCATTTGGTCAAACTGGGAAAAAACTTGCTTTGTCAGTATTCTGGCTAACTTTTTGCATCTAGAAACTACTGTAACCACTGGCATAAGATGTCTTTAGTAAACAATGTGCTAAGAGTTGTGAAGTGAAATGTTCAGTGTTGCTATATAGTTTCTTCAGGTTATTTGTCTATGTTCTGTGGCATTTTTGCCCCTTAAAGAAGGGCTGTCAGACACTAAGCATAATCTTTTGCTCAGATTAGACAAGAAGGCCTGTACAGAGACCTAATTCAGTCTTTGGCAAGGAGGGTCGATGTTACAACTACTTGTCACTTCACCAAGCCCTAAGACCTGAATGTGACTGGCTGTGTGTGAAGAGTCGGTAAACCCCTACAGATAATATGGTCTTCAGGGAACCAGTTTATATTCCTGACTGGAGTTGACACTTTTTGCCCTGTTTTCATACATAGCATTGCTACAAGCACAAGTAAAGGATAAAGGGATGGTTGCCTAAAAAGGGATATGCTGTCTGGACAAACCTTCCTTCTACCAATTTTTCGGTTTCCCTCATACTTAAAATGTATGTATTTATTTTCTTGTGACTCTTCTGTCTATAATAAAATAGTTATGCTACTGTGCTTCATATAACCCTTTTCCTGCCTTTTTTTTCCCTCTATATGCCAACAAATCAAGAATACTCTGCAGAACATGATCTTATATATTCTAGTCATTCCATCCTGCCCCAGAAGTGTTTGTGCATGGGACACACAAATTTTCACTTCTGTCTCATTTGCTTTTTCTTGTGAGTATTGGAGTCCTAGTTCCATTATAGGATTCTACACAACATAAAGTTAAGGGTGAATATCAGAGGAGCATCAAGGTGCTATGAAATGCACTGTACAGTCACTAGTCTGAAGATGAGGAAACCATGGACACCAGGGATGACTGTGACTTGGCTGCAGATCACACAACTGATAGGTCAGGTAGAAGTTACTTTTCTGAGAGGAAAAGGAGGTGAAAACACACCTGTTTTAAAAGAAATAGTATATTACCTATGACTTATTTCTATTAAAACTAGTGCCTTCTTGCGGAGATTTGTGTTTCTGGCATGTTCGAGTGTATCATGTCCAGTGAAAGGATTTCTTTGCTAGTCTTTTCATTTGTAGGTACACAACATCCCTGATGTAAGAACAGCAAGTTCTTACTTTTTCAGTAGTTTATTTATGTAAAAAATCAATTCTGCTAGTGAATCCATCCATCCCTTACAACTAGCTTTTCTTCTTTTTCCTTGATTCAAGCTGCTATAGAGGATAATTTATAGCAAAGGAAGAGTTAAACAGGCTGGAAGATGTATAGCACTATTGACTTTGCAGCACTCCAGACCAGACTGTTAGCGGATGTTTCATGGGGTATTTAGGTAGCAGCCCAGCCTGAATAGTGAAAGTCAGGGTAAGAACAGATATTAAGGATTTGGGGGAATTAAAATAGTGCAAGTCTCGTACAGTAAAGGTATTTCAATATGTTAGAATCTGTCTCAGTTTTGAATTAAATTGCATAATATTTATCTGAAAACAGCAATATCTTAATTGTACAGGAAGAAGAGAGAGGGGATGTCCTGTGTTCACTTTTGCTTCTGATGTTTCCTGTCTTGAATGTTGCCCAGTATCATATGGGTACTGCAAGATACCAATACTGCAAGAACTATGTTGCCTTAGACATGCAATGATCTTGCTTATGTGGCTTCAAGTTCAGTAATATATTATGAATATATATTATGTATTTAAACATCTTCCCGTATTTTATAGGCATGATAAAATAATGAGTTGAATCAGAAATGCATTCTTCTCAGTACGATAAATTCATGGGTAAAGGGCACTGTGTTACAGTACTACTGCCTCAAACTGTTAAACAGCTCAGCAAATCTTATTATGTGAAGCAGGGAGAAAGAGGTGTTACACACTCTCTTTTCTTTAAAACATGGAAAAGTGGGAAAAATATTTATATTCAAATTTAAAAAAAAAATCCAAACTATAAAATAATATAACACAAAATGCATATGCCTCTGTAACTGAAGATAACTAATATTCAACAATGCTTGGCAAAACTCTAGGAAAATGAAATGTAGCTGAAAGTAGGAGGGGATTTTTAGGGAACAGAACACAATTTTTCTATGTGAATTGGACTAAGCTGCCTGCATGCGAATTCTGTATTCTAAAAATTACATGCAGCAATAATTTTAGTATGTTCCCTGATTTTCAGGATAAGTTATATGTGGAATTCAGTGCTGCAAGGTCTTGAAAATAAAGTTTAAGCAGTTCAAAATGCCTTAATTTCTCAAGTAACATCTCTGTCTTGGAGCTATTGAGACTATAATGTGAACACAAACAAAATTTTAATGGCTCCATTCAGCCTAAAGAAAGGCATCACAGAGTGCAGATCTAGCTCTCTTATAAAGTATTTTTCTGAGTCTAGGTTTAGGCTTTTTAACTCCTATTCATATAAAAATGCAAAGTTCTTCAAAGTGCGGGTTTTACTGAGCCCTTCTTTGGCAGCGAACATACACTTCACCATTTTTATTGTTTGGACCATTTCAAACAAAGACAATTTCATAAGATGTTTATGTATTACTGTATTGCATTGGATGTTTATTCATGTGGTAGCAGATAGACAAGCAGCAACGTAACTAGCTGGATTTTACATCTGCTTTTGCGGTATCTTTAGATTTTAGATGTAAGTTGGTTTTAAAATGTGTTTTCCTTGGATACATGATTTTAAAAATTATGGGGAGAAAAAAATAATTTATAAAGCCCTTTCATGGAAAATTGATGTGACAATGCTGGCTGAAATGTTTTGTGGGAGAATCCTTCGACGAAATGTGCTTGTCACCAGTACTGAGTGAGATGAAAAGTGCCACAACTTGACTTGGAGCATGTGGTTAATCAGTTTGTTTATTTAATATATTTGATCAGGTTGTCATGATGTGTGAAGCACCTGAATGTTATCTCTGGCAGAGATCAAAACATGAAGTTTGCAAACTTTTCATTTTCTGATTAAGACTTTGTAGATGGAAATCAGTTATGTCTGCCCGTGTCTTTAACAGAAAGGTATTTCACTAAGCCACGAACATTTCCTTCAGAATTCGGTTGGTAGTGCACTTTACAAAGAATCCTGAACCACTGGGTCTGCAGCTCCTAGTCTAAAAAATATCATACTGATGGTCTCGGTGCACATCACCATTTTCAGTGCAAGTTGTGGCGAAAGGATATAAAGCACATCACAGCAACCTACAGGTTGAGAAACCAAGTTCCTCCTCTGACATAAATGTGCCTTTGTTTTCTAATGAAATGAATCAGACCTGAGACTTTTCCATTTTGGGGTCAGATCCATGACTATTACCCTAAGATGATGAGCACATGAGTAAGGTAAGGCAAGGAAATATCTTGCCACCTTGTTGATCTAGTCACTTGAGTTATGTTCAGGAAGAGCACTTTTATGAACAGAATATACAGGATGAGAAGACAAAAAAAGGATTTTTTATTATAAAGCTAACTTCTAGAGCTTTCAAAACATTTTGTCTGTTCTGTGCAACGTACGTTAAATGACTGTTCCTATTCTAAAAAGCTAATGATGTAAAGGATAAATATGAGTAGGGAAGAAAAAGCAAGTCAAGGCGGATAACACATGCTAATTGCAAGGCATGAACAAATGTTGGCCACGTTTGTGTTTTCCTTAGCCAGTAACAAAACATATTTGTCAATGCATTGCAGAGCAAGTAAGTTTACAAAAGCAGTTGAATTCTGAAGGTGCTCCTAGAGGGGCTTGAAAAACATTTGAAGTGATTGTCATCAGAAGAGTGAAGTGAGAAGTGGAGGGAAGGTAAAGCATAAAGATCGAATGATCAGATGTTTAGGTATGAGTTAATGGAGTTCAGTGGTTTTGGGAACCTGGGTCAGTTTTGGTGTTTCTCTTTGAAGAAGTAGAGAGTGCTGGCTAAATTGTTTTGTCTCAATATTAGGGATAAATGGGGAAAAAAGGTCAATCTAGAACTTAGTTGGAGAAAAATTGACAGTTTTAATAGAAACAACTAGATCTGAGACAGTTAAAGGATGATTACAGTTAAATGATTTTATGATACTGTAAAGCTTCAGTCAGTTTTACTGGTTGCACTTACACTTAATTTTCTGAGGTTGGTTTGAAGTCAGGGGAAAGAATACATACAGCTGCAGTGAATCTGCTTTCTTAAGTTAGTGTATACTCTTTGTTAGGCATTAGTCTAGGTCAGATTATGAACAAAAATGTGTTCTAACACCTGTAAGCATGCAGTGGGAGCTATAAGCGTGTACTTCTTACTGGAAGAGACAGCGGAATTGCATTTCATCTGTTGAGAATTAAATTACAATCGAAAGATTCTGAAACCATCAATTATCTTTGATTCTGTAAAAGAAATAAGCTGGTATATAATTAATTTTTAAAAAGCTGTTTGTTCTAAAACAAGGATGGTGACAGTATTTTACAAATTACCTTTGACAGTAGTATATTTTATGAATTGTCTTGACATTGTTCTTCTTCTACTTATGGGCTTATAATTACCTCTCCTATTTCTGCAATGCCCTGCTGTGAAAGCAACAGTACAACAGCAAAGGAAGATGAGAGAAGAGCAAAGAACAACAGGAATCAACCAGACACCCAAAGCTGCAGCTTCCCAAGCAGGTGCCTCATCTGAAGTGTAATTCCTACCGCTGTAGCCTTTGGTTTCATTTAAGTGTTGTTTACTGCTGTTCAGATGAGGAGGAGTGCGCATGTGGGTTAATACTTCGGCAGATTTGGATATCAAAGTTGAGGGTACAGTCTTTTTGTCCGAGCTGGTGATTGACTTAGTGCTTACTGAAGTTATGCTTGTCCTCTCAGAAAAATTATCATCCTGTGCAAAAGTTTCTGCCCTGGCATAACTGGTAATTTCAGGGTTTTTGACCATCAGGCTCATCCTGGAGGTGTAAGTGTTTGCTATTAAGCCGTGGCTAGTGGTAGAAGATGGAGCCTGGAGCAGAAGAGAACTTGACGTGGCATTATGATGCTGGCATCTTTCCCACTCAGTGGCCTTTGTACTGTTTTGCCTTTCGTATTCATTTGGTGAGGAGTGAGTATTTGGCTCCTTGGATGCCAGTTTTTCAAAAATAAGAAGATCTGGATCAATCCCTATTAAATCATAAACAATGTTAGTTTATGTGATAAAAGCTCATCTGCACACCCACCAAAGGAGCACATGGAGACTGTGGCAGGTCATGGAGCTCAGGTAATACCCATCAACACCTTCTGGACTTGGGGACGTCACTGCCTAGGACTATGGGACACCTTATGGGATGCAAGACAAAGTGCATTTTGGGATTGCATAGGACTTACTATGGGATGCTTAGGGCAGGACCAAAGGTGAGGAATGGGAGAGAGCTATGCTACTGGGAGCTAGTGGGGTCCCAGCCAGGTGTGTGTGTGTGTGTGTGTGTGTGTGTGTGTGTGTGTGACAGTCTGCACCAGCAATGGGAGAGGGGCTTTGCTTTTAGGGGTTGTATGTCTGGGCAACAGCTACAGGGGAGACTGGGGTCCAGGGGTAGCTACTGAGCAGACTGAGCATCTGAGCCCAGCTGCTGGGGGGAATTCACATTGTACATATGTGTAGATATATACTTCACTAGCAGATCTCCATCATATGCAGCCAGAGAAAAGAGGATGCAGCTCTTGGTTGCTGCCTATGATCCTGTGTCTCCTTTATGCAGTATCTGTGTAACCTGTGTGGCTGGCTGTGTTATATATGTATACTTGTGATATGCATGTGTGCTCTTTGTGCATGTGCCTAATGGGAATACATTTTCAGCCTTGCTTCTGGTTGGATCTGGGGACAGGGAGCAGCGGGCAGCCTCGCCTCTCAGTCTCTCAGATCTGGTATGGTATTTTCCTCAAGCATAGTGTTGATTAGGTATCACAGTCACTGGAATCTTGAAGGCAGGGTGTATCCTCAAGGTCCTTTCTCAAATACTGAATGGAAGAAAAGGGGGAAGTAATCTCAAAGTAGGTGCATTAACGAAAAAGGAAAAAAGTCTTACGCTTGTTTAGCATTGCATGTTTCTTCAGAAGACCTTTCAAGCACAGTAACTGACCTAGCATAATTTTAATATTTCCTACAGTTGCTATGTTTTCAGCCTTTATAAATGAAATGCTTACCTGTTGTGATGTTGTACAAAATGACATTGATTCTAGCTTTTAGTATGCAACTTTCCAATGCTGGGCAAGACATGTGCAGGCAGTTCTTATTCTCATGAATAGCTTCATGGTAGAACACTGCTAGATTGCAGGAAACTGTAATATAAAAAGAATAAAGTTGAGTTTATCAGCATAATGAACATTGCATTTTGCATGTTATTACATAATTTAACATCAGAAGATCATTAATACTGGGCAGCCCCATACTACATTAAATCTGTGGTTCTCTCATTATCATGCAAACTAATTAATCACCTAGTCAGTAAAGTAGAACTACTTATAACTATATTCTTATTTTAAGAAGAAGGAATAGATTAGCCATCTGAATTCAAAATGTGCCTCTGATAAAATGAAATCATATGCTTTAGCTTGTAGTTTTCCTATGAGTTGCTTTCCTTCACGTCTCAGCTGCTGTGAGTGGACCATTTTGAAAAGTAAAGTTATCAAGGAAGAAAACTTTGAGATGTTTGCTCCTGTGTAATATACGTGTCTACTTAAAATTGGACTCCAACCATTTGTTTCACAGAGATTATTAAAAAACCATCCTGAACTACAATAAGTAAGTGACATCCTGCCCTGCTACCAGTTCCCAATCATTTTTCTTGTTTGCCTTTGGGCTATTGTATTTCTGTGAATAAAGTAGTTTAGACAATTCTTTATTTCTGTTTGGAGGTTCAGTTCTATCTTCCCACATCGGTAATCAGGGCAAAAGTAATAATGAAAAAAAGCCTGAACAACTTGTTGCTGAAACCCAATTTTCAAAAGTATGTAGATGACCAAATCCTAGTGCTTCAAGGTTTAGATTGAAAATATATGCTACAATATTTACTGTTAGAGTCATACTATATAAAAATCAGGAAAGATTCTTCTTTCACTCTCACAGGTCATCAAAATCTCAAGTCAAAATATCAAGTCAATAGTTAATTTTATTTTATATCAATGTGCTTGGAGCAGGATTAATGTCAGCGGTTTTTTTTTTAGTTGTATGAAGTTTCTTTGGGGGTTTATTTTATTTTACCTGCTTTGAATGTAACCTCCATACCTGTACTAATAACCTGAATGGCTACGTGCAATTCAAAAAAGTATGGGCAGGGGAGGGGTCACATCCAATAGCAGAAAATATTGTAAATTATTTAAACAGCTAAGGAGAATTTTTCTGATACTGATTCTGACTCTCAAGCTTTGCACTTCAGAAAATCGTGGCATACCTACTCTACCATCTTAGCATACCAACTCTAAATTGGATAATTTGTTAATGTAACTGTGTAGAATATGTGAATTAATAGGGCTGAAGTGTTGCTTCAGGCAAACAATTATAAAATAATTCTGTGATTTGTATTTTTTTTTTAATATTGGAAAAGCATTTTAGTTACAGTATATTTGCGTAACACTTATGAAAAAACTTTATTTTACATAAATTTTTAGGAAACTACCTAGCTTTATAAATGTATTCTATTTACTTAGGCATTTATTCCAAACGTTTTTCTCACATTTGTAAGTAATAAAAATAATTTGTAATATTTCTGCAATGAACAACAGAAAAAGTCTTGAAACTCTTTCCACTTTATGTGTAACAAAAAAAAAAAAAAAATCCCTAACCTATATACAAATGAGAAAAGGAAGAAAATACACTAAACCTGTGCTTACTATATTTTCTGTATTTTTTGTATTTTTTCATCTATTAGCCTCAATACCACATCATGGATTTAACACTAAATACACGTGTTGAAATTTTTTTTTCATCATAATGAACTTATCTGGTCTAAGAGAGAACCGTTATTTTCAACAAATGCATATAATTAATTAAATAAAAATTTGAAATGAAAATGCACTCTGAACAATACAAATTCAGCAGCTCTATGAAAGAAAAAATCATGGCAGAAGTGTTGTTACAGAATTCATACTGTCTTGTGTTTTTTAGCTGCTTACATTTAAGATCAAGGTTGTCTGCGTAGCTGAAACAAAACCAGTAATATTTACATGTAAAACTGGGATGCTAAACTTAGTGATAGCAAGGTAATGATATAATTTGTCATCAAAGATAAATCAAAGATGATAATCAGCATTTTTTCTTTCCTTGATACAATTTTTATGTCCTATAATATAGGACCTAAAATAATCTCTAGTTAGGCTTTATGAGTTTCCAATTCTATGTCACAGGAACTTGAGCTTAGAGTAGATATTTATGAAAATAAGACTGCTATAAAATGAAGGTCATGATTATCAGAACAATAGAAGAACATACTTGTGAAAGACAGAATCATAATTTTACAGGGATTATACAAAGTTCTGGCTTTATTATATACCATTTGGTTTACATTTTTATTTAAAAGATTAGAAACATTATGCAGTATTAAAGAAGCATTTTTAGCCTTTTGATATATTTCCTAAGGACTACAGGCATTTCTACAGACGATATATAAAAAACATTGGCTTCTACAGATAAGGGAATTGGCTATTTTAAAGGAAATAATTCTGAATATAGAAAAAGTTCTAGGCATCAGTAAACATTTTGCATCACTTTTAGCATGAGTTAACTGTTTAAAAGACAAAGGCCTTCAAATACTTCTATGAAATATCTATGTAGTACTTGCTTTTCTGTGCTATCTTTTGTTCAAGAATTCTTAAACACTCTGCAAACACTAACAATGTGGTATTTTTGAAGTCATTATTTGAATTTCACAATTTTCAGATATTTGTTCACATTGAGGATTTTTCTTCCAACAGAAAACTGTTCTTCAGTTGCATCACATGTTGTAGCAGTATGTACCCTTGCCTTCAGACCCAGGTATACGGTGTTCTGGATTTGGGTGAAGAAGGGATGATTTGTGCTAAGAGTATACTTAACGTTTGTTTTTTAGTGTGATACATGAATACTATGCAGGTTTCTGATATAGAGACCATCCTATTTAAGAATATATAAAATACCTGAAAATACATGTATTTGTTTGAAGGGAGGAATGAGATCTTTGAAACATTTCTAATCTTCCAATTTTGTGCAAAGTTCTTTTGCCATTAGAAACTCTGTTTTTTAGCACAACATAGTTGTTAATGTTTTTATTTGAATGGTTACTTTGCATCCTTCATGAAAACATCATTAAATAGTAGGAAAAAATTCATCTGAAGAACTTGGCTTCTGTGGATATATTCTCTTTGGGATCTGTGATGGATTTTATTGCATAAAATCAGTTAAGAAAAATAAGTAACAAACCTATTTTTTGTCAAGGAAGTATAGTTCTTTGGTCATGAAGAATCCTTTGAAAGCATGCTATTAGGTATTTTGCATTGGTTTGAGGAGATACAAGCAACATATTTTATTGCTTGTTTTTAAATTATTTCAAATTTTCTTTTTATCTTGTAAGATTAACTTTCAGTAAATGCTATTACTGAGAATCCAGCATATCAATCTTCCTATCAACATTTCTTGAAATCTTAATTAGGACATTCATTAGCAATAGTATTTGTGGTAACGACTACATCTGTTTCTTTGGGATTATATGGAAACCACAAGGTATTTTAAAGGGTGTCTTTGAAATGCCATCTGACAACTCTGTATTTTAGTTAAGATTGTAACAAATTTGTGCTTGACTATGTAACATTATAAAAACAAGATTCCAAATTACCATTACTTATCTATCTAAGAAAAAGTTTGTTGACCAAATAGGAAAAACGTTGCCGAAATGTATATAATTGTTCTTTCCTTATAATATTTAAGGAAGAAGTTGACTTCTACTAGGAATGCTGCCAGCAGTTACTTTAGTTATCTCAGTGTCAGGTTGTCAAGGTCATATTTTTTGCTCATAATTCAAAATTTCATCAAAATTTATATTGACTGTTTTTAGTAACTGTTAGCTCACTTTCATCCTCCATATCCAAAAACCTTTAAAGTCTTGTGAGTTTTGCAGTCAAATTTACGCACCACAGACATACACTTACTGTACACTCCTAAATATACTCTTGTAGTGTACTGATGCAGTGTGATACAGAGAAAGTGTAGTCTTGGGCTTAAGACAAGCAATGACTTTTCTTATTTTTAGTCCGAGTCTGAGTTTACAAGGCTAGGGGAAAGGTGTTGCCAGCTGAATAACTGCTATTATTTATTGCTATAACATTATGTCTCATTTTAACGTTATACCTGGGTTGTACCAGAAACATTGTGTGAATACAGAATAAACAAATATTCTTGTATCTCAGAGAAGGCCAGATGGTGTGTTCCCTCCCCTTTCTCCCTCCCCATGTCCTAGCCTAGTACCATACTCCATGAAAAGCAGTCCTGTTGGAATCAGTGTCACTGATTTTTATCTACAGCAGATGATGATGGGTACTGAAGAGTTATTGTTTTGTTGTTAGCATTGCCCACAAACTTTATAACAGATATCTAAATTTCAAAGCAGACCCTAAGATTTTTATGTGTTTCTAGTGTAGTCTTCTAAAAAATTCAGATTATCAAGTTCCTTTCTATGGGACTGAAGATGGGGGAAGGATCTTCCATCGTCTATGGAAGATGAAGATGCTGTGCCTCTGCTTTCCTGACTCAAAATACACATATATCCCAATTTTTTGCATTATTTCTTCTTCAAATAAAGGAATGTTTATATAAAAGTTACCCAAAATGTCTTTCCTCATACGTTATGATGGAAATTTTAATGTATGCCACAATCTTGATAATAAACACTCACCATTCCTCAGAAGGCAGCAAGTTCTGCTGCACTGTTGAGGTGAGACTTCGGCATAAATCTTCAGCACCTGGGCTCCCCTTTTCTGCGATTCCTGCAGGTCAATCAGAAGACCTGGGAAGCGTCGAATCCAGCAGTTCTTGTAAAAGGTAGTGGTTGAGCAGAGAGAGTCTGACTCCACAGCCAAAGGCAGGACCAAGAGCACTTCTGCTATTGCCACCAGCAGAACCATCTGGTCGGTGTAATAATTGAAGTCAGCACTTTCCGAGTGCTTAGTCAGCACTCTTTCTCCTCCACAGATGCACTAAAGTTTGGACCAGCATTTTAAGAGACAATCTCTTGAGTGGTGAGGATACTGCCAATTCTGCCAGGGACATGAGCCAGGGGATGTTTTTTTCCAAACAATTCCCATGATGCTGTTTGGGCAGCTGCTGGAAGAAAGCAGCCATTTTATGAGCCACATACAGTTATAATAGTTGTTATTGTTGTTTAACTCAATGTTTGAAGACAGTTTTTGAGAGACAACAGGCACAGGTTGTTTTTAGTGATTCATAGAACTTGTTTCTGTGGTCCCAAGTATGTGTTCTTGTCCTTCTAAGACTAAACCAGGCAGACAGCCTTAATATGGTATGAATAATGGTAAGCTCAACATATTGTTTCACTTCAGCCCTGAAAGTATGCAGTACAGTCACTTGAAAGCAGGTAGGTCTGCCACTTTGTTCAGGCACACTATTACACTCAACACAGAAAAAACAGCTCAGTTTAGTTTTGTAACACTTTTTGAATTATCTGGTAGTTGCAAATATAGTTACCTTCTTTACTAACAAACTGAGCCAGTTTGTTAATAACCAATTCTGTCTGCCAGCCAGAGGTGGAAATTTGTTCCTCTTCCCTACTCTTTTTTGGTTGCAAGAATAATATGATTTAATTTGCAAATGTCTAGGAATAGGTGAATATGACTGGAGAAAGCTGTGACCTACATTCACCTCTGGACTAGGTGGGTAATCAAAATCGTGCCCCTAATCTTCCATAAGTTTAAAAATATTGAACAGTCTGTATAGATTCTTCTGCTTATGTTTAAGGTTGGAAAAGGCCTGTGTGAGTGCAAGAAAGAAAATATAGTTGGCATATAGGGAAGCAATTTATCAAGCACTTGGTCTGAAACCTGAAACTCCCAAGTGTTTTGTTTCTTAAAAGGGGCCCAGTGTGATCCCTGATTCCCACTTCTGTATGTCTTTCATACAGAAAGGATTTAAAATATTACAATACATTAGTTCATTTAAATGCAATGGGCTGTACAGTGAGGTTGAAAGAATTACGTAGAAATACAGTTGTGTGCAATAACAATTGTGTTGAATACATAAAAATGTTTTAGGTGGCATTTTTTTCCCTCAAGATTGGAATCAAGGAGTTTCCCCAGTCCTGCATGAAGTATAAATCAGTGACATGGGGGGAGGGGAGGCCTTAAACTTATTTTAATTCTTTAGTCATTATAGTTGGTGTTTGTTTTGCAAAACAAGGCCCCCAGTTTGGAAATGAGATGACATGCATACAATTTTGTCCCTTACAGAGCTCTTTAGAAGGTAATAGAGCTCAGAGCAGGTTAACTCCTGTTGATCCAACAGCAAGACCAAGGCATTTATTTATTCAGTGGAACTACTGGCTATAATTAGGAGGATTCCAAATAAATGTCTGGTTTTATGCATATTGTATGTCTCTGTGGGGAATACGTGAATTGAATTGTAAGAGAGAGGGTAAGTGGGTACTTCTTTAAGCCTCTGTCCTGAAAATCAGCTCTTGGTAAAAAAAACAGCTCTGTGTTGTTTTATATAGTCTTGATAGTTTGGTATGCTTTATTTTTATTTTCATCTCTTGTGAAAACCAGTACTTAAAACCTTAAATATGTTTCAATACACCTGTTAGTGTGCATTCAGTGGACTGCACAGAGATGTTTTTACACATTTATCTACCCTTGCTATAAATGTGTGCTATTGACAGTGTATTTATCTAAAATTTTTATTTCAGCTTTTCAAATATTCCAAGGCATCACTTGATATGGTACACACTCAGAATTTTCAAAGATATGCCTGTATTTTGGCATGACCTCCAGCATTTAGTATGAATTTTGGATCTATTTTGTTCTGTAAGACTTGCATGCAAAAATGCTGATTTCTGATTGCTTTCCTCCCTCCTAGTCTTCCCATATCTCCAAGAAGAGAAATCTAAAAGATTCTGAATAACTTGGGGAAACCTGGAACGGAAGGATTAAATGGATACAAACCAAATATTTATATTGGATAAAGCTGAATATGTCTTTAGTCCATTGAAATAAATAGGATTATTTACATGAACAAAAAGTTGGATTTAATATGTAGCTTTAATGGTATATGTATTTGTAGTTACATAAAGATTACACTGCCTCAGCTCCTCAGTTTTTATACATTTGATGCCTTGCAAAGTGTATGTATAAATAACAAATATATTTACTTCTTCCTTTCCAGGAAAATAAATAAATAAATAAAGGACTAGCCCTGTGACCTACTTCAGTTACATGGACCTGAAATACCGTACAATTTTTTCTGTTTCAGTCAGGCTCTGTCCAGACATTAAGTTAAAGTGTGAGACTGGATGTGAATACACCTGAGCACCTAAGTGCCTTTCAGACCATTTAATAAGTCTTTCCTCTGTTTTGAATAAAGTAACTAATTCTTAAGTACCCATTACTTCCATTGAGGCAGCCACCAAACATAGTGTGAGTAATCACATTTAATTATGTATTTGCAAAATTGGGCTTGGGTAACCAGTCATGTTTTGTACAGATCCATATGTTTTCAATGTATATTTTAAATTTCTTTTTTTGTTTGTCAGTGTTTGTCAATATACATGTTGCTAGTCTTTCTTAGCACCTTCATGTTTCTCTGCTGTGTGCTTCAACAAAGCAGCCCTTTTTCCTTTTCATTAATTGTCATTCTTTCTCCCTTCTCTGTTTCTGAATAAATTATAAAAGCAGGAATAGCTGCAGGGAAACTTTTTTATTTCATGAAATATAAAGATATTTAAATAAATAAATAGATAAATAAACAGCCTCTTTAGGCAATTTCCTTTAAAAACTCTCTCTTAAATTTCAGTCTTCTGCCAGCTTCCCCATAATTTCACTTTGACATTTCTATGGGAAATGCATGTATATAATTTAATGCTGAAGTTTTAAATCACAAACATTTTGCAAGAAGGAAATACCCGAGTCTTACCTGCAAACCAGTGACCGACTGTTCTATGTGGTCTGCAAGGAGGGATAAAGAGACTTTTACTGTTAGTAAGGAGTCTCTGGCCAGTATCAGACCAGCACTTCATGTTATTTAGTAATTCTTTTCATTGGTCTTCTCAAATTTCTTCCGGGAAAACAAAAAGGCAGTTGCCTGTTTACTGTGAGAACATGGATGTCTTTGCAGACCTTTCAGAAAAAGAGATATAAACATATCTGCCACAAAGGAAGAGAATGATCTTTTTAATTATTCTTGTTATAAACAGAAACAGTACCTGAAGTTTTCCACCTGGGCTGGCAGTGATAATGGCACAATCCAAGAGCTTCCTAGCACAAAGGATTCATTATCAGAGATTAACTCTTTTTTTGCCAACTATAAACAAAAGCAGACACCTTTTCCATATAAAGTAACAGATATATATTGATATTTGGAACTATATTTAGCTTATATGGAATATATGGTTCTAGTACTCAGAATATATAAAGACCAGAAAGAAGATCCAAATAGTACAGGAAAGCAGTCCCGAAAAGGACTAAAAATGCTAAGGCTTTGATTCTGTAGTCAGATCAGCCTGTCTAATACTGCACTGCACATTGGCTTTGTTCATGGGTCATCTGGTGTCCACACTGTTATTGTGCTGTACTTCTCTGCTCAGTGTCTTGAAGTCCCCGCTCAGCCCTGAGGGGAGAGGACAGTCAATGTCCTGTGTCAAGCTGAAGCTTACGCATTTATGCTGTTTGAACAGCTATGGGAGACAGTGGTGTTAGTTGCAGTCCAGCCAAGGCTGGTGCCTGTCTTTGATGGTTTCTCCCTTCTTCTGCTCTGTCAGTGGTGGTTAAGCCAGTATGATCAGAGAGGGACACATCCCTTATGTAAATACAAACTAGACAAGAGGGGACGGTTGGGACTCCTTTCTGCATTTTCCCTTTCCCAAGCAGAATATAGGAGAGAAGGGAGAGATACTTCCTGAGGCCCAGATGTGGCAATGCAATGGTCCTTGATGCTGCCATGATGATGCAGAAGTACACAGTGAATGATTGCTGCTAGCACAGACCCAGCCTGTCTCAGGCATGGGAAGAGACCAGTGCTAACTCTGTAAAGCACTTTTCTGCTACACCTAAAGTCAAACATATTAGTCTAAATCATCTGTGGTTTAGATTATCTCTGACAGAGCAGTTGAAAGATGACAACTACCAGCTGAGAAGAAGCTGCCTGCAGTTTCTCGTGTGAGTTATGAACCTGCCTATGTTCTCCTTTGAACATCAGTAAACTTATTTAATCAAATGTGCAGCATAATCCCATGCAACGTCAGCCCTAATAATCTCTGCTGAAGTCAGTGGACTGCTGTGCCTGTGTTGCACTACATGTGATTAAACTGAATTTTAGACCTGTCTTGAAATCATTCTTATCTCGTTTTTCTTAAATGTAGATGTGTTTTCCCTTTATTACAGAAGTGTTAAGGTAAAAATTTTACCTAAGTTAATTATTTTGATAATGCCAGAATAAGTCGCTGTAACTCTATTATAGTATAAAAGTTATAAAATACTAACGTAATGAATCATGAAATGAAGTGTAAGTACTTTGAAAGAAATATCAAAGCAAATATTTTTTTTTGAAACTGAATACTCAGTACTGAAATACTGAGCTCACTTTCTCCTTTTAAATTTCCTTGAAATCAAAACATTCTTTCAAAGTGTTTTAAGTCCAACAAAAGAGCATTTTTTTGAGAGAACTGTTTTGTCAAAAACAGCTATTAGTGGTCAGATTTTGGTTTGGAGCAATATATCAGGTTTTTAATGAATCTGACCTTCTCCAAGGTTTGGGACAGTTGGTCCAAGATTCTGGTTTCAGCCCCATCCCAGCGACATGGTAAAAAGAGGTGAAATATTACAGTTTCTGTTCCTGGGACTTTATGCAAACCATTTTTAAACCCTTGTTTCAAAGGGGCTGCCAGGCCCTGAGATTCTCTCGGAGCTTGGCCTCAGACTATTTCTGGTAAAGCCTCTGCACAGACTAGAATCTGTGTGTTAAAACAGAAAGCAACAGAAGTCTTAACCAGATTAGATTTATACAAATATAAACACACTGGCATACATATAAACTTGAGCCAAGATTTATGACAAAAGGCACAATGTTTAGCAAACGCTCTAATGAATGAATGCTGATTTATGACAAAACTTGAAACTGGGCAAAAGGGATGGAGTTTCAATATTGTGATGAATTTTATACAGCTGGATACTTAGTGAAAGAATGTGGGTTGCCATTCATCTTACCTAGTTATTATGTACTAAAATTCAGCTCTGTCTGTGTGCACCAGGGTTTAAAAACATATGCTGCTTTAAAAGCACCCAGTATACTCTCATCTAGACAGAGCTAGACAAGAAATTTCTGGCTGGGGATGCACGATGCATTTGTGCAGAACAAATATCCCTAACAGGAGGTTCAGCAGCAGGCAGAGCACTCCAGCAGTCTGAGCCCTGTTTAGGTTTCGTCATTTATTTCACCTGAGAGTTTCAAGGAAATTCCTTACTGGATCTTTGGTGTAAAAAAGCCGAACAGATAAATGCCATTGTAATGATTTAGACGCTCATGCCTCCATTCTGCTGCCTGGGACCGAATTCTTCTCATGATCCATAGAGAATGCCCACTAGCACACATACTATTGTAACAGCCTTTTTGCTGTACAGAGAGAGCTCAGTAGCACCCATTTTACTGTTAATCACTCATTAAATTTGACTAAGGCAGGGATAAGTTAAGTATTTGATAATAAATGATCAGTATTTAAAAAAAAATCTGCTCCAAGTATTTTTCAATAGTGCTAAAACATATATTTGTTGCAAGAAATAAATATTAAATAGTACATCAAAAGCAGAAAAATTAAACGGGAAAGTATAGGGAATAAAGTCTAAACAAGTGTTATTAGAAACAGGAGTGCTTTTTTTTTTTTTTAATAGCATTGCTAGTGGCATTGCGTAAGAAGTGCTTTGTTTGGCTGTGAATCTGAAAAAATAAATTACCTTTATTTAGCAGCTCATCCTTCACAAATGGTAGAGATTTCAGTTGAAATAAAATTATGCTCCAGTCCGTTTCTCTCAGAAATGCCAAGATCCTTTAGAACACTGATATTTTTAATGCTGAAATACTGCAGGATATTACCTCTGTTCCACAAATGCTTGCTTTGTATCCTGTGACAAGGAAAATACTAAACAATGGCAGCAGTTTGTGAATAGTTTCCAAAAGACTAATTCCTCTCTTGAGTAATTCCACTATTACTCAATACACAGTTCCCTGGCAGTACAGTACAATTCCCTGGCTTCTCAGAGGGAAGAATGTGGCACTTTATATTTTATATTAGATAGCCTGTATATTTTAAATATCCCCTGATTAGGCTCACATTTTAGTTCACAGTTTAGACTAATAAGGCTGAAAGGAATTAATTTTTTCCTTTGTTTTTTTGCCCTCTATGTGGTCCTTTCCTTAGAGCAATCAGGTTGTTGTTACTTTCTGGTTCTCATGTATTATCCATTGTCTCTCTCTTGAATCAAGAGAAGGTTTGCCTAAAACAAACACAAAGCCACATCAGTCTTCTTTTTGGCACTGTACTGGTGCTTAAGGGTTTGGTTTTCCTCTGCTGCAGATTTTTTGTGTGATCTTGGGTTAGGCCCACAAAGAAATTCAGGCTATATTTCATGTATATGGAAACCCAGTTTCCAGCCAAGAAAAGCATTTGCCATTCTGATTCTCAGTCACCAGTACTTCTGTTACCCCCCTTTGCTGTGTCTTGTGACCTTACCAGTCTGGAGAACCATCCAGTTTACCACACAAAGCCATTGAGTGGTTCACAGAGGAAAAACAGGTGGCCATGGTTTTCTAAGTAAATCTAAGCAGTCTTAAATACTCGGCATGAATCTAAAGTTTAAGCAGGCTTCAGTCTTAGCACACAGAGCAGGCTTGCCCCAGCCCTATGCGCCATCCCTTGCCAGTGGGGAAGTGACCCAAGTTCCACGCAAAACAGAAAGAGTCTTACCTCTGTCCAGTTATCTCTGGCTTTGCTTTTCCTATCTTTGTAGCAGTGGGGCCTCCTCACTCTCTGTGTTCCTTGCTTTTGCTAAGCTAGAAAAGTCAGAGGGCTATAGAAATGTATGCCCAGGCAGAGAAAGGGCCAGAAGCTTAGGTTTTCTGTATCATGGTTGAATGGTCTATTACAATGTAGCTGCTGTATAAAAGAGCTTCTTGCGTTTCCAAGTCTTTCTAAAAGTAAAGAGTGATCTCTTTTCAACCTTGGAAATAATTCAGACATTAACTACAAGAAAATAGTTCAGGCACCAAGCACAGGAAAAAGTGTCTAGACTGTGAATCCCAAGCAGAAATGGCCATCTCAACACTAGAGAGCCCTTATGGATGCTCTCTGATGCCTTCCCGCTCCATTTGTTGGCACTAGAGAATCCTTTTCCTTGAGATAAATGTCTCTCAGACACTAGAGAGAGAGACCTGAAGTATCTAAAACAGGCTTGAAAATTTTGCTATAGAAGCCATAATCTAAAAGGTAGGTATTGAAAAGCTAAGCATAGTTATCCATGTTTTCCTCTCTGCGTCAATGTCTTGTTCTTCAGGGTATGTTCTTTTATCATGCACTCATTTAATATCTACCATGGTGCAAACTTGTTTTCATGTTGTTTCATGCTTCAGCAGGTTCTTAAAGAGTGATAGATGGTCTTTTGTATTTATTTCAAACATCATAATCATAGAATCATGGAATCATAGAATACCAGGTTGGAAGGGACCTCAGGAATCATCTGGTCCAACCTTTCTTGGCAAAAGCATGGTGTAGACAAAATGGCCCAGCACCCTGTCCATCTAAATCTTGAAAGTGTCCAATGTTAGTCTTTTATGGCTCTTAACTACAGATTTTGACTTTGTAGCTCTAGCGCTAGAGTTACATTTTTAACTCTGGAAAATACATTTCTTACTGTCTTAAGATCAACCAAAATGACTGCTGGAGACACAGTCAGATCTTTTCTTTGATTCCAGAATAATGATACGTATTATTGATCTTAGCATAAAACCGTACCGCTGTAGACTGGGAGACAGATGCAACTATCTGTACAAATATGGAACAAAAAGGTAGTCCTTGCCTTGGTGCATTTGCAGTGTAAGTGCTATATAAACACACAATACAGACTGATTTATTAGCATTGTAAAAAACCCAAGGGAACTGCCCTGTCAGCATGCTCTGACTTAACGCAATTGCCCAGCCCTAAGCCTGGATAAAGCACAGGTCGCTGACAATCAGCCTTAACCAATTGCCTAATCTATAATTGGTTAAGGAAACAGATTTACGCTTTTTACAAAAATGGCCATTCAACAAAGAGTACCACTGACCCCTTGTGTGCATGACAGCTCCCGATGAAAGCTATACAAGTCAGTACTTTCAAAAGTTTGCTCGTAGGAAGAAAATACTTATTAGTACATGACAGAAGTGATCCAGTTTGTTAAAAGCCTCATGGACTGTGAGGAAGATGGACTTGAAATCCATGGCAGAGTGGCAGGTGCAGGCACATGGGCAACAAAAGAAATATTCCATCTATCCAGGCTGCAGTGTCAACACTTTGAGGGAACAGAACTTATCATAACTGACTACATGGAAAAAATCACTCACCAGTTAGGAGCTAACTTACCAATACATCAAACATACCAGACTCCAAAACAGATGTCTAAAGATGGCAATCATACCACTGTGTTGGCAATCATACTGTATTCCAACAGGGGAGCTTAATGGCCACGACAAACAGAGCTCTCAGTTTACTTCTGAAGTATGAATGATCACAACTGCTTGAAATGTTATGGGAATTAAATGCTATGGGAATTAAAGTACAAGAAGGAATTATGGGTTGTACTCCTACTGCAGTGGTAAGACACTTGTGTGTGGTGGTCTTTTCAAGGCTGAACTTCAGGCAGAGAAATATCCAGCCAGTGCTCAGGGTCAAGCTTCAGCTAGGTGTAAGAAAGTCGAAAAGCCAAATGATGCAGTGCTTCATCAAGAACAGAAGACAGGAAAGTGGAATTTGAAAATTGATTAAATATTGAGGGAGAATGAAAGAGGACCCTAAAACAAGCAAACAGGAATTGTTGAAAAGAGAAAATGAGAGGTGATAGTGACCTAGCTAGGGATTGAGGCTGTTCTTTGGAACTGGCTGCAGACACATATAAAAGGATTTCAGAACACAAAATGGGCCCTTCAAAAGCAATCTCGCTTTTTGAAGATGAAAGTGCTTTGAAGTGAGGTGGAAAACAAAAATGCACAGAAATCTACCCCACCACAACAAATGCTTTATAAAAGTCAGCAGAAAAGAACACCTGAGATTGACATTGTCATCTGTATGGGCTAGAGTTAAGAAGCTGAAGATAACAAAACAGTGAGAGAGGATCATTTCACAGCAGAAATGCTAAAAACCAAACAACCCTGTCTTCCTTAAAGAAAAAAAAAAAAAGAAAAAAGAAAAAAAAGAAAAAAAAGGAAACAGCCTAATACCACTCTGAAGAGTTTTAATAGTTGGGGAAAATGATCCCTTCTGAGCAGTGGAAATAGGGATTTTTCTGAAAACTGGAGATGAGTCACATTACTGCTAAAGGGAAATTTTCTGTGGTCTGCAATACAGAGGATGAAAGAACTATCTTTATAAAGATAAAAAATATTAAATATATTTTTAACATTTTTATAGTAAGCATCATCATATAAGAATACACAGGATGGCAGACTTCCTCATCTTTTTCAGCAGGGTTTTTTTGTTGTTGTTGTTGTGTTTTTGTTTTGTTTTGTTTTGTTTTTTTGTTGTTTTTTTTTTTTAAAGAAAAAGTACTGTCATTATGTTTCAAGAATGTAACAAGGCAAACAGCAAAACAGTCACTTTATCCATGCCCAGATGCTCAGTTACTAATTTGCTCTTTGCTTGTTCATGTCAAACAATGTAAGGGTCCTGGTATGTAGATCACTCTCAGGAATAACACAGATGTCCTATTCCAGGAACCTAGTTTAAATAGACAGGAAAGAGCAGCATAACAGGTCATATAGTATCTTTACACGCGAAATCAAGAGCTGAGTCAAGGAGGGACTCGTGCAGGAGGAATCAGGAAGGTCATAGCAGAATTATGTACCGTTTCTAAATCCTGCTGCCCCACCACATATGCAATATGATACTGTTTGTTGTCCCTGTTCGTGAATGCCACAGTGTCGAGCTGCCGTGGCATCACGCTGACTGCAGCTCTCCTGCTTCCTCTCTGGCTACGCAGGAACACACGATTCGAGAATATTCCCCCTCTGCAGGGAGGCAGGAGTACATTTATGGCAAGAGGTTCGAGCTGCCGGCTGGAGATGCGATCCCGGCCCAATCCTGTCAGCGGCAGAGGGGGAAGGCGGGGGGATGGATGGCTGCAGGTTTCGGCGGTGACTGCACCCCGAGCCGAGCACTTGGCCCCTCTGACCGTGTCCCTGACCAGCACACGGGCTTGGAAATCGCCTCATCCCCAGCACAGGGGCCGACCGGGCGGGTGGCTGGGGCGCCCGGCAGCGCCGTCCGATGCCGTCGGCCCGGAGATCCCTGAGCGCTCAAGACTGCCTTTTTAGGGCCTTTTTTTCCTTTCCTTTCCGTGTTTGGTTGGGTTATTTTGTTGTTGGTGGGTTTTTTTTTGTTTTTTTTTGTTCCCCCCGCCCCCCCCTTCTCTCCTTGCAGGGACGGAGCCGACGCGGCTGCTGCAGCCCCTCCCTCCCTCCTTCCCAGCCCGCCTCCCCCGGCGGGGCCCAGCGGAGCCCGGTCTGGCGCCGCTCCGCTCCGCTCCTCCCACCCCAGCAGCCGTCGCTGGGCCGCGGAGGAGGAGCCTGGCCTCAGCCGGCACGGCCGGGCTGAAACGCAGCCAGGGGAGGGGGTAAGCCATGTCCCTGGCGGGGCGGCGGCAGCGGCGGGAGGAAGAGGAGGGGGAAGGGGAAGAAGGGATTGGGGCCGGTGAGGGGGAGGAAGTGGTGCAGATCCGGCTGGGGGACAAGTGCTACCCGGTGTGCAAGAGGAAGCTGATCGAGCAGAGTGACTATTTCCGAGCCCTCTACCGCTCGGGCATGCGGGAGGCAGGGCAGGGCCAAGAAGAGCAGCTGCTACGTGGGGGCCTGAGCGCTCTGGGGCTGGAGCTGGTACTGGACTTCATTAACACCTCCTGCCTGGCCAGGCTGGAGCAGGAGAAGGGGGGCGATGAGGAGCCCCCATTGCTGGAGGAGCTGGTGGAGGCTGCTTCCTACCTGCAGGTCACCCCCTTGCTCCGCCTACTCCTCTCCCAGGTGAGGCTGGGCAACTGCTTCGAGCTGCACCGCCTGGCTCAGGTCTACGGTCTCCAGGACTTGCATGATGCCTGTCTAGACTTCATGGCCACCCATTACCATCAGGTGCTGCGGAGGCCTGATGCCCGGCCGCATCTCCTCCTGCCCCATGCTCTCCAGCAGCACTTGAAGGAGAGGCGGATGAGGGGCACAGCTACCCTTGTGGCCATCGGGGACTTCATGGGTTCCTCCTCCCCGGGCCTGCCTCTGGGCTGTCACCCGCCAGTGGAAGCCCCCTGGTCTATGCTGAGGTATGATGAGGAAGCACAGAGGTGGCTGCCCCTGGCCAACAACCTGCCCCCTGATCTGGTGAATGTCCGAGGCTACGGGTCGGCGATGCTGGACAACTACCTGTTCATCGTTGGGGGCTACAGGATCACCAGCCAGGAGATTTCGGCTGCCCATTGTTACAACCCTTGCCTAAACGAATGGAGTCAGCTGGCTTCAATGAACCAGAAGAGGTAACCCTTGCTTCCTGAAATACATGTGTCTCCATGTATATTGTCAGAATAGACCCTGTTGAGTCGTGTGGTGTTGACTGGACTCAGCATTATGAGAAGTGATTCAGACCTGTCTCTGTGCCATGAATCACCTGCACCTCTTGTATCGTGCAGTGGGAAGGACCACAGTGCTTGGCAGCATGCCACTGGACAGACCTAGCAAATCTTGTCTTTACTGGCAGCAGTCATCCCACCACAGCACAATGCTGCAGCCTCTCTTCTCCTTTGGGGCCCCCTCTGCATGGCGCAGGGAGCTGCGGTGGCAAGGGCAGGGTGAGAAGGATGGGACTTTGTTGCGGGAATACTGGTGGTTAAGGCCTCAGCTGTGGGAGAACGTGAGCCAGGTGTCTGCAGAGGAAGACTGCTACAGCTCTCCACCACGTGTGATCATTCACCTTGGTGTGAAATGGTGGTGGACATTTCATTTAAATTGTGGTACACAAGGAGCCAGTCTCTCCAAACAGCTGTTTTGCTGGTAGTAGAAATTCTTCCAAAAATAACAAAGACAAAAAAAAAAAAAAGATAAAATTCTTCTCTTACTTTCCAGTACTCCTAAGTGACAAGTTTTCCCGCTCTATTGGGGTTGTACAGTCTTATCAAAGCTAGAGGTGGCTGAAAAATTTTAGTTGGAGCAGTTTTTCATTGGTTTGTACTTTCAGAAAAAGCTGAATGTTTTGTAGGTCTGCATTTCAGTGAAATAATCACCAGAAAAATGTCAGGAAGACTGTGAGAAATTTCTCACTTTATGAGAATATTTGGATCTGGGAATCATGCGTCAAGAAGAGTGTGGCCAGCAGGTTGAGGGAGGTCATCCTCCCCTTCTACTCTGCCCTGGTGAGGCCGCATCTGGAGTACTGTGTCCAGTTCTGGGCTGCCCGGTTCAAGAAGGACAGGGAACTGCTGGAGAGAGTCCAGCAAAGGGCTACCAAGATGATTAGGGGATTGGAGCATCTTTCTTATGAGGAAAGGCTCAGGGACTTGGGTCTTTTTAGTCTAGAAGAAAGAAGACTGAGGGGGGATCTTATCAAGCCTTATAAATACTTAAGAGGAGGGTGCCAGGTAGATGAGTCTTTTTTCAGTGGTGCCCAGTGATAGGACAAGAGGTAATGGGCACAAACTTGAACATAGGAAGTTCCATTTAAACATGAGGAGGAACTTCTTTACTCTGAGGGTGACAGAGCACTGGAACAGGCTGCCCAGAGAGGTTGTGGAGTCTCCCACACTGGAGACATTCAAAACCTGCCTGGATGCCATCCTGTGCAACCTGCTGTAGGTGTCCCTGCTCTGGCAGGGGGGTTGGACTAGATGATCTGCAGAGGTCCCTTCCAACCCTGACCATTCTGTGACTCTGTGATTTTCACCATTTTGCTTTTTTCCTTTGTCTTTTTGAATTGTTTGTTTGACATTTATGTTTAACTTAGTATTCAGAAACACTTGTATGATTTACATTTGAAAGAATAATAGAGAGCTAGTCTTGAGGGGGACTCATCTACCTGGCCAAGATTGTGGCTGCTCTACCTTAATCACGCTGCAGAGTTATCAAAATAAAGCCTTTTACTTTGTTGAAACAAAATGTTTCTGTTTATCCAATGTGAACTTCCTCATTGTTTCCATTTTAGAAAAAGTGCTTAAAGTTTTATCTTCTCTGCCTGAATCAGAACTAAACCAAGTAAGGAGGCCAAAATTCACTGTAGAATGGAAATTCTCTTCTCCATCCAGTAAATTCAAGCACCATCCAGAGACCCCAACCATTGGCATAAATGCTTTGTATCTGAGTAGTAAAACAGCAGTCTCTATTCCAGTGAGCTTGCCAGCTAAACCCCCTCAAAACAGGGGTTTGACCTAAAATTAGTTCTTTCCCATTTCACCCTTTTTTTTCCTTGCTTCCTGTATTGTTGTGAGAATTTCACTGAAATGATTGCCTCCGTAATCAGTCATCAGAATTGATCATAAACCCAGAATATTTCTGGCTTGTAAAGGTGTTGTGAAAAATCATAGAATTGTTGAGGTTGTTGGAAGGGACCTTTAAGATCAAGTCCAACCATTAACCTAACCTGACAAAACCACTTCTAAACCATGTCCCCAAGTACCACGTCTACCCTTTTTTAAACACCTCTGGGGATGGCGAATCTACCACCTCCCTTGGCAGCCTATTCCAATGTTTGATAACCCTTTCGGTGAAAAAATTTTTCCTAATATCCAATCTAAACCTCGCCTGGCATAACTTGAACCCATTTCCTCTCAGTCTATCACTTGTCACTAGGGAGAAGAGGTCAGCCCCCACCTCTCTACAACCTCCTTTCAGGTAGTTGTAGAGAGTGATAAGGTCTCCCCTCAGCCTCCTTTTCTCCAGGCTAAACAAACCCAGTTCCCTCAGTCATTCCTCATAAGACTTGCCCTCCAGACACCTTACCAGGGGGTAAGCATAACTAAATAGCATCTCTAAAATAAGGGCTTAACTTTTAAACACTGCAGACACCTTTTCTTGCAGACATAGTTCTTAGAGCCTGAACCTGTAAGCAGTCTTCACCAAGGCGCCTGTGGGAACTGAGATGTTTTAGCTGGCCTCGCTTCAGCAGTCTTGGCTCTGTGAGTGTGATTGAGAGCACATTGCCATCGATAAGAAAGGATGATGGGGTCAGCCCGCACAGCATTAATAGAAATTAACTGAGACATAGAAGTCCCATGTTGACCAAGTTACGACATTTTAGCATTGGTTTGTGTGATGTGTATAGCAAGAGACATGTTATTATGCGTGATGGTTCTGTAGCATGGTGAATGGGGGCTTTTTTAAAAAATGCTTTTTTGAGGCCCTTTTTTTACCTTATAACCTGATTTTTCGAACTCTAGATCAACCTTTTTCCTTCCACGCTTTCCCTTTTTTCTAGGATATATAACCGTGATATCTGAAACAAACACATGGATATTTGCTCCTTATATTAATATTTTCAACTGCGCTGCCATACCAACTTAATCTTGAAGCCCATCACAGGTGACAGCAAGGTATTCCTCAGCATAGAATTTCACACTGGCCATTTATGGCAGAAAAGTACTATGTGGATGGATATTTTTGGAATCTTCTCTATTCTTACATTTCATGGTATTTATTTCAGGTCAAAAAGAAACCAGAATTATGTCTGCCTCTAGATTGCAAGGTTGTAAGTGAGTATGTTGCTCTCTGAATGATAAGCAGGGGAAGTTTTTTCATGGAAACTCTGCTGACCCCTTCACAAAACATGCTTTTGACTTTAACACCTTCACGGAGCCCGACTCTGAAGTTATTATTATTTTTTCTATCTGACATAACTTTCGTGACCGGCTTGACGTTTAGGGGCCAGAATGCAGGAAGGGATGACTTGTGCCGTAGGAGCCAAGAGCAGAGAGATTCTTAGGCTCAGGGAGTTTGCATTCAACAGGAACAGTAGTGTTGCCTGTCTGCTGCACAGATGTGCTGCAGTTAGACCTGCACTTTGCTCAGCGTTGTATTTTTAGTTTGTTATGCTGTAGTAAAATAAGCAGGGCCGTTGCCTAGCCTGTTGCCTAGGAATTAGTCATGTGACTGTCTGCCAAATGAATTTATGTCAGCTGATATAATTACATCCTATGGATGCATTTTTTACATACCTTGAGGGAGAGTTCTAGTCCCCATTGAAGTTGGTTTGACTTCAGACAACATTTTAAAGTATCTGGATCTGGCCTATATGAACAGATGCATATGTTGGCCTCAAGAGAAGGCTGAGGAGTTATGGAAATAATTGTGCTGATTTGCTGTTAGTATAAGAAGTTCTTTTCCCTCAACATACCTTGTAAATTCTATGATATTTTTATCTTTAATTATTTCCATTATTATAATATAGAATCCCAGTATGTTGGGATTCTCCACACATGCATAGATGAAATAGTCCCAACTTCTAAGTCAACAAAAGCTGTCAGTTGTATACTGAATACTTAGCAGTCAGTCATTCTGGTTTAGGTTATAGCTGTTAGCTTTCTTTCTAGATGTAGAGGTCTTATTACTGTAGTTTCAAATTTATTCACAATAGGTAACTCCTGTATATTATTCTTGTGATGCCCACATAAGCTTGAGAAAGTGTTATTCCCTATTTATACATACACAAGGGAGATAAAATAATTTGCTCAGGCTCATATAGGAAGCCTGTGACAGAGCCTGGAATTTCTCATCATCTGAGGGCTAAATCTGGGGCTGGTCACAAATAGTCTGTAACAGATCGCAGTTTCAAGATCTTTTAATTCTAGAGATATTGCTGTACTTGGAATAGTGACTTTAGAGAAATACCTGTGCTTTTTTGTGGAAGAGACTTAATGTAAATATTGCCCAAGACCACTTGTGGTGTTTGGGGACCGGAAGGTAACAAGGTGCTTTGGGGACTGTCCAAGTAATGTCCTATGCTGTCAGTTGAAATTTGCTATTTAAAAATAATATACTCATAGCATTTCTACTGCATGTGCCAGTTACAGCTGTATATTCCACTTCTATTTTCCTTCAGAACACTCATGGCAGGTAAATCTTCCAGGCTTGGAAGACCTTTGTAATGCCCCTGGCTGGGATTATACACAAGCATGTGGAACATGGGTTTTGTGAGCAATCTGTGCCTGAACTGCTGCCACTCTGAGGACTCTTGCAGAAATATAGCAGAGGATGCTCCTGGGGAATGGTGAAGCTTTATGAGACCTTCTTTTGCTGCATTTTTCATGTTTTTTTCACTCAAAATTCCTCTGTGTTGGGGGAAATCAGACTTTTCAAAAAATTTTAACTTAGAAATATTCATGTCACATTTATCACAAACGTATCACACGCTTCCAAAGCTAAAGGTTGGATGCAGTGTGCTCTGCACTCATACAAGGAATGTAAAAAAAAAAAAAAAAAGTGGTTCATGCAAAAAGTGTAAAATGCTTTGGAATTGCCTTTGTAACTGTGCTTTCATGATTCTTCATCTCTGTTGTAAGTGCTTTAACACTAGAAAAAAGAAGTCATCTGATTTGTGAGAAATTTTAAGGTTAAAGTTGATCATTTGGCAGGTAGGAACCACAGGTTAGTTAGTCCGACCTTGCTTTACAGCAGGACCAAGCTTACCCTGCAAATATGTGTCTAACTTGTTCTTGGAACCCCCCCGGCAATGTAGATTCCAACCTCCTTACTCCCAGGTAACTTGCTCCCATGTTTAGCTACCCCTCTGATCAGGAAGTCCTCTCTAATATCTGTGCTAACTTTTTCTTGTATACTAAATGAATGATGTCTGTCAGTGAATAAGAAGAATGCTTGCTGTCCTTTTTATAACCACTGTCATAGCGGTCTCCTCCAGATGTATCTATGGCTGTTAATACAATCTAGAACAATGTCGGGTTTTTTTGCAAGTTGTGGAATCTTGTCTTGTATTCAGAAAGCTATACACTCTGACCCTCAGATCCTATGCATCTGTGCATTAATTTTTCTTCCTTCCTGCGTATGGTGCTTTGCACTTGTCTTTATTGAATGAAAAATGCTGTATTTTGAAGTATGGTAAAGCCCCACAGCTCGCACTTGCTTCTGTTCCTGGCATCCTTTCAGAGGGAATGAGTGACATGAGAAGACAGCTCATACCCAGTCTTGTCCCAACAAGAAGGGTACTCACTAAGCCTGGCATTTGGAAAGTACTTTTGATCCCCCAAATTTAGATGACTTAGTGATGCGAGTGAAGTTATACTGCAGTTGAACCTGGTGGACTGTTTAGCTCCGTTGTTTCCAAGCTGTAGTCCATGGAACAGCTGTTAGTTGTGGAGAGCTGGCTGGTTGCTTAGTGTTTGCTTTCCTTGTTTCCAGCTGCTCCAACACATTAAAAGAGTGTAAAAATACACTAAATATTTCCTAATGTTCACTCTCCATAAAAACACCTGCTGTTACTGGCACTGAAAGGTGAATGGCAGAAGTTTTTCATAGTATATTGAGCCATTGTCCAACCTTTCATATAAAGTGTGCTGATGGATACTTATGGCTACTTTTTAGTAAAATTAACCTTATAGTTAAAGTGTTCCATAAATCTGAGATACTTCCACTGAATGTCATCCATTTTAACAAGCATTGGAAGTGGTTAAATGACTGACACAAATGTACGTGGCTTCCTCCTCGAATAATTGAAGTTGAAAGTTGTGCTGTACGTCTTTCACCGGATAGTTTTCCCTGCGCTGCAAGAATTAATTCAGTGATATGAAGGCCATCAAGCAAAAACTGGATAAATTACCTCCATTCAGATAAAATAGTAAGAGGCTACAATTAGAGGGTAACTAGAGAAGCACGTGTGAATTAGAAAACCTGAATTCCTTAATGTTCTGATGCTACACACTTGTTTAGTTAATTCATGTCCTATGTGGCCAAACTTTTAGCATGTTTTAAAAGTGGCTAGAAGATCCTAGCATAGGGAAACACTATCTGTGTATGTGTGAACTTGTTTTATAAGCCAAAAATCCTGTGCCATCTCCACCATAGGCACAGAGTTAGAGACTTTCTAACATGCTTTCGATTTTAAAAGATTGCTTTGAAAAGGCATTTACTTTTTGTGGTTTTGTCCCTCTATTAATGTGTGGATTTTTTTTTTTCTCCATAACTTTTCGAACAGGTACATTGCTTTGAAAATCATAATGTTTTGTAAGTAATTATCCTCATTTCATACCCACTATTGATTGCCATGTTATTCTGGATTTTCTAGGATGGAAAACATAATTGCTGTGGAGAGGAGATGAACAGAGTGACCTAATCGTAAATGTCAGCAAAAAAAAAATGAATAAAAAGCAATTAATTCCTTCAAATGAGCATTTTAGTTTCCAAAGCTATATCAGGATGACTAGAACAAAATGATTCCATCTGGAGACAAATCCTTTTTCCAAATATATTTAATAAAAAGAAATTGCAGGGCAGTCTGCTGCTAGGCAGGGTTTGTTTTGTCCAGACATAACCCTGCAAAACTACTTAGCAGTAAGTTTTGAATCTTGGATTCATGCAGAGTAAAACTCACTTCACTGCTCAGCAGGCCAATGCAAGTCTAAAGCACCACTTTGCTTTTACAGACGTAACGCGGTTCCCCCTTCGGCTTTATGCTGAGCTGGTGCACTCCAGTGACTTTCACACATTTAGTTAATTGGGATTCTGCATGGTAAAATCTCAGTTTGGCTCAGCATTAGAGAAGGAACAATCTTTCTAGGCAATGAGACTGTTTCTGAGGAGAGCAAGAACTCATCTTTTATTAGACCAGCTGCCGTAGCTGGGAGGAATAGCTGAGCATGCAAGCCCTCTAACTTCACGCCCTCCAATTTCTTCCTACAGACTTGCACCTTTAACATCCACAGATCATTTGGTTTTGCCTGTATTATCTTAAAAGTGGAAGACATAAGGCTTCTTGCACTTCAGTAGTTAGACAGTTGCCCTTTGCCATGCATAATGGAGCAGAATAAAAAATGAAAGAATAGGGCATTGCCTGTGGACAGCAAATGTATGTTGTTCAGCTATGGTTGGAACTTTAATTTACAGATATATCTTGCTTCAGTGGGATAGAGGGTGTATTTAGCAGGTCTTGTTTGAAATTCCTGCAATTTTAACTAAAATAATATCCCTGACTGTGTGTACATGTAATACATTTTTCTCTACTAAAGGTACTTTATTAAAAGTCTAGTAAAAATTAGACATCTACTGAACACGTTAGTTAACTAAACATTTAGAGCTCAAACTGTGACAGATTGAAATCCAAAATAAAGTATTCATCAGTCTCAGCATCAGCATCATTAACATCCAGAATGTCACTGATTACTGTCCTAAGTAATTACAGTGTAATTACAGAATTTTGGCCTTGCACAGAAGAGTTCAGATGCTATAATATATGAAATGATGGTACAAGTTGTAAGTGATGATGAGTTTGTTGGAGCCTGGATAGGATGAACTTTCTTTCCTATAGTTTTCTGTACGTCTATGGAACCTATCTCAATGCTGCAATCTTTTCTTTCAGGTCCAATTTTAAGCTTTTAGCTGTAAATGGAAAGCTCTATGCCATTGGTGGTCAATCCCTTTCCAATGTGGAGTGCTATAACCCAGAAAATGACTGGTGGAATTTTGTAGCATCCATGCCAAACCCACTTGCAGAATTCTCAGCTTGTGAGTGCAAGGGCAAGATCTACGTTATTGGAGGATACACTACACGAGGTAGAAAGCTTGGTTTTACTTTTTTTTTTTTTTAACCTGATTTCTTTTAAGCCAGATAATTCTGTTTTCTTTTTCAGGAAATCTTTTGAACTGATGTAGAAAGCTGCATAATACTCATTAAACCATGTAGAAATAAATCACTGCTAGAACATAATGGACAATTGAAACAAAAAAAATTAGGTCTGTCATACAGGAATCAGATATTTATCTTTTTTCAGGGCTTACATGGACCTGGGGCTCTGTCATTATAAGGGAACAGACTTCAGCACACAGCTTAGCCCTCCTTTTTTTAGATTTTGATCATAGAGTAGAAAGAGAGGTCTCAACAGATATACTTTGTTTACTTTTTAAATACTTGTTTTAGACTGTCAGAAGGAAATATATGAAGAAAATATCTGCCTGCATTAGTATGTCTCATGTATTAATAGATGTCATGGTCCTTTCACTGTAGCATTTCAGTGTTTTACAGGCAAATTCAAGCCATAGGTAAATTTTGAGTGCTGAAATAACTTAATTGAATGATTAATCAAAAGCTTAAGCAAGAACCAACATTTTTTACTTAGTTCCTTTCTATACCCCATTTTCTCAGGATACTATACAGAGGGAAAGATTTGAAGTTGCATTCTCTCCTGACAATTTATTTTTCTTTATCCAGTGGAAAAGCAAGCCACTGAAACAGAGCTCCCATATGTTCATTCCTTATGCACATAGTGCCATTCTTTGGGAGGAATTTTCTCAGCATTTTAGAAGTACTTTTTTTTCAGGTCTAATGTTCAGTATTTACCAGGATTTCCGAAATTTAAATTGCTATCTCTAGGCCTTTGCCCACTTCATTTGACTATAGTAGTTTTAAACTTTTTTCAAAATGGAGAATAAAATTAGATGAGAGACCAGCTTTTACATAGCAAGCAAAGCTAAACTGGCATTAGAACAAGCTGTCCCTTCTAGTGTCTGAGCTGATTTTAGCTCTGAACCACTATAAAGTTTGTAAAAGACGCACTTCCAGCTCTCATGGTCCTTGTGGTAATGATAACCTTCAAAGGCATTTTGTATGGTCCATTTTGACCCAGAACCTGGTGGCTTCAGCTGAGGTAAACAAAAGTATATCGGAGTGCGTGTGTCCATATGGAGGGCCATGCTGTGGTGTGCTCTGCGGTCCTAGTCCTCTGGTCATCCCCACTAAAGGACCTGTTGGAGTGCATTGTGCTTCCTGATGTCTGGCACTAGGACTGAAAGATGTCTGGCAAACACCACCTGCTGTGCTGAAAAGTCAGACCCAAGGATCCTTTGAGACAAGAGAGCAAAGAACAAGGAGAAGGGACTGAAACAGAGTAATGGGAAGACTTGTCTCTAGAGACCAGTGTTAGTGTTTTGTCATTTTTATCTAGAGAAAGAGAAGGAAGAGGTAAGATGAAAAAGCTGTGATTTGGTTAATAGTGCTACAAGATTATGGGAGTACATGCTTTTCTCCTACATCCCTTGCATTTTGCAAGTTCCTTTTCTGGTGCTTGTGCTTGTGCTGTTCTTTCTTCAGGCTGTCTACTCCTGGTGTCACGGATAGGAAGATCAGCATGTTGCTGATGCAGGTCCTAATCCTTTACAATTCATTAACAATGCATGTGTAGTCAGGATTGCTGCCCTGTGTCGAGCTCCTTATTCGGTACTTATTACCTCTGGTTTCAACTGAAGGAGGAGAGTCAATGAGTTACGTCTTGCTTCTTCCATACCTCAGGGGTTTGCCACTGACCTTCAGGCCTCTGTCTTTTCCTAGATCTTTTCCTAAAAGCCATTTTTAATGGAAACAGGATAGTAAAACAGTATAAAGTTGTGAGCAGTGGATAACTAGCACATTTAGGTTTATGTTTAAATCCAAGACTGTTCAGGGCAACAAATGCCCGTGCTTGTTAAAAAAAAAGGTCCTTTCCTGAATGAGGGTCAAGAATCATTTTTTCTTTGACAGCTTGGCTTAGGACAGCTATCAGAATTAGAAACCAGAATTGCCACAATTACAATGGTGATTCACCTTCCGATTTATGCAGATGTCGGAGAGCATTAAGGCCTATCCATCTGAAAGATGCTGAGGTTCATTTGCTATTTCACTACATTTGCTACATAAAACACATGCAGCAATTAATATGTAAATTTTTATTTTATTTTATTTTATTTTATTTTATTTTATTTTATTTTTTGTATTTCTGCATATACATCAGTTTTGGTAGGTTTTGTGGGCTATTTTTTTGATCTGTGTGGAAGTTTCTCCTGAGATTGCACTTTCCGAAAGATGGTAGATCTGGAATTTCCCACTGTAATCTATAATGACACTTCTTGAATAAAGACCCTCCTTCTATTTCTCAGCTCTCACTTGTGAACCTAGATCCTAATGGAAACTCCATGTCAGGCACTGTAATGTTAATGTTTTGTATTGGTGTTTTTTTTTTGTTTCAGCAGATATACAAGACCCAGGCTCTGGACTGAGCAAATGAGGGCCATATAACAAGACTTTCATTTCGTATGCCCCCTCTCTAACCATAGCACTTTTTACCTGGGAAGATTACTGCTATAAATAGACATAGAAACTTAATTGGGATTTCCCCCCCACAATGAGTCTGAGAATGATACATCTTTTGTAGACAAATATCATCTATACATAGAGCTTCCATCAGCAATTTCATAAAGCATTGCCATAATATTTTCCCTTTTTTTCCTTTACTTAAAGTGTTCAAGGTGTTCAAGAAGGCAATGTAAAGTAATGAACAATGACTGGGAATCATCAGAGTGCAATCAAAAGCAGCATCTCCCTAATCATGCTGCTGATGCACTTCATTCATGACAATCCAGTTATATTTATGGCTATTTATACCTGTGCCCTTACATAACTTTTCAGGATGTCACTGCGTTTCCACCTGGGAGCTCATCTGGAGATCATCATGCAGGATAGACTCATAATATGGAGCAGATTTTATTAAAAGACCAGCCTGGAGTCTGGAAACCTGTTGCTGCTTGTCACTTGAGTTTGGATTTAAGCTCAGGTCTTCAGAGAGTGAAACTGAATTTAGTAGCTAACGAGTTCTGTGAATTCTGTGTTAACTTAGCGAAGCTGTGACACAGCCAGGGTCTCCGTTGCACTATAAATCAGGGTGGTATTGTAAAAATTTCGTAGAATAGCGGTATTGCAAACACATGCATCCACTGAGTTGTAACTGAACTATATATATTGCTTCAGTTTTTTTCTGTGTGTCTGTCTAATGCTGGAACATGGAGTTCCTGATTCTTAAACAATGTGTGTTTCTTTCTTTATAAGGCATCGAACATGTGCCCTTAGGTCATCCATGCCACTTGCTGTTATGTAGCTAGCTTTATGAATTTTATTCCATAAAACTGATTTATAGAATGAAATGCGAAGTATCAAAGTTAAGCTTGGATGATAAATCATCGCTTGACAGTCATTAATGAAGCATACTTCTTCATGATAATTCTTCATGATAATTTGATTCATCTGTTGGAGAGCAGAATATTGCTTCATTTCCCTTTCCATAAAAAATTCTTACATATCAATTGGAGACAAAATTAAAAGCCTAAGCTAAAAGGTAGGGATTATTCTGCTAAAATCTGTATCCCCAGACCATTTACATCATGTAATGTGCCAGAAGTAGCTTGATTTTTCCCTACGCAAAGGAACAGAATGTTCAAACTTTTTTGTCAAGAGCAAAGAGTTGTAGTTCTCAATAATCAGTATTTCTTCCCTTGTCTGCTATGCTTTTGCACTGTGGTACATTAGCAATCTGTAATAATGGCTGATACAGTTTGTAGGGAGGAAGAATCCTCCTCCATGAGTACCTTCTAATATATTTATTTATTTGTAAATATCTCTTCTCTGTTTCAGATAGGAATATGAACATTTTGCAGTACTGTCCCACTTCTGATTCCTGGACCAACTTTGAACTTTGTGATGTCCATGTTCGCAAACAACAGATGCTCTCTGTTGAAGAAACTATATATCTGGTAGGGGGTTGTATTCATGAACTTGGACCAAACCAAAAATCCAGCCAAAGTGAGGACGTGTTAACTGTGCAGTCTTACAACATTGCTACCAAAGAATGGCTCTACCTCAAAGAGAACACATCAAAATCAGGTCTTAACTTGACTTGCACTCTCCACAATGATGGAGTCTATATATTAAGTAGGGATATTACTTTATCTACAAGCTTGGAGCACCGTGTTTTTCTTAAGTATAATATATTTACGGACAGTTGGGAGTCACTAAGACGCTTTCCAGCCTTTGGACAAAACATGCTGATCTGTTCTATGTATTTGCCTGATGTGCGAGAAGTGTGACAGCATCAGGTTTTTCTTTTCAGCTCATTAATCATTCTTGGAAGAAATACTGCTCCCTCTAAATAATTCCAGTTTCAGAATGTAATGTGGTTGCGTAACGTAGGCATAAAATACCGTTTCCGTTCTTTAAAAATGTTGCAAAATCCAATATTAAGAGAAATGCTTCCAGAAACAGTTTTAAGATTTCAGTTTAAAAATTTTATTGCTTTGGATTAAAATTTTACCAAGTATTGTTTGCAATTTAAACCTAAAATTATTGGTTGGTAACTGATAAAGGAATTCCAAAGGCAAAACCAATCAGTCTAGTTTTATTCTCCATCTTAATAGACAATGTAGAATATGAGCAAGAAGTATACACAGTAAGAGTGGAAATAATTCAGTAAAGTAAATAATAAGTATAAGAAAAATCACAAAGGGAATTATTTCTTTTAAAATAAATTTTTTACACAAACTATGTCCTGTCAAATGAACAATGTTTAAAATTGTTTATACTCTCACATTTTTATCTCTTCTACAGTAGCAAGTGAGATTCTCAAAGGTGCCAGCAATTGGGGTACCATCAAGAAATAAGACATTCCCATGAGTTATTTGTAATGAAATGCTTTGCCATGGACTGGGAGGAATTGCCTAGAGGCTTACGATTGCTGAACTTGGCAGAATTTATTGCTGCCATTAAGACAGAGGTAAAAAGGCTGAAAATTCAAAAGGGAAAGTTTGCTTGTCTTCAGAAAGGTTTAAAGTTTTAGTTACCGTGTTGTATTCTGTAGTACTGAGTGTTAAAGATGACATTATAGTTTGGCAACAAGCTGCATGCTAGGAAAGTGTGCATGAGCACATGCGATCGTGATTCTGCACCAGGCGCACCCTGCTTGATAACAGACAACCAGGACATCTGTCACTTGGTATGGAAAGGTTGATTTGTGTAAATGACTTCCTGCCAACATCACCCAAATCAGGTGCACATGAATGTTGGCTCTTTCTTGTGTTACCAGGAGCTTGATAGAGATTACCTCAAGTTTGCCACCCAAAGTTGTTAGTCTCTATGGTCACCACGAATACTCCTTTGTGGGGATTCAGGAATAGACACTCTGGGAGCTTTTCCCAGTTCCTGCCTATTGCCTGGGGGAATTATAATCATGATTGGCCCTTTTTCTTTCTGTAGCTGACAAGTTCATAAGCATCTTCTGAAGGAACCTGCCCAGGTGTGGAATGTGTGTCCTCATGACAAGAAAAGGAAAAGGTCTTGTTCACCATGAGAAGGTTTCACTGCTGCTGCCTTTAAGGAAGAGATAACCACATTAGGCATGTGCTCAACACATTGCAGGGATGCTGGTTCTGCACCAGCTGTTTCTCTACAGGAGAAGACAAGAGATTTAATTCACCTGAACAGGTTCCTAATATGTGGAGTTGTCTTCTTTGTTTTAACTTGGAATTCAGGAATCTGAATCTTTTTTTGAAGATAGGTACCTGTTGTACAGAGGAGGAGGAGGCAGCAATGATTTGCTCCAGGTTCTTTTAATTCCCTGCTTCTCTGTGGATTTGCATGAAATCAGTGCTGACTAAAAGAGCTATCAGACTTCAAGTGCCTTGCCAATTACCTCTCACACATTTAGTGCTTCGGTGCATAATTTTGGTGCTTCTGATCATGCATAGCAACCCAAACAGAAAATCCCAGGAAACTCTTTGGTTCAGAATAAGGGGATTTGGGTTTGAACACTTTTAGGATACAGGTATTTTGGATATCCAAGATTTACCTTTTGGGTGGAATTTTTGCAGCCTGGCAGAGTATGTTATGCTTAGGCCCAAACTAGTGTCTACAATTCAGCTGTATGCATGAATTTAGTGAGTTAAGCCTGTGATTATTCCTTTGAAAACACGATGTGCTGAGCAGCTGCTGTGTTCTGACAGCAGTATCAGACCAAACAATGGCTCTTCTACAATGAAGAACTAAGGTGACTTTCATAAGATTCTTCTTTCAGATGTGTTTTAGAATAAATAGAAGCAGTGTCAGTGTCTCATGATAAATTATCTCAGTCACATTATTTTACCTGCTTTCCTTCGTTTCTTTTCAATTCCAGATTCAGTACCCTACAGTCATCCACAAGCCAACTCAGATGGATACTGGTGGAGGGAGTTGCATCTGAGTTGCAGCATTCTCTTGCCTAGCAAATCAACTGTGAAAACCCATCACTCCCAGATTTGCAGTATAGTATATCTAATCAAGTCCTTTCAAACCCATTAATTTCTCAGTGCAGTCGTCATTCCAAAAGCTATGATACTGTGTTTTAGGTGTTATCAATCTTTTTCACGAGACCTTTCCACACTGAGTTTATTTATGTGTTGGTTTCAGCTTCCAGTGATCAAGTGGAAAATCTGCGCAATCTGCTCAAATGTAGAAGAGAAAGACAGCTCAGACTATTAATAATCAGACACTTCTATCAATCCATGGTGCAAATTCCTCATATACTGACATCTAATAGTACTACAATCACAAATCAAAACTTGAATTTAGTGATAGCACCAGACTATAATAATCTAAATGGACTGTATTAGTACAGGCTGAAATAAATATAATTTTTTTAGACAAAATCCATTACAGTAAAGTATGCAATATGGGTGGCCCTCATACCTCAGGAAAAAACCCAAACACTGTAATGACAGCCCCATAGGCTTTTAATTTTCTTTCTATTGTTTTGATATTTCACATAAGGCACTGTTGGGCAGCTTCTGCACTTTTGGGCAAGGAAAACTGGTTGAGAGTCACTATCGGTGAATAATTAAAAGCTGCTTTTTAGCCAATGGAAGTGTTGTTCTGTGATTCAGTGTGCTCTCTTTTCTTTGGTGGTGGGAGGGAAAGGTCCTTAACTTAAGAACAAATAAGCTTCTTTTGAATGACAATGATACAAGCTTGCAGTCCAATCAACTGGAAATTCCTGTGTTATCCTGATATTGCTTTGAACTTACCATGTGAGCTTGGAGAGATCACTCCGCCTTCTTGCATCTTCATCCCCAAATGTAACACGTGAGTAGGAATGTTCATCAAGTGGGAACACAAATGGTTTGTCTGGTGTAGTAGTGTAGTGTTTGTAAGACATGTTGAGCATGGGAAGAAATACGTATATTCTCATTGTTGCAACTGTTTACTTGGTTATTAAAACTGCTTCATGGCAAGTGGCAGGACAGAAGGCACCCAGTAATCTCATTTTGGTCTCTGCTAATTACCTTTATTTTGAATTGATGGCTATTTCCAGTCTGTTTCGTTCTTTCTTTTTTTTCCAGTACCTGATAGCCTGTAGTTCATATAAGTTTCTTAGTCTTGGTGTTCTCAAGTCTGTATCCAAATTCAAAACTGCTGCTTTCCTGCTGTGTCTGGGTTATCCAGTGCTTACATATCTGTTATTCATCTTCTCTGTCTCGTGGACTGATTCCACTTGATACTGACCATCAAAACCTGACTATTGTAGAGGATGATCCCAGGTCAAAAGAGAGAAAGAACAACAGAGAGAACAACAGCCTCCAAAGTCCTGACAGAGGAGTAAATGGAAAACTGGTGTCCTGGTTTGAGGTAAAACAGGACGAATTTTGTTCAGTAACTTTGCTTCTTAGCCGGGCCTCTTCTAACTACTGAAATTAACAGCATGTTGTGCAGACAATGTTCGCGCTCTCAGAGTGATAAGACCTATGTTTATAGTTGATGCCCAGGCATGGTATGCAGAGAGGCTCTTACTTATAGTTATTGCTATAACAACCAAGCCAACCAACTTGGTTACTTGCCCCATTGGAGGGTTGGAAGCGGAAAAGCGCAGTGGGGTCCCACCTGCGGGGAGGAGCGGACAGGGCAGGTGACCCAAAACTGACCAACAGGGTATTCCATCCCATCTGCCTCATGCTCAGTATAAAAGCTGAAGGATCAAAGCATCAGAGGAGGAGGCTCTCTTCCTTCAGTGGCCAATGTCTGAGGAGGATTCTGTCTGTTCGTCTGCCTTTGATCCCGATCCTGAATGCAGATCCGTAATCCAGTTCCTGTCTGTCACTGAGTCCAGCCTGGGACTTCCCCAGTGGTAGCCAGTGTCATGATTGTCATCCTGGGAGCTTGATATGGTTGTGTATATTTTTCATTATTTCCTTTTATTTTATTATTAATATTTCAGTAAAGTAGTTTAGTTCCTTCCAAACTCGTAAGTTTCTTTTTCCTTCCTCTGCCTCTCTCTTTGAAGAGGGGTAGAGGGGAGCAACTGTTGGTCCCCTCTAGGGTCCCCCATGTTCCCAGCAGCCAATTTGGCCTAAACCATGACATCTCGGAACTTTAGTCTTTTCTCATAAAACAGAGAAGCATTTAAGAAGGTTGCTCACATCAAGGCCTAGAGAGAACATAATAATTTCTTCCTTTCTGGGAATGGTTTGTGGTTCTCAATGTGAAATAAGAGTTGTGTGGGGCTTAAGTTCAAACTCCCTGGCCAGTTTCCATAGGTTTCCCTTTCTGCCCTGTTGGCTGACCTTTCCTGGTCTTAATATCTGTATTTTTCATTCTTGGAGGATTTTGCCTTTCTACATCAGTGTCCAGCCTGTTTTTCTGAAATTATATGGTAGCAGTCTGTTGGTCTTTTCTATTTGTTAGTGTGCTTTTCACACTGATCTGTGTCTGTCAATCACCATGATGAAAAAGTAAAGTAATTCGTAATTCAGGTTGAACCTTTCCATTTATTCAATTTTGGGCTCTTGGAAGAGAGGCCTACAAAGCTACAAATGTTTTGTTTCATTTAATCTTCATTTTAGTGAGAAATGATGCTACAGACATTCAGTTTGTGGAAATTGATCTGCGTCAGTAACGTCATAGAGAATGGAAGGCACAGAATGTAATGACAACATTTAACACGTAGCATGCTCAAAGCAGAAATTACTCATCCCTATCGTCCCTGAAAGGTAAGATATATACTGTAAATGGTGTTAAAGCAAAGACGATCCTTAGAGTATCTGTCAGTATTACCAATGAATTTGTAAGTGGTTACCAAGAACCCTCCTCAGAGGACAAAAACCGTAAGCATCTGTGGTACGTTATATTGATTTTGCATTTACAATAATGACCAAAGGGTGGCTCCCCATCCCCGTTGTAAGTTTTAGGAACCAGAACAAATGCTGTAAGATACAGAAAGTTTAAACGTCTTTCTCTACAACATTAACACTGCCATTCTTGGAGTATGTTTTCTATCTAATCAGTTTAGAGCCTATTTCAGTGTAATCTCTGTCTTTTTTTTCCCAGAAAGGAGAGTGATATTTGGAAAAGAAGTCTGTATTTTGTGAACTTATAGGGATCATGCATTCACAGCTTTAAAATTGCTATCTCAATTATATATGGTATGTGGATTTTTTTTGAAAAGCATTGACATTACCAGTAAACATACATTGTTATGTCCTATGAATATTAGTATTTTCTGAATTAAGTTACCATTTCTTTACTGTAATTAGAAGAGTGAAATCTGTTTTGCTTCTGAAATACAAACTGTGTCTTATAAAAGAAAAGGAATCACTGCAATTACTATATTTTTCTAGTGGAAAGCAGATTAGACAGTGTCCAGTTTTAGAGTATCCAGTTACATGATGTGCTGCACATCTTCAACTCATATATGCTTCAACAGGAGAGAAAGATGTTCAGCACCTGAGCAAAGATATTTCCTGTCTGTTGGCACTTACACCATTAGTTAAGATTCAGCAGTGAAAGCAAACTTTCTGAATCCTCCTTCCCTCACTCCATTTTTCGGTTGAAATTTATGATTATTTGATCTGTTGTTGATTTTCCACTCTCTGATATTTTCCAGATGTTTTTAACGGTGTGCCTTGTGATAAGACACCCTTTATAAGTAATTTTCAGAAACTTAATTAGTTACTCTAACTCACCATTTTTTTCCTATGAAGATTTTACCCCGCCACAGCTCTGTTGTTTTTCTGGCTGCATGCTGCTGCTACTCTAATGCTGCCCCACATTTGCCCTGATCACCATATTATCCTCTATAAGCCCCCCAAACTGTGTGCTTGTCCAACTTTCATCCAAGAGTGCTATCTTGGATGAGACTAAGCTGATCATATAACAGCTTGTATTGTACTGAAAGTCCCAAATTCCTTTCCCAGAACAAACCTTTAACACACTGCTTCTACTGTACAGTAACTCAACTTTGACTTATGAGATGCTATCTGTCCACAAATCACTGCAGAAATCAGATTTCTGATGCAACTGTCAACCTCCCCTATGCTGGAAGCTGCCTGTCTCTTCTGGAGTTATACCCAACCCTTCTTATTCAAGATTCCTGTAAAGAAGTGCAAGTCAAGTGATAAAGACCCCTACTGTAGGGAATTCCTGGGAATATTACACTTCAAAATTAAATTAACTGCTATGTATGTTTTGATCTTCCCATTCCTTCCCTTTGTGATACCACGTCGACCTGTCCACGGATACACAGATCCATACATGTCTTCTGTGTGCTATTTTTCCCTCAGATAATGTTTTCCAAGGAAAGATACCTTTTTCCTCCATTCACGTTCTATAATTAGAAAAACATAAATCCTCTTTTCAAGAATCTTCCTAATTTTAAGTTCTTGCATCTTCAAAATGACTTAGCCTATAAACTTTCTGGTTTGCTTTTATTGGTCATGCTTTGAAAAATGATTCTGTAGAATTTTGAGTACTTTCTTGTACTTAGTTAAGTATTCACAATATCAGGGATTTACACTCAGTAAGGGTAGGGGAATCTTATCTGTAGCTCTTCAAGGATGTGACTTCAGCTATGCAAGGTTTGAGATATAAAAAGTGGCATTACTTAGTTTCCTTTGGAACTTAGACTAATTTCAAGATTTACACTATTCACTGAGGTTAAAAAACTTGTAACTGAACAGTGTTTTGGGAGGTGACATTAGAAGGGCTCGATATTGCATATGTCTGGTACCACATTGTATTGCCTTTTTAGGTAGTTGTAAGGGAAATTTTGCCCTTTTACAGGTAGGGCTTTGATTTACTGTGAAGACCAGAGCTGTGTCATTTGAGAATGTGTATTTTGCAGTTGTAAATTATCGATTGATCATAACTGCTCTGAAGCCCATAAAAACATGATTTTGGGTGGTAGGGTTGGAGATAAAGTCAGAAAACAGATGGTTAGGAACAGCCTTTTTTTAACCTCCAGGCATAAGCAATTTTCAAATGGAGAAGCAGGCAGAAGTTTTAAATGGTTTTAAAATAACAACTCCATTTTCCTTTTTGCCATCAATCCCCCTGCAACTCAAACACTTTCAACCACAATAATTTGTGGCAAGGCATCTGTGCATTTGGAAGAAAATGTTAGTGGTGAGGTAGGAATGCACTGCTTCGACAGGTGATCCCTTATCAGAACTGCTACTTGGCAGACCAAGAAACCTTCCTTCAGCTTTTCTGGATGACTCCCTGACTGACATTTATGACTCTTTAATGACATGTTATCTGCTAGCTTAGGTATAATGATAGGTGAGGCAGGGAGAGGAATCACAGAAGCCCTATTGTATACCTAATACCAAATGCACAATGGGCTCATAGAGAGCCTTTTTTTTTTTCAGTAGGGCCTGATCCAAAGCCTTTTGATGTTAATAAAAAGAGCTAACTTTGAATTAGACACATATTTCAGTGAATTAGTTAATTCTGAAAGAATCTGAAGAGTTGTTAACTGTGCAATTGGCTGATGAAAGAAGAAGCATACACTGAAGACCTGGAGAACCTTGTTACAGTATGATCTCTGATACGCCCCACCTGTGTTTTTTGAGTTGAATTTCAATGTGAAGTTGTGCATCTCTTTTAACACAAGTCTTTCAAATATACTGTCTCTAAAGTAGTCAGGAGAATGATATTTTCCTAATAATATCTGGGGAAAGGTGAACATCTCTGAATTATGCTGTTGGGGAGTCACTGAGAAAACATTGCTGATACTTCATGACTCTGAACAGCAAAGCACTGCTGTGTGTCCCGGTCTATGTTTTCTTGTACCAAGATTGAAATGTTTTATTTTAGATTATGGTGCTATGAGATTTTGTTTCTTTCCACAATGTCCCCTGAAAAAAAAAATATATTGTATCTAGGCATTTGGATCCTTCTCTCACATGCTATAATAATGCCATACCCCAAAAAATGCGGAATATAGTCATGTGGAACAGACAGGCATCATTCCTGTTTTACATTGTCAATATATACAAACACAAAGGATTTATTTGCACAAGGATTGGAACTTTGGCTGATATTCCATGCAAGGTGAAACAGCTCCAAGAACTGTTTGAGAGCAAATCACCTCAGGGCTACACCTTTATAGGAAAGATAAGGGTGTGTCCCAAGTAGTGAGTTGAAATACTTGAGTAAGAGGATAGACTTCACCCCAAATCTCTTATGTCTTGGCAAATTTCCCAGTAAACATAGTCCATTCTCTCTTCAGTTTGTATGTGTAACTGGTTCTTGCTATTTGCTTAAACCAATTATTTTTTTTTCAGGTTTTGTTTGGGATAATTAAACTGTTTTTTCAGAAAATGAACTATTTACCCCAAGTGGTCTACGCACAAGACCCCCAAATCAGGGTGTTCAAGCTTGCATTTCCTATGTATTAATTCCTTTGGTTTATCACTAAATCTGTTTCAGCTACTAGAGTATTCAAATGAATCTTGTTAATGCTGTGTCCTCTATTTGCAAAACAGCATCCTCAGTCCTGGTATAATTGTAGCTATCTATGGGCAATTGGGCATGGGGTTTACTGGAACACTGTTTTTATTAGGGCAGTTGGTCAGAGTGTCTTAAACCTGCTATTCAAGAGTAGTTGCAAAGACTGCCTGTGATTTTGAGGAGTAATTGTTGTTGACCAGTGTAGCTGTAACACCCCTAGAACATCCCCTTTCCAAGCAGCACAACATAATAGTAACTCTGACATTGTTTCCCTCTGGATTTTGGATAGATCCATCTACCCTCCAACACCTTCAAATCAGAGTGATCTTCTGCCACTTGCATTGCATAAAAAGTTCCACTCTCTATCTGGCCCCTGAAGTCCAAAGTAAACATACAGGAACATAAACTCTTTCACCCCTTCTGGGTCCAGCACTCAGTGGGCGTCTTACCCCTCCAATGGTCTATGGTCAATAGAAGTCAAAAAAAAAGCAAACGCTTCCATCCCACCTGGAATCAGGGACCCCCTAAGTCAATGGCAGTCAGAAAAATCACTCATTTTCTGCCAGGCCTTCTTCACCAAAGGCAGGCTTTAATAGACAACAGTCTTCCTTGGCTTCAGGCATCTGAGTTAGTCACCATTAATAGCTGGATAAGCTGTCAAGCTCTTCCCTGCCAGTCTAACACCTACTTCCTTCAGGTACCTTAGGGTGGGACATATTAGGAACTCAGCAGGCCATTAATTCTTTCCTGATTTCTGTGGGAGGTCTTAGCAGAAGCTCAAGGCTTTCTTCAGAGAAAAAGGATTTGACCTCCACCCTCTGTAGCAAGCATAAACTGTGCATAATAATCATAGAATCATAGAATCATAGAATGGTTTAGGTTGGAAGGGACCTTGAAGATCATCGAGTTCCAACCCCCCTGCCACAGGCAGGGATACCTCTCACTAGACCAGGTTGCCCAAGGCCACGTCCAGCCTGGCCTTGAACACCTCCAGGGATGGGGCTTCAACAACCTCTCTGGGCAACCTGTTCCAGTGCCTCACCACCCTTAAAGTGAAAAACTTCTTCCTAATGTTTAATCTAAACCTGCCCTCTTCCAGCTTAAAGCCGTTCCCCCTCGTCCTATCACTACATGCCCTAGTAAAAAGTCCTTCCTCAGCTCTCCTGTAGGCCCCCTTTAGGTACTGGAAGGCCGCAATAAGATCTCCCCGGAGCCTTCTCTTCTCCAGGCTGAACAGCCCCAACTCTCTCAGCCTCTCCTCATAGGAGAGGTGCTCCAGCCCTCGGATCATCCTTGTGGCTCTCCTCTGGACGCGCTCCAGCAGGTCCATGTCCTTCTTATGTTGGGGACTCCAGAGCTGGATGCAGTACTCCAGGTGGGGTCTCACGAGAGCAGAGTAGAGGGGCAGAATCACCTCCCTTGACCTGCTGGCCACACTTCTTTTGATGCAGCCCAGGATACGGTTGGCCATCTGGGCTGCGATCGCACACTGCTTGCTCATGTCGAGCTTCTCATCAATCAGCACCCCCAGGTCCTTCTCCACAGGGCTGCTCTCCAGCCATTCTCCGCCGACCCTGTATTTGTGCTTGGGATTGCCCCGACCCAGATGTAGGACCTTGCACTTGGCCTTGTTGAACTGCATGAGGTTGGCTTGGGCCCACCTCTCCAGCCTGTTCAGGTCCCTCTGGATGGCATCCATAATACCAAATTTGGCATAATACCAAAATCTAACTGGCTTTTTATCAGCATTAAAATGTACTTGTGCTTTAAAATCAAATGAAGGCAAAGGTCAAGAAAATGTGAACTGGGGTACAGAGTACACCCGTAATTGCAGTGCTCACAGGTATTTACAGCAATTGCAGCGAGCAGACAGAGACATAGACTTAGAAAAAAGGGGCAAAGGCTTTTTAGCATGGTCTACAATGCCTTAAGCACCGGGCATTAAATTTCAGGCACTGCAGAATGGACTCTGATCTTTCGTCAGTTCAGTGCTTAAGTGCTTTCTGAAAGTGTTTTTAAATATGCATCTAGAAGTTCTAGTCAATCGCTCTGACCCTTTCTGTAAATTTTACTAAGCAGGTCTTCTGAATGCTTTGCAACTTTGAAAGCACTATTTTCTCAACGGAACAAATTAAACTGGGTGGGCTTCCCTCAAGCTGTGTTATCTGGACAGAAATAGCGAGGCACTTGCCTCACTTCCAGCGTGGAAGTGCAGTTCTTGCAGTTGAAATCTCCACAGTTTTTGTGCAATGTATTCGAGATAAGAGATTACAAAATATATTGTATCTGTACTGTTCATTAAGAGCTATTGAACAGCGATCAGTAAACAAGAATAGCATGACGCAGGAAAACCACTCAACGCTGATTTAGTTAAGCATTCAGCTAAGCAACAGAGAGGGAGTACCTACGTGAAGGAAGAGACAGAGAGAGAAGGAGAAGTACCTTGAAATAAAGGGTATTTATCTGTACAACAAAGTGATAAACAGACTTTTGTTTTTGGATGTACACTGCTTTTGTGCAGGCGTCTGTCTACCCATCCACTCATTTTTTTACTTCCTTTAAGCTGGAGTTTGTTTCCAAATTCTGAGATTTTTTTCCTTTTTTCACCCTTCCTTTTCCTCTCCCATCTCCTGTGTTCTCTGTGGCAGGGAAATTCCTTGTGTGTTATAGATGGTTTTGGGAAGAGGGGGCAGCCTTGCACTTCTGTCTCTTCATTATTTTCTGACAGCAGCAGCCGTTAGGGAATGTGTAAGACCCAAAGTTCTTTACTGCACTTTTTAGCATTATTCATTTTAAATCTGCCATTCTGTTAGAAGGAGTGATCTATTAATTTGTGATTCAAATTTACGGAAAAAATATCAGTTTTGATGTTGTGTGTTATGATGCTGATGGAATCCCAGAATTGACAATAACTGAAAATTATTTAGCTGATAGTTTGCTACCAAGACTTGGCAGACTTGTAGAATATTGAAGACTATTTTTTTGGTGACCTCAGAAAAGCCATTTCCCAGGCTTTGCCATCACAGTTCTCCATGGTTTGCAGATGAGCTATATGAATAAGGAGCAAGTACAGAGTGCCCACAGCAGAAGTCTCAGGCTGAATCGTATTGATTTGCACCAGAGAATGTTTTTTAAAGCAGTAAGAGGTGGCTGGATGGGGGATGCAAAGATACATTTCTCTTCATATAACCCTTTAAGTGTTTCACAGTGGACTTGTTCCAGGTAGTTGACAAAACTGTCAATCTGTGCTGGGTCAAATGGCTTGCATAGCATTCAGGTTTTTTTGGTATGAAGAAGACTCAGCAGGCTCAAATAGGAAATAATCTGCCTCAGTGAAGCAGCCCAGTGAAGTTAGGAGTGAAAGCTTCCTTTTGTGTCAGTCTGTGATATCTTTGGTTGCCCAGCTGTTGAGAGTCTGTACGAAGGTTATGGTTTTGTTGCATTTGGTCTCTGTGTATGTGTATAAATGAGTATGTGTACACATTCATCCAGGCCTTTGCTCCAAAAATCTTTCTTACACTGTTATTTCTGCAAAGGTTTTCCTTCAACTTTATGGGAAGTTTATTCTAAAAGAGATCTATTTTCACATAGTCGCCCTCACTTGAGCTGTTTTTGAATGCCTAATTTCAAACTTAACACTTCCAGCACATAAAAATGCAGAGAAGCTAAAATAATCTTATAATTTGAAATATAAAACCTTAAAACTTCTCAAATTTTATATGGATCTACATCCTAAGGATTTAATGACTTCTTCATGGTGCATGTACTCTGCCCTACACAAGCTTACAATTCCAAATGTGGTTTTGACACAAACTCCTTTTTGTCAAATGTTATTAAAACATCATACTTTACATTGTTTTAGACCATTTCAAAAAATAAAACTTATACACCTAGGATAAACCTGACACACTTATTCCACAGTTTTAGTATAATGCTTTTTAGGAGCATGCGATGCATTCTATAAACATTTATCATATAATACATTTCCTTTAGTAAATATTAAGTTGCTATCTAACCTATTCCAACACAGATGTAGACTTCCCCATGGAAGAAGATGTTGCTAGGTGTTGCTATACTAAGTGCTATACCAAGTGCACGACCTGCTTTTGCAGTAGCGGTGCATTTGTTATCTAGAATAAATACCTGGGTTTGACTCTTTTAAAAGACTATTTGTATGAAATAAAAAGCTTCAATGAGTGGAGGCCTACTTTAATTGTATGTTTATGCAGCTCTTGAACATGATGGAAATCTCTTTTCTTAGGCATTTCAATAATAACTCCCTGTTTATGGAGAGGACCAAATGGCACTAAAACACACCAGCAGGGTTGGAAGGCACAGATTTGCTGAGCAGAGTGTGACCTGGCCTTTCAAATCCCATGTTCCCAAGGCAATATGTTGTTGGTACTTTTGTCACTTGTGTTAGCAGTGTTCAGACTGTGTCCTGGGTTTAGCTCTATGTCTGTTCTCCCTGTCCTGTGCTTCCATTTCATCTCTTATATTGAAAGATAGGACTGATTTTCCTCAACTAAGAAGACATGTATTGTGTGAAACATGTTTATTGCTGGACTGTACAGTCTTCAAAGGAAATTCAGAGGTCAGTTCTTGTTAGTTGTGGAAGATGGGAGATCAGCTTTGCTTTCCCCTCTAGTCAAAATATTCCAGAAGCTAGAGATCACTTACAAAAATATGATGCATTTGCCCGTGGCTTTATCATGATGTCATTATAGGCTTGCAATAACAGCACTCCAGTAAGACACAACAATAACACACATACGCTCTGTTTAACTTTTACATTTATTCTGCTTTTGCCTCCAGCACTTCTTCTGTCGAATGCTGTATGATTTGAAAGCATTCCCAACGGGCCAAGAGGAAAGCCCCGGGTTCTGGTCCTGCCGCTCTGTGTTCCCTTACTGGTTTGCTGGTGGCAGTCCCTTTAGTGTGAAGATAATCACCTTCTTTTGAACTGTTTATGACAACAAATTGGATGTGAAATAATAAACATTGTCAGCTCTTTTCAATAATAAAGGTGTCCCAACACTAACACTAGGTCCTATCAGTTTCTTGAAGAAAGGACTTTCACATGTAATCTTTTAAAGCAATTTGTCTGAGTGAGCACGTTAAGAAATTCTCCTTGCATCTTCCGGGGCTCTCAGGCTCTTTTATGCATTAAAGGGCTTGAAAAGCTTTGCTTTATTTTTTTTTTTCAAATTTAGAAAAACTTTCAAGAAAGATAAAAATACCACTATATTGACTAATTATTTGATGTCTAGTAACAGTGGGTAGTTAACTGAGGCAGAACTGGAAAATTATCTTCACTTTCTCGGTTCAGTTTTAAAAAATACATTATTTCTTTCCACTTCCTTCCCCAACAGTTACAGAAATTTACTCTTAACTCACCCTCTGTCAAAAACACTCAGATTCAGTATGAAGGGCGCTATCAATGCCTAACAAATATAAGCAAAACAAGATTGATGTTATTTTTTAAAGTAGAAATTTGGGCTCTTAAACAGCTAAATGGACTTGCCTACCTTAGAAAACTCTGCAGTGCTTAAACAGCTGGAGAATGTTCTTAATTCCAGGCTATTTCTTCCTTTTGTCTCCTAACTCATGTTTTCACTATTTTCTTATGACGATGATAATTAAAATAAGTTGCGGTGAACAACACCTCCTGCCACCACTACATTGTAGTGAAGCTGTGATGTTGTTTGGCAGAATTTAACTTTCAGTGTGTAAGCAAGTGTTTTAAAGCAGACAAATATTGTCTCACAGGGGGATGTGAGTTGGCTGAAGATTATGTTAAATATCAATTTGGAAACATGTCCCAAATTCTGATCTCCTTACTGCTTAAGGGATTTTTTTTTAACTGTCATTTTTAGCACATTTCAAATTATTTCCAAATCCAGATAAGAGCATTTATGATAACTGTACAAACAGTACATCCTGCAAAAGCTATTTAAGAATTTAACCTTGAGGTATAAAGTGTTTTAGAGAGATTCTGTTAAGGTTGGACTTCATTTTAATGGAAGCATAGGCTTCTCTTTGTTTTTCTGCTTCTGTATCATTGATTGAGGAATGGATGAAAATATTGAATAACAGTGCAGGTAAAATGAAAGGTATCCCAAGTGTCATCATGATAGTAGATTCACAAGTAGATAAATAGCTGTAGAAAGTGGAAGCCAGCATACTGAGAAGGTAGCAGCAGCTTCATTAGAGAGGGTCTCTGAGTGTTTCTGTAACTCAGCAAGGACATCAAAGGACTTTTGTGCAGGAAAAGAACTAGTCAGATGTAGCTGCAAGTGATCACCATGGCTGGGATCAAATAAAGAATAATCAACGAAAGAAGAATAAGATTGTGTTGCTGATAGAGCAGTGACTGGCAGGGTGTTCTGTTTCAATTGTGGCATGGATTCTCAATGACAAGCTGATGACCAAGCTATGCCCAAACCACAGTCAACATCAAGATGGTGGTACTGTCATAAGGGTCACTTATGGGAGCCCTGTAACGTTTCACAGTGATTCTGGCTGTCCCATATAGCAAGAGGAGTAACATGAAGAGGCAGAATTATCAATTCCTGGATCTCTGAAGATTTGCAATGATAACAAGATTTGTGAGGAGAGAGATGACTTGCAATATATGATCCTGCTATAGGGCAAGATGACCAGTGAAGGAAAGCAGAAGGATGGAAAAGAAGGTTCATGAAGATATATGCTAAGCTTACTCTTACTGTGTTTTGGAAAGGGATAGCTATAAACATCCTTCTGCAGTATGAATTGCGTTGTTGCTTTGAAGTCATCCCTGACTGCCACCATTCTCATGGTGTCATGAGTCAGTTCAGATTTGGAAAGTGCTTGGCTACCAGCGCAACAAAGGGTGTGATGTTCCGGTATGACTAGGTGCTTGAGAGTGTGGTCTGCAGAAGCCAGGGTTGCTGCCAAAATCGTATGTGTGCAACCACAGCCTGTGGTCTAACAGTATCAAGATTTTGGCGGCAGTCCTGGCTTACGGCCCTCACCGCATATTTGGGCCTCTCTGCCACAGCACACTACCCACTCGGTTGTGCCAATAGCTCTTGTATAGCTGTGCTATAAACCTGGTCAGATAATCTTAAAAAGAAACTGCAGAGAAAGAGGGACATGTTGATGAGTTGAAATATAGCTAGCCAGTTTTGTCTGAGGTTGTAGCTCTCTGAGATGAAGTCTGGCAGCAAAACTGACTTGAAGTTTTTCACCTCTCCACTTTTCCTACCTTACAACTCTTTTGCACTAGTTCTGTGGTGCCCTGTCCCCTCACAGTTGTGGCAGCACAGCTGTTCATGCAGCCAAGCCTGCCGGCTGCAGTGAGGGCTTTCTTAGTGCTCTGGAGGTACAAAAAAAACCAATGAAATGAGAGAGTTGACATTTGTTAATGGCTCCCTGTTGGAACAAATGGCATCGGTCTCTCCTGTCAAACCACATGACAATTTGAAATCTTTGTCCTATCAGTTTGGACTGTGCGGAGAAGCCCTACCTTGTGTCTGCTCCTGACTTGAGTTTCAGGATTCTGCCAGTCTGCTGGCAAACCTTCCCCTCACATTTCTCACCCCTGCACAGCAGAAGCAGGATGATTTGCTGCTGTCCTGGTGCCGAGGGTCGGTATCCAGATTCCTAAAGTGCAGTGGGGGCTTCAATCCCAGCAGAGCCTGTGCAATAGGTGCGGAGTGTGCTTCATTAGTGTTTGTGAGTCAGGCATTGAGTATAGCATGGACTTACCCAGTTAAAGCTTGGGCATTTCGTTGGTGAGTGTCCTGCTTTGCTTCTATTGATTTGAGTAAGGCAGCTCACACGGGCAGCCCTGGTACAGATGAGGGTCCTACCCCTTGTGCCACCCACTGCTTGATTCAATTGCCTGGTTCACAGTGTCTCGTTTTTCTCGTTCCAGCTTTCCGCCTCCAGTTTTATGCTTTCTCTGAAGGCAGTACCACAGTCTGCCCCACACATTTCCAGGTTTATTCCTGGTTGCAGTTGGTCTCACCAAGTAGGAAAGTATGAATTTGCAACCTTGTGGTTATTTTTATATAAGAATGTCTTAATACATGGTGGATGTTTGAGTCTAGCTTTCGATGTTTTTCAAACGGTGTCTGTATTTTGATTTTTAATTTGCCTCTGAGCAAGACTGTCTACAAACACTAGCCAAATCTGCCTATCTGGGACCTGGAAGGGGTCCCTGGAGAAAGCACTTCAAGTCATTTATTCAGCACTGGCTGCTTTTACATTTGGCTTGAAGTCTGACAACTTTCCAACAGACCTGCAGCATAGTAAAGCACATCCTCTCTATGACAGCAGTAGAGCCAAGGAACTAGCAGGTTGCAGGAGTGAATGCTATAAAACAGATGTTATTAGTGGGCTTCACCAAGGGTGGGAAGCTGAGTACAGTAGCCCTATTACAGCCTCCAAGGTGGGCCACAAGATTGCTGTCTTATGAGCAAGCTGTGCCTGCAGTATTTGGCTCAGCATCGCATCCTGAAAATTCCAGTACTGAGAAGCACTTTTGCGCTATGAGTAAACGGTAAGCTAGTTTTGAAAGGAAAGATTTTGATTAAAATCAGCATTTCAGAGCCTTCAGCTGGCAGCTGAAGTGTGCTGTGGTGTTAAGGATGGACATCATTGGAGACTCCTGTGGTAAAGAGGCCCCATGTCTGAGTGTTTAAAACCAGGTTCCATCCAGTTGTGATGGTGGTTTTTAGCAGTTAGAAGAAAAAAAATATTGCTGAATATTTACACATAGGGACAGATTCTGCTCCCATTAAAACCAATGGCAGAGTTCCCGTTGATTTCCATGGGTGCCTGCCTCAAAATGTTTGAACAGTAAATATATTCTTCTGGGTGGGAAACCAGGATAGAAATCCCTCTCACAGCCTGCTCCCAGCACTGCAAATGTCAGGGTTTTTCAGTGCTAGGCTCAGAAATGCTACTTCTAATTTTAAAATCCTTTTAAACTTCAACCACCGTATGTGGCCTTACTTCACAGCTGTCAATCAGAATCAACAGCCAGTGTTTTGTTAGCCCATATTTACCTCTATTCTCCCTGTATGTGGAATTATTTCATTTTTATAAATATCAAATATATCAGAATAATTAAGAAATGCAATATTAGATGCTCTAATATTACATTTTTTCCTCCCTGAAGGGGAGGAATTTGCTCCCTGAGTGCTTTTAATCAAATAGCATATCTTGATGTGCTTCATTGACACTAGATGAGCTGATCTGGTATGGATTTTTTAGTGCTATGGCTTATGCTCTACATGCATTTCCCAAAGTGTATGTGTGGCTCTGGGCATGTATTTTTTGTCTCTCTCCCCACCTCTGTCTTGATTGAAAGTTTTAGAAGTTCATGGTCATTTGGGATTTTTCGGGACATAGCACGCAAAATTTATAGAAAAAAAAACATATAAAAAAATATATCGCTAGCTTCTCCCTAGAAATTTGAGACAAAAACCTTTAACAACAGCTGTGAAAGTTCCTTAATGCAGAGCATTCCCTCATAAACTGTTGGCTTTGTTTTAAACCTGTAATGTATATATAGATTTCTGTTTCCAATAGTTTTCAGAGTTGTGTACAGTCAACTCAAATTACACGGAGCCAAAACTTCTGGCAAATTACTGTCAACCTGTGTCAACATTTGCATCAATAACATTTGGTATTGCTTGATGGATGGTCTACATCCAAGCTTTGGAAATGAGTATAACGTCTGTGTGTTCAATGTGCTGTTAACTGTGCTGTCTACTGAAGGCTGCTCCTCTTTGGCAGTCAGTGCTTCCTAAGGATATGATTGCATGATAGACAACCTGCATATCTCAAACTTCTTGATACAAGTAAACTATAGATTTCTTGTGTGTTCTGAAATGTGCAGTAAGAGGCCACAACTGTCCAGAAAGGAGGGAGAAACAGATGAGCAATGATCATTGATTACAAAGGTAATCAGAGAAAAAAAGAAAGAGAAAAAGAAAAAGAGAAAGAGGAGTAAGAAAGAAGGAAACAAGAGTGGAAGAATCAGAGAAATAAAAGGGAAGTACAAAAAGCAAGTAACCAGTTCAGTTGATGTACCTGTGCCTCTAACACCACTAAAGTATCAACCCATTCTTATGCCACACAGAGCTGATAATAAATTGCACCACCTTGGAAATGTTAACCTTCGAAATAGTTTTGAAAATAATCCTCCCTCTTTTTTTTGGTGCTAATGGAATATTAAACAAACTTTTGTGCCTGTGCAGGCATTCTTAAATAGCCTATGCCCGTTACTTGTAGAGTAAAATCAGTCAAACACCTACGTAAAGCAGAGTTCGCAAGCCTTTCCTGGTTCACTGCAATGAATTTGGCTACATGATCTTACATCTGATGGAGCCACTCTGATAAAATAAAAGGAGTGTTGGGGGTGTACATGTTGTTCTTCTCTTGTGAGATCTGAAAGGTAAGAGATCTTATGGAAACCTCCCAAAAGGAATGAGTGAAGAATAGAAGAAATCATAGCAGAGGAGCAGAGGCTTTCATTGCTCACTGCGCCTTCTAGGTCAGCTTTTACCCATGTTGGGATGGCTGGATTGTGTGTGAGGATGATAGCAGCCAAAGTGGAGAGACAGAGAAACCACTGTTTCTATGAGTTTTTGGTGTCCCAAAGGGAAGAGGGTTCTCCCCATGGGTACTAACATACTCCTGCCCTGCTCATTCACAAGAGAGGGTCCAGTGAGCATAGCCCTCGCTTGCTTTCTCAACACAGATGTGAAGGAAAACTTGTCATGAGTTTCTCTGCGACTCCAGTGCTTTTACAATTAAACAGTGAAGTAAAGAAAGAACTTACTTAATTTGCAATGCATAAGCAATGATCTACTAAACATACACTTTGTGTTAGAGATGGCCCCTTTTGCGATTCAGCTTATGAGAGCAGTGTCTTCAAATGTTTTTGGCTATTTTGCAGAGTCATATTCAAATTTTCTTCTGTCAGTAATTGTGCATGCTGTCAGTAAAAATAACAAGATAACCTAGAAGGAAGAAAACCTCACATTTATTTCCTTACTTTGGAACAAATTACTCACTAGTCAGAATTTTTGAATCTCTTCACCTTTCTGAGGTAAATAAATTGAGTGCCGTGCGTCTTAATATGTATGGGTCTTTCATATAAGATGTTAAAAATGGCATTGTGTAGATAATAGGTCCATTGATGAGGGACTAGACTAGGAATTGGCTGAGCTGGGTTCTCTTGTAGGTTCTCTTCTCTGAGTGCCTGTGTGGGGTTAAGAAATTTGCTGAGTGTTGAAGCTCATTTGTGACAGCTCCTCTCCTCCAGTAAAGCACTTGAGGGTCTAGAGGTAAAAGTCATTGCATAAGGATGGTGTCAGTGACTGAGTGACCTATCCTCCTAGATCATTTTACAAGAAAAATTGTTGGGGGGGTGTTTCTACTTTTCTTGTTGGTGTTTTTCTCTTTTTTCTTTTTTTTCATTGACTTTCTTTTCCCCTGTTGTGCAGTTTCTGCTGTTGTGTTTTTCAATGGTGTCTCATAAGTATATTGACTTATAAGTGTACTGTACTAATTTCCTAGTGTGCTTGTTACTGTGGGTGATGGTTACTTGGTGTGAGATCCACTGAGATGATAATCAGCATACCAGTATGAAGCAGTCTGTTGCTGCTTTGTTATGGTTGACTTTTTGATAGCTAAAAAAGGTGAGTGTGTTTGTTAAGCTATACAAATAATGGGTTTTTTGGTTTGCTGTGATACTGAATATGTGATCCAGTCTTAGGACTGCCTGAAAAGTTTTACTTTTTAAAAAGTGAAAACGATTGTTTTGAAATAAAACTTTGCAATGTTTCAATTAGTGTCAGTGCAAAACATTTCATCTTTCCTACATTTTAATCTTTTTTAGTCAAAAGTATTTGTGAAATTCAGCACAACTTCATGAATGGCTTCAGCCTTCCCAGAACTACATAGTTCTGTGAATAAGCTATTTGCCAAAAAACCCAAAGAAATCAATCTTCTTGGTTTTATTTGTAAACAAAAATTTTAAGAATTCATCACTGTTTTACAAAGCTTATTTTGCAGACTTGTCTCGTACTGAATAAATTGGATTATTTTTCAGTCTTGTAGTGTGTCTGTTCAAAATAACAAAAAGAAAAATCCTGAATGTTTCTCATAATTTTCAATTTGCTTTCAGCTGTGGTAATGATACGTCATGCTATTTGTTGTCTGTGTTGATGTGGACATTTTCTATGCTTCTGTACAGTCCTTGGTAAGTGAGAGGGCTTTAGACTTATATAACATAGGTTCGGGTTTTGCTTCCCTGTTTTCTCTTTCTCAAGCATTTAATTTTCCTGACTGTGCCCACAAAATGGCGACAATGCTGCAAGGTCACCAGGGAACACTAAAAAATCTCCTAGGGAAAGGCAATTGGATTAATGCTATGGATTAGAATATATTTGTGCTTGACTGATTTTCCAATAACTTCATTAACATTGGTGTTGATAACATGGCTTTTAATAGCTTTTATAACCACAAATGCAGCATGGAATGAAGCAAATAGGTCATTAATCCCTTAAAAGTACAATTTAATGCAATGTTTCATGACAGGAAGTGAACAGAATAATAAAACCTTTACTGTTTTAAGCCACACTTACTATTTTTACGGCACAGTTGGCTTGACAAAATACTCTTTGTGAGTCATCACTTCAAAGCAAGGTCCTGGGGACCAATTAAAGTTGTGTCTGCAACCCTTATGCATAACTGCATGTAAGCATGAGTTATTTCAAAATATCTCTTTCAAGTAATAAGCGTTGTACCAAGATGAAGTAAAAGGGACCTTTTGCTTCAGTCCTTTTAATTTAATATGCCCATGTGTGGAGATGCCCCTGGGGACTGAGAAATTGATTTTCATTCTTTGCATAGATCCTACAGTAATTTGCACTGTCAAAATGGTCCATGGATTTTGTCTTCCAAAAATTATATCCTTGACAGACAAACAATAGCAAAAGAGATTGTCCTTGATTTCAAGCTTTATCTTGAAAGAGACCAAAATGCCCCTGTTATGGCTGACTTAAAAGTTAGAAACATAAGAGTAATTGCTTTGCATCCAGTTTGCAATTTCTGGGCCAAAAGAACTGAATGGATTAAGGACAAATATGAGGATTGGAGAATTTTCAATTCTAATTTAATCTGTGCCAATAACCTGCTGTTTGATGAGGCAAGGTGTTTAACCTCCCTTTGGTTGATTTCCACTTTGAATGAATTGGAAATATGCCCATGTTGCTGATGTTACCACATACCTAATGTGGATGTTCTCATCAGAATGGCATAGCCAGAATTTTTGAGTGAATTTTGTAAGTTTTTGGAGAATCAGCTTGGGTAGAAACTCCTTATCAGTAACATGATGGATTTCATAGTGGAACAAGTTACATCCACATTTTTTGTTGCTTGAGGATCATCTGGATAGAATCCCATTCATTACACTGCAAACAGTGGGCATATAATGATAATTTGCCATTGGAGGAAAGAGAAAGCAAATCTATTATTATTATATAAGTAGAGAATAAACATTAGATGAGCTGGGTTTTCTGGCAGACAATGTGGTTGTGGAAAAATCACTCTCTGCTATGCTAGGATTTAATGTTTTTGTTGTGCTTATTCTGCAAATAAAATAGCAAGACATAATCTGTTCTTGAACAGGCTTATAATAAAATATTGGTCGTTACTGTAACAAATATTGCTGACAGACAAAAATGGGAGACAACAGGCAGAAAGTGGCATAATGGATCAGAGAAGACAACAAAATCCGTATTTCCTGGGTCCTAGTCTAGAGCTGTGTTTGCAGGACTGCAATATCACCGGTACTATTTTTTCTTTTTAAAAAATTCTACAGTACCAGAAAAAAATGTCAAAACACAAATATTGAATTGTTTCAAGATCCAGCCACTTCTCCCCACCAGATAATAATTTCTCAGCCACTGACATCTCTTCATTTTTCTTTCAGAATTTCCTTGGATTTTGGTTGTGCAGTTTGTTTGTGAGTTGGGTTGGTGAATCATGACTGAAGAACTGACTTACTACTGTAACAGACCATAGGATTTTCATGTGTTAGTATCCTGACAAGTTTGTAAGAAATGTGCTGTGGAGAAGGAATAGGGGTGCAAAGAAAAGGTACTTGCATGAGTGGTGGAAATTTGAGATGCAGATGCAAATGACGGAGTTCACATGAGAATTTTTAGATTTCTGCTTTCTATCTAAGAAGCATCTTTGCAAGAGTGTTTCTATGAATAAGCAACTTTATTTTTCTCACCTTTGTCCTCCTCACACTTCCTGATTATCTCTTTATCCTGTATCTTCGTATAATGCCCTAGAAACATCCTGGGAGCTTGGAAGCAGACAGTTTTGGTTTAGCAATGGCTAACACTGAATCCAGGGAGGTTCAACCTGTGGGAAAGTTTCAAGTCCCATTTTAGGTTTAAGCTTCAAGTATTGTTAAATGGCTGAGGTTAGAAATAGTGGAAAAAGAGTAAAGAGATGCAGAGCTGCAAGTCAAATCTTTACATGCTTTTTTTTCCCTCTCCCCACAACCTTGCCTCATGCACTGTTGTTGTATGAGTCAGTCTGTTTCTCTCTCTGCAACCCCCCTCTAAGTGGGAAAGTGGATCTATGAAAACTAATAGACATGAGAAGGAAAAAAACAAACCCAACCAACTCTTGATCTTCAGACTCAGAGACTTTGACTGAGAGCCAAATATTTCAAACAGCAGCCCTTTCATAACTGGGAGAGATCTGTTGGGTATGCGGTGTGACCACATAATGCTCAGCACATGTCAACATAACTGATAACCAAATTGTACCTCTCAACCTCCCATATAGCATAACTTTGGCAGGCTGCCAGTTTCTCAGTCCTAATTAACACGCTGCCATGCTATGACTAGACTAGAAGGCTATAACTAGAAGGTTAAAGTCACAGCTTTATTTACTGCACAATTAATGGGTAAACATGACTTAATCATAACTTAAACATTCAGCATTTACGAGAAAATTTCAAAATCCTTTTAGGAGCCCTTTTGACCTCAAGTCTTCAAGCAGACCTCTTGTAATATGGGAAGCTGGAAGAGGGCAGGTTTAGATTAAACATTAGGAAGAAGTTTTTCACTTTAAGGGTGGTGAGGCACTGGAACAGGTTGCCCAGAGAGGTTGTTGAAGCCCCATCCCTGGAGGTGTTCAAGGCCAGGCTGGACATGGCCTTGGGCAACCTGGTCTAGTGAGAGGTATCCCTGCCTGTGGCAGGGGGGTTGGAACTCGATGATCTTCAAGGTCCCTTCCAACCTAAACCATTCTATGATTCTATGATTCTATGATTAACTGCCTGTTCCACCAAGGGATGTTGAGGCTCTCTGTGACACTATAGATTTTCATCCCTGAACAAATTAAAAACAACATCAACTTCATAGACATTCTTGTGTGTGGATCTCATCCCAGTGTCAGGGTTCTTCTGGGCTACATCTGCATCTGATGGCATCGGAGCACTGACTTCAGGAAGGATCCCCAATTAGCAGAAGATCTCTTGATTGTTCTTGGATCCCAGTAACTGCTGTGGCCCATGTTGACCTGTCAGCTTTGATCGAAATACAGCAGTCCGGGTCCTTCAGAGACCTAAGCACATGCTTAACTTTACGTCTTGTGAACAAGCATGTTTACTTTAATAAACTAACTACTCATAAAGTTTGGCATCCATATGCTGTTTGTTTGTCGTGTTTTGAGCCCTAGATGATATCTGGCTTACTCAGTTTTAGTTTTTAAGTGCTGTAGAAACCCACCAATATGAAGTGATTTTGGCAGCAAATTTCTTTTTGCTTAAGAGAATTGGTGCCTCAGTACCCAATTTATGGTTTGTTTCACACCCAGACATGTAATCTTTTCAAGTAGACTAGAGATTATATCGGGGTGGGGACCAATCTTAATCTCTGTGGAACCACCACTGTACAAAGGGAATTGTGTTGTAGCATGGTGGTCCAGCAGCAGCACCTACTCAATGCTGGACCATTCACATGGTCAGAGTTAGGCAGCCATTCCTCATCTCCAGAATGAACTAGTTTACATATCAGTAGATGTACAGGCACCACATTTTGATAACAACCTAGCGCTGCCACCACTAGATATACAGCCATCTTGCTGGTACATGTGTAGAAATATATCCCTAAAAAGGATGGGATGAGAAAAAAGCTTTCCTCTTCTGAAAGCAGAATGACTTTTTGTAAATAAGTACTATCTGCTGAAATTTGTTACTTTTAAATATGGCAATATTTTTCAATATTGTGCAGAGAAACACAAGGCAATCATTCACCATGAAAAATACTAACCGTCTTCCACCGAACTCCTGATCTTCTAATACCATCTTTGCTACCAGCACACTGTTTCTGCCATTGCAGTAAATGCTGAGCTGGCAGTTTTACCTCTCCCACCGCTGATTCAGGCTGCAATGTGGAGAATCTTTGGCAGGAAAGGAGGTGAAGTAAAGAAGGAAGTTGCTGATATCAACCGGAGTGGGTCAATAAAGAATTTTAAGCACCCATTTAGATGTATTACTGTATTTTACAACCTGTAGATTGTGATACAGAATAAAACTGATCAAGAGAGAAAGAAAATTGTTCATATTTTGTTGGTGGAAAATGCTATTTATTAGAAGTCTTTGTGCTGTTGCTAATACCCAACTTTTTTCATAGTCACATGTATTTCTCCTGGGTACTAAAAATGCTGTATCTTCTACCATGTAAGACATGTAAGGACACATGAGAAGCTAAGTCGATAAACAGGAGCTGGTGCTTCCAGGGCAGTGTGAGTGGAGAGAGCAGATTATGGTTATGGTGAACTGTCAGGAAGCTGTGCAATTTAGACCAGCAGAGTTGAGCAAAGTGATCCCTGCATGTAGGGTGCATTCCTCCCCTGCCCCCTCCCTGATCCTTTGAGCTTCTCAAAACCCTTTAAGAGAGGTGTTTCCTCTTCTAATTCAGACCCTGGCAGAGGCTGATATAGAGTGGGAGGAGCTGCAGAATAAAGGAAGCTTTGTGGATCCAGGACTGGCCAATTCATTGGCAAAATTCCTATGCCCTCCTACTCACTACATCCTGCCTGTGATGTTTGCCACCTGTTTGGGTATGCCCTGTGACATAGAAGTTAACCATTGTGCATTACACTGCTTCAGATCTGCATTCAGCTAGTCATGTGAGACTGTCTTGTAGGGATGAGATTGAATGAAGAATTAGTAGTCTAATCTTCTATTTTCAGCCCTGCTGTTTGCTTGCTTGCCCTGAGAGGGAAAACAGTTACTCTGACTTCCATGATCCTCAGTTTTCCTGTCTGTACAATGGACCTAGTGGTGCTTATCAAGAAAACATGAGTGACTTGAAGTCTTCATTTTGTTGGAGAAAGCTTCGGTTTCCTGGATTCGAGGTCCCTTTGGAAGTGTCAAGTAGTATTAATGTAAAGAGAATATGGTTGGTTTTTGCTTCGTCTTAACGTGTTACTCACTTCTTGGCTTCAGGAATAATGTGCACATCCTCATGTGTGTCTGTGCCAGCACTCAATATTGTGTGTGCCAAGATACGTTATAGTGTCTGCATTTACTATGTCGAGCTTACATACCACCTTTCTGAGTAAGTATGGCAGCAATGTGCTAGGGGAAGGGGGGGAGTATCTATGTGTCTGTATATAAGATCATATATTTGTACAAAGTGTCTGTGAGCTTCAGAGACTGAGGGGAGTCTGTGGTTCAGACAGTCTGCCTGTTTTTTTCTTTTTTTTTTCTCTGAAGGCAGCAAAATATGTTGATATGGATTTTTTTACAGGAGCTTTTTGTGTTTTGAGTTAATACATTTCCCTCACATCAGATCTTGCCAAACATCATTTAGTTACTAGTACTGTGAAAGCAGGTTACCCAAAGGCAGCACCATTCCCTGTTGTTTTCTCTTCTTCCAAACTGCTCACAGACATACTGTAATAAGACTCCTAGTTAAAAGCAACAGAGTATCAGCATGAGCAGAAAAGTTGAGCAAAAATGCCTATGCTTATGCTGCATGTGTGCTTAAGTATTTAGATGAACTAGAGCCAAGGTTGTGAGTTTATACAGCAGTAATACCCCCACCAATGTGCTCTGTGTAGCTGTGACCCAGTAACTTCACTTGTGAATTGCGTCCAGTGTGGTATTTCTGTTCAATATTCCCCGTGGAAAAGGAGGCTTTAATCATGGTGTACGTGAGCAAAAAAGAGAAGCTTCATACAGACTAGTTTACAATGAAGTACAGAATTTTCATTCATGAGAATATTGTTTGTGATTTTTTTTTCTCCCAAAAATGAAATGCCTGCAGTAAGAAAGTACAATAGAAAGGAAGTGAACTCTTCCTGACTGCCGGAGGTTGTAAGTAATGACTTCTTATTGTCTTCTTTTTTTTGCCCCCTCTTTTTTTCACCCCCCTCTTTTTTTCTTTTTTGGTTGTTACCAACTATCAAGATTTCTCAGTGGAAATAAGTTATTTAGTCTATGTATAGACTGTTCATCAGAGGGATTGAAATACATTCTTCGCAAGCATGCTGAACATACACAGCCATTAATAACAAAATTGTTAGTGGTGAATAAAACCAAGAACATTACACATTGCCAGTGGGGAAATTGATTTATCTTGCTTTGGTTGGTTGGGTGCATTATGAAATGTCACACATATTCGAAGTGTTTTGCATAGCTACTCTCTTGTGTTTTGCTGTACCAAGATCTCTGCTAGACTATATTTTGGCATCTTTTTCTTGACCTCATGTCAGCAAAGAAACAACTACTTTCAATGAAGTATGTTTAGCCAATTAACATAGAAACTTTCTATCTGTATATGTATACATACATGTAAAAATAAATATATATAGTTACGTGTGTGTTTAGATATTTTAATGAATTGGACCAAAAACTTATTTGCTTCTCCAAAAAGGACCACACTGAACTGTGTATACACTGACTGTGTATACAACCTTCAAGGACAAATTACTGACACACGGGAGGACTTGTTGCTTCTGAGAGTGGGACTTCGGAGAACTTGCGCTACTGGACCTTATTTTATTTTCCAATTGATATCGGTGGCTTTAAGATAATTAAAACTAGATTCACGGGCTTGCAAGACAGCTAGCAGACTGGTGCAGCCAAAGCACGTTCCCTACAAGTGGATTTCAGTTTGACAGGTCCAGAAGGGTGGTTGGCACACTCTCAGATAAGTTTAACTCAATTGGTTTAAAAAAAATATACAGTCCAAGATCTAGCCATAAAGGCAGGATATAAAGTATGTTATGCTAATAGGCACTTTTAAAACTGCCTTTCAGAGCTGTGTGAACATATCCAACAAGCATCGTTAGGCTAGCAGTGATGATTCCACTCTAAGTATTCATAAATTTTCAAACTACATCTGGAAAGACAGAAAGTTCCTAAGTTACATCCTGAAAATGAAATTTTAAAGACTTATAACACTAAATTTGTTAATGTCCAAATTTGGCTTGAGGTTTTGTGTTTGTTTGTTGTTGTATTTTCTGAAACTTGTTGAAACTTTCTGAAACATACAAGCAAAATTTGGAAATTCCTTACTGTGGCTGATTTTGAGTTCATTGAGCAGAAAATGTCTCATCAGAACATACATAGAAAATTTTTTTGTGTGGCTTTTTTTGTTTTCAGTGCTAATATAAATAAACTGTTTAACTGATTTTGTACAAACTTTCCCAAAAAAATGTCAAGCATGGAAAATTTCAGCCCAAAATGGAGTTTATTTGAGAAAATTACAAGCAACAGAAAAAGAGGGTTAGAATGGAAATCTGAACTCCTCATTAACTAGAGTTAAGCACCAACTTAAATGCCAGGGCTTTTTTCTGTTAATATTTGGTTTAAAGTTACATACAGTTTTGGAAGAGCTTAGCTCTTTTTAACCCCTTTTTTATAGCTGTCACTGACTTAGTTTTGTTTCAAAATGATGGCGTGAGTTCAGGCCTCCATAGCACCTTCACCACAGCAGGAGACATACTCTTTAACTTTTTTTTTCAGATCATCACTTGAGATTGTGTTCACACAGCCTTAAATTCCACCTAAATCCCTCTCCCCGGTATTTACTATTGGCTGGCTCTAAGTATTTAGTGGCACAAGCCAATGGGGATCATTAGGCTAAGGTGGGCCTTAGGCTGTCAGATTATGGTTTCTGGTTTCCATTAAAGATCTGTGGCAGTGCAAGGAGAAAACAGGAGGTCTACCTAACACAGCAAAAAGGTACGCATAAAACTCAGTAAAATACAATGCTGCCGAAACAATGGTGTACTGTGTTTTTAATCCTTAGCTGGAGCAGAAGCCTGCACAGTTTCATCTCTGAAAATGATGGCAAGTAATGTTTTGAGCATGTCATACTTTTAATCTGGAAATCTCAGTGCCTTTAGGAAGGTGAGGAGATGGATGTTATTTGTCTGCTTTTACTCTTGGTCTAACTAAATATGGAGATTGCTGTGGTCTAATGGATAGGACCTGCATCTAACTCCTTAACAAGCAGCTAACTCCATTTCTGGCTCTGCTGCAAATTCCCTGTGTAACCTCTGGCAAACTTTCTCTTCCTCTGCTTCTTCCTTTGGAAAATTCCTCTGAATTCAGGGGGGCATTTTATTGGGGGAATGCAGGATGAGGAGTTGCTTTACCAGATTTGGATCCTCTTTTGCTTCTTGAAGGTTAGCCAATTCAGTTCTGAGACCAACAATGAATGTCTCCATTGCAGTCCTTAAGAGAATTGTCTCTTTTTCCAGTGATGTAAATTTTGTTTATATTTTAGGCTTTCTACTTTTAAAAACCTCCCTGGTCTGTCTTTTTTCCCATTTTTTTAGACCAAAAGATCTTTATTAGATATACAGAAGAAGGGATCCAAGTATGTATTAAAGGCAATTATAAGAACTCTTAATTTAAAAAGTGTCTGTTGCAAATGTTCAGAAAACATTCAAGTGGTTGGTGAGATTGCACTGAGTGTGGGAGTGTGCAATAAGAGTTTCTCTTATGAAAAGTTATGAAAATGATTAACTTTTCTATAGCTATGAGGAAGCAACTGACAATCCAGGCACCCGGAAGAGCTGTGCTACAACTCTGGTACAGCAGCTCCGAAACAGAGGTCCTGGACACTTAAAAGAAAACAACTGAAAGAAGACTTTTGTCAAACACTGGCAGTCTGCAGAAACATGCATGCAAACTAAATGGCAAGGTGCCTACACACTAAGTCCATAATCAAGCAGCCTAAATCCCATGAGTGCCTGTGCCTAGTGTTTCCTGTCGGCTGTTTTTCAACCTCTCCATCCTTAGTTTACTTCAGTCCTCTGAACCATACCTCAGAAGCCTTCAGAGGTGCTTGGCTTTCTCCACTGAGTAAGCATGGGGACTTAAGTGGGTTGTAGACCATCTGAATGTGCTCCTTAGGGCCTAGTCACGTTCTCACTAAATGGTATTAAATCCTTCGCTGTCATCACTGGAAGCTGAAGTGGACTCTGGTATGTCCATAGCAACAGTTATTATTAGTTAGAATTTACAAAACCATAATTGACATTTCTGATAAGTTTTGATTCTTTAGACAAACCACCACTGGTTAAATATTTCTCCATTTCTGAAAATGCTTTGAAAATTTCAGCCATTTCTCTGCTAGCATATTGCTCTACATAGAATCACACAGAATCACAGAATGGTCGGGGTTGGAAGGTGTCCTGGTTCCGGCAGGGATAGGGTTAATTTCCCCAAGGATGCGGCAGGGAACACAGCTATTCCATACCATGTGAGCCATGCCCGGGCTATAGGGGGGAGATGCCCGGCGGAGGAGGCAGGCAGTCTCCGCTCTGAGTGGGCTGCGGTGGTCCGGGTCCGGTTGGTGAGCGGTGATACCGTAATCGCGTTTGTACATTCCTCTATCGGTGTTATTGTTGTTGTTTTTCTCTTTCCTTTCCTGTTCTGTTAAACTGCCTTTATCTCAACCCACGAGTTTTGCCTTTTTCTTCTGATTTTACCCCACGGCTGTGGGGGTTGTGCGAGTGGCCCCGTGGTTCTTTGTTGCCGGCTGAGGCCAAACCACAACAGAAGGGACCTTCGGAGATCATCTAGTCCAATGACTCTGCCAAAGCAGGTTAACCTAGAGCAGGTTGGACAGGAATACGTCCGGGCATATTTTGAATATCTCCAGAGAAGGAGACTCCACAACCTCTCTGGACAGCCTGTTCCAGTGCTGTCACCCTCAAAGAAAAGGAATTTTTCCTCATGTTGAGATGGAATTTCCTGTGTTCCACTTTGTGCCCTTGCTTCTTGTCCTGTCGCTGGACAGCACTGAAAAGAGTCTGGCCCCATCCTCTTCACACCTGCCCTTTAGATATTTATAAGCATTTACTTTTTTTGCCTCAGTCTTCACTGGCAAAGACTGCAGCCACACTACCCATGATGCAGAAGGCAAAGGTGAGGACTGGGAAAATGAAGAACCGCCCACTGTAGGTGATGATCAAGTACGAGACCTCCTGAGGAACCTGAAGGTGCACAAGTCCATGGGACCTGACGAGCTACATCCGTGGGTCCTGAGGGAACTGACAGATGAAGTTGCTAAGCCACTATCCACCATATTTGAGAAATCGTCGCAGTCTGGTGAGGTTCCTGCCGACTGGAAAAGGGGAAACATAAACCCTATTTTTAAAAAGGGAGAAAAGGAAGACCCAAGGGAACTACAGGCCAGTCAGTCTCACCTCTGTGCCTGGCAAGATCATGGAGAAGATCCTCCTGGAAATTCTGCTGAGGCACATGGAAAATAAGGAGGTGATTGGTAGCAGCCAACATGGCTTCACCAAGAGCACATCTTGCCTGACAAATTTCGTCGCCTTCTACGAGGGGGTTACGGCAGTAGTGGACAAGGGACGAGCAGTTGATGTCATCTACCTGGACTTGTGCAAAGCATTTCACACCATGCCACACGATATCCTGGTCTCTAAACTGGAGAAACACGGATTCGACAGATGGACCACTCAGTGGATAAAGAACTGGCTGGATGGCCACACTCTAAGAGTTGCGGTCAACGGCTTAATGTCCAAGTGGTGACCAGTGATGAATGGTGTTCCTTAGGGGCTGGTACTGGGACCCGTGCTGTTCAACGTCTTTGCTGATGACATGGACAGCAGGGTCGAGTGCACCCTCAGCAAGTTTGCCGATGATACCAAGCTGTGGGGCGAGGTAGGGTAGCTGGAAGGGGGGGATGCTATCCAGAGGCGCCTGGACAGGCACGAGGGGTGGGCCCATGCCAACCTCATGAAGTTCAACAATGCCAAGTGCAAGATCCTACATCTGGGTTGGGGCAATCCCAAGCACAAATATAGGCTTGGCAGAGAATGGATTGAGAGCAGCCCTGAGGAGAAGGACCTGGGGGTGCTGATTGACGAGAAGCTCAACATGAGCCAGCAATGCATGATCGTAGCCCAGAATGCCAACCGTATCTTGGGCTGCGTGAGAAGTGTGGCCAGCAGGTTAAGGAAGGTGATTCTTCCCCTCTACTCTACTCTGGTGAGACCCCACGTGGAGTACTGCATCCAGCTCTGAAGCCCCCAACATAGGAAAGACATGGATCTGTTGGAGCGGGTCCAGAGGAGGGCCACAAAGATGATCAGAGGGCTGGAGTACCTCTCCTAGGAAGACAAGCTGACAGAGTTGGGGTTGTTCAGCCTGGAGAAGAGAAGGCTCTTGGGAGATATTATTGCAGCCTCCCAGTAACTAGAAGGGGGCCTACAGGAGAGCTGGGGAAGGACTTTTTACAAGGGCATGTAGTAATAGGATGAGGGGGAATGGCTGCAAACTGGAAGAAGGTAGATTTAGCATAGATATTAGGAAGAAATTTTTCACTTTGAGGGTGGTAAAGCACTGGAACAGGTTGCCCAGAGAAGTTGTAGAAGCTCCATCCCTGGAGGTGATTAAGGCCAGGCTCAATGGGGCTTTGAGCAACCTGGTCTAGTGGATGGTGTCCCTGCCTATGACAGCGGGGGCTGGAACTCTATGATCTTCAAGGTCCCTTCCAACATAAACCATTCTATGATTCTATGAAATCCTCTCTCAGTCTTCTCTTTTCCAGGCTAAACACACCCAGGTCTCTCAGCCTTTCCTCGTAAGAGACATACTCCATAAGAGACAACTTTGTAGCCCTCCACTAGACTCTCTCCAGTACTTCCTTGTCTTTCTTGAACTGGGGAGCCCAGAACTGGACACAGTATGTCAGATGCAGCCTCACCAGGGCAGAGTAGAGGGGGAGGATGACCTCCTTCAACCTGCTGGCCACGGTCTTTTTAATGCATCCCAGGACACCATTGGCCTTCTTGGCCACAAGGGCACATTGCTGGCTCATGGTCAACTTGTCCACCAGGACTCCCAGGTCCCTCTCTGCAGAGCTGCTTTCCAGCAGGTCAACCGCTAGATCTCCTCTTCGAGGATATCTAATCATGCAGAAAACTTGGAAGTGTAACAAGCTGTGTTTCGCTGTTTCCATTTTTTCAGTAACATGGAGAAAAATACAATCTAATGAACAAAACATGTATTCTGGTCCAGAATTGTTCCTGCTGCTTCATGCTCTTTCCTTCTGCTTTTTTTCTAGAGTACATGTTTTTTCATGTTGGCAGGATGTGTGTAGACATGAGCTGAATATATATTTAATCTTAAATTCGGTAGCAAGCACTGTTATTAAACAACAACGCCTGCATGAAGTCAAAATTATGTCAGCTCAGTAGGAAGTTATGATAAGGTAATTACTGACTTTCTTGAGTAGACTGGGGCCTGCTTTCCAATAAATAGAGTCCAAAATTTTCTGAAGTAGCAATACTTCTGATATAAGCACTTAGTTTGTATAGTATTTTATATAATATAAGAAGGTTATCAGAAGTAGTCAACATGGATTCACCAAGGGGAAGTCATGTCTGACTAATCTCATAGCTTTCTATGATGGTGTGACTGGATGGGTGGATGAGGGGAGGGCAGTGGATGTTGTCTACCTTGACTTCAGCAAGGCTTTTGACACTGTCTCCCACATCATCCTCACAGGCAAGCTTAGGAAGTGTGGGTTAGATGAATGGACAGTGGGGTGGATTGAACAGTGGTTGACAGATAGAGCTCAGAGGGTTGTGGTGAGTGGTGCAGAATCTAACTGGAGGTCAGTAACAAGTGGTGTCCCTCAGGGGTCAGTACTGGGTCCAGTCCTGTTCAATATATTCATCAATGACCTGGATGAAGGGATAGAGTGTACCATCAGCAAGTTTGCTGATGATACAAAACTGGGAGGGGTGGCTGACAAGCTGGAAGGCTGTGCCGCCATACAGCGTGACCTGGACAGGCTGGAGAGCTGGGCAGAGAAAAACCTGATGAAATTTAACAAAGGCAAGTGTAGGGTACTGCATCTGGGGAGGAATAACACCATGCATCAGTACAGGTTGGGGGCTGACCTCCTGGAGAGCAGCTGTGTGGAAAGGGACCTGGGAGTCCTGGTGAACAACAGGATGACCATGAGGCAGCAATGTACCCTTGTGGCCAAGAAGGCAAATGGCATCCTGGGGTGCATCAAGAAGAGTGTGGCCAGCAGGTCGAGGGAGGTCGTCCTTCCCCTCTACTCTGCCCTGGTGAGGCTGCATCTGGAGTACTGTGTCCAGTTCTGGGCTCCCCGGTTCAAGAAAGACAGGGAACTGCTGGAGAGAGTCCAGCAAAGGGCTACCAGGATGATTAGGGGATTGGAACATCTTTCTTATGAGGAAAGGCTCAGGGACTTGGGTCTTTTTAGTCTAGAAGAAAGAAGACTGAGGGGGGATCTTATCAAGCCTTATAAATACTTAAGGGGAGGGTGCCAGGTAGATGAGAAGAGTCTTTTTTCAGTGGTGCCCAGTGATAGGACAAGAGGTAACGGGCACAAACTTGAACATAGGAAGTTCCATCTTAACGTGAGGAGGAACTTCTTTACTTTGAGGGTGGTAGAGCACTGGAACAGGCTGCCCAGAGAGGTTGTGGAGTCTCCCACACTGGAGACATTCAAAACCCGCCTGGATGCCATCCTGTGCAACCCGCTTTAGGTGTCCCTGCTCTGGCAGGGGGGTTGGACTAGATGATCTGCAGAGGTCCCTTCCAACCCTGACCATTCTGTGATTCTGTGATTTACAACTCAGAATACAGCCATTCTTGTGAGGCAGATGCAAAAATCCCATAATTAAAATACACTTTTGGTGTATTTTTTTCCAAATAATAGTAACTGCTTGAGCATGCTTAGTGCTGTCACAGCATGCCATGATGGCTAATGTAACCTGTATTAGGAAATGAAGTGGCAATTCAGTGCTGTGAGACTTGTGCTGATTATGGTGGACTTTGAATAGAAATAAAGATACAAACTTAGTCTAACCATTTAATGCTTAGACAGTTCTATGGACAACAGCAGCTCCCCTCCTGATGCTGACACAAACTTTATGTTCTCTTTTATCCTGCAGAAAGCCCTCAAGCTAACATTTGTTAGCAGAGAGCTGTTTGCAACTGGGAGAAATGCTCTGTGTGTGGCTACTCTAAGAAATGCTCACAAATCGCAGCTAGCACAATATCCTTCTGTGACTGGCACTATGTAACATCTACATTTGAGATATTTCCATGCTTTGACCAGAAAAATTCCAACTGAATCCAACTCTTGATCTTCATGGAAGGGCCCCTCACAAAGGTACTCCAGCCAATTCAAGGTCTGTCTGAACACACAGCTTCTTTGGTGCTGATTTATGCAACCTGAGAAGTTTACTCCACTGTGTATATTTCCTTCCCATGATGAAAATAGCTCAGAGTGGCAGAAAGCTTCTTTTCATTCTCACAATTTCTTCCTTTCTACCCTCTAGGAGATGCAGATGTTGTCTGTCAGCTTGGAGCTTTGTTCTCCTATCAGCTAGTTAACAGTCCTGCTGCTACTTCAGCCTTCTGCGGATGGTAAGCCCTTTGCTCACAGTGATGGAAAGGCAGAAAGCAAAGAGATAACCTTGCAGGAGCTTGAGAATGAGGTGGGATCTGGCAGTGAAACTCTACGGATGGTTTCAAGTTTGCAATCTGGGGCGGGGCTCTGTGCTGTAGGTCAAGGAGTATGGAATGGCTTCATGTCTCTTTTTCTCCCTGTCATTCCTAGCCCTCTACTCCAAAGCTGTGCTCCTCAGAGAGGCCAAGAAGTTGAGTCTACTGCTTTTGCAAATAGTTTATTTTCCTGCATGAATACTCTTGAGTTTTGTTTTGGGAGCATGGGATGGGAAGCTGGCATGGAAGTGCTTTGACCTTCACAAGCTTTTAGCAACACAATTTTTGTTCATTCCTTCATTGCCCTCAGTCTTTCCCAGATGAGTGGACATGCCCCAAGGCACAGTTACAGATGGTCTGCAGAGAAGGAACACAGTCAAACAGAAAGCAAACTACCATGAATTTAAAAAAGAATATTCACAAAAAGTAACCCAGCTCTGAGGCTTATTTAATATCTTCCATTTCTTACAGGGGACTACCTTTTTAAAAATCTCGTAATTTAAAAATCCTGATAAATATCTCCCTGCTTATTCAGGTGCTTAATTACTTTTTAAAATTTGATCATCAAAAGTTTCTTCCATACAGATTTTGGGGCAATTTTTCCTGTATTGGAACTGTCACCAGCCATTGTTTTTCTGTCACCTGTAAGAGAAGGATACGTCCATTGTTCATAATTGCCAGATAACCTTTCAGAAAGCATAAGTAAAGATGAACAAAAATAATGATATATGGTTAAAACATGGCTACAATATTGCTGTTGATATGGGCAACCAAATGCCTGAAACCAAAATGTAAGATGCCAGTTTTTCCTAGTGAGGCTCTGAAACTGATCCTCCATTGGTGTAGAAATGAAGCCAAGTAATATGACAAGTGAGATGCTGTGGTTCCAGGAATTTCTAGCAGGCTTATGGCTCACGTGTATTTCATGTGAAAGCATATCATGTGCCTGTCCTGGCTTATCTTGTATACAGCTGCTGAACAAAAGTATGTGGAAGAAAGCTTGCATGCAAATTTCTCTTCTACGTATGCCAAATAGAGTTGTTTTGTTTTCAGTCCGGGAGATGTTAATTATTGGGGCTGGGCAAGGAAGTACTTTCAGCAAAGGACTTGCTCTGAGCAATGGCAGGCTTTCCCGCTTAGAAAAATTAATTTTTAGTATGTCTTTTGGTTCTAGAGCTTATAGGGCAATTTGTAATTTATATTATTACTAACTAGTATAGAGCTGCCATCAGAAAGCTAGATGCCAACAAAGAAAACAGCATCCTTTTCTAAGAGAAAGAGAGGCTAAAAGTCTTGTAAGGTGTATTAGAGTTCTGCTTGCATATATCAGTTTGGTAGGGTATTAAGAGGTAATAATAGGATTATTACCAGAAGAAAAACAATTCAGCCTTTAATTGATGTACACTCTTTTTAATTGTCGCGGTACTCTTTCATTGCCTGAAATTTAGCATGTCAGTCACAATAATTGGTATTCCACTTTCTACCTGTAAATTTGTTCTTTTCTTCATCATCAGCATTTCTCAGAAATGAGTCACTGAAAACTGCAAAGACACATTCAGACACTGCAATTTAGTGCTTACTTTGCTTATAAGGAATCTCTGATCCTTGATGTGATATAGTTTATATTTAGAATTGCAAATGTAGTGTTCAAGAGACTGCCAGAGTTTCTGTGTCTGTGCAGCTTCAGACCATCAGTGTGTCCTGAACCCTTGAACTCTTAATAGTGAAAGCATGAATCCTGTCAGATGGAAATAAAGAGCTAGACTTGTAATGAGGTAGTTTATAGTTCAAGATTTTTTACTGATCATGCAAAAATGGTCAACAAAAGATAAGAGTAAGACACTCTCAAAATGGGGATCATGCTTTTTCTTTGAGCTTCTGCAAAAGTCAGCAAGTACATGGAGATTGGAACTATTGCTGGTTCATGACTAGTTGATTTTAGAGAAGGCAGGTGATGTTTTGAAACCTCTTCAAAAACATCTGTGCTTACACTGGCTTGAAATGGTGACAAAAGTGTCAAGAAGCTTTTTTACGGGAAGTTTGAGGAGGGAAGTCAGAAATAATGGATAGGGAAGAACATATCTGTGGCTTTGATAGTTTGGTGACCTTCCTTAAACAATAAATAATCCATTCTAATAATTTTGAGCTGTTATCCTAGTTAAAAACCAAAAGGATTCTTCCTTGATCAATTGAACATTTAGAAGCCTTGGCTTCTTCTGATGAATTCTTCCATGACTTCTCACCTGCAAGGTTTTCCTGTTTTTTGAAGTCAAAAGATAAACATCATTCAAGAGCGGATCAGCTGTGCTCATCAGGGAGACAGATTAAGATGATGTTTCTCTCAGCCAACAAATGTGATAGTCTGTTTTCATATGGAGTCAGTTTTAAGAAGTCTTACTTAAGAATACAGAAAAAACTGAAAAAAAGTTTAGTCCGTGACATTTCCTTCCTTCTCCCCTAAATTTGTACTGTATAGATACTCACTGAAATCATTGCTTGGAGTGACCTTGAATGGGTTCTCAAACTTTGAGGAATTGCTTTCAGGTTTTATTTCTGAGGACTTTGCATAATTAAAGAAAAAATATATTCCTAGAGAATTCCCTAGGAAGATCGGTCTATCTTGTTACGGGATACGTTTCTCATACTGTCACAAGATGAAATGAGGGGCTCCCCTGACATATATAAAAGTTATGTGACAACCCATCTATTTTTAGATGATTTAAATCAGTGAAGAGGGAAAAACATTTGTTTCCAAGACTGTAATTTTCCAGATGACACCATTGTATTGCACGGTGCTCTATCATGAGAAAGAGCATTCTTGTGGCTTTTGAACTGGAAATCCTGTAGGAATGCTATTTCTGGCACTTATTTGCTGTGAAGCCAGGCACACATGAAGAGCAGACAGACTGACCAGATACAGTTTGTGGTATTAAGGCATTCAGAAAAGTCCCTGCTGCACAGCCCTTTTCCAGTACACGAAGTGTTGAGTGAAGTTGAAAAATTATCAATGAAGACCAAATCTGAAATCCATGATCCGATCAGACAGCCAGACTTTCATGCTATTAATGTATTCCTTCCTCTTGCAAAAGCGCTGTTTTGAAGATTCAGCTTCTCTGTCTTCATACATTGATGCTTGTAAAGTAATTCTTGGTAATGAACAAGATTTTGATACAAAGTGAGAGTGAAGGTTTAATGCACACTAATGAAAAACCACAGGCGGTCACTCCAGTTTAACTGGGAACATATTTTTTGATTTACCTGAGTACAGTGTGTGAGCATGCAAAGAAAATATTGATTGAAAAATGAACACAAGAGTAGACAGCTTAGGCCCATTCTTTGGTAACCTTCTGAAGAGGGCAGTCATAGTGAATTCAGTATGGCAAGAAAAGTTTTTGCATGGGTAAGTGCTTATGGGAGCCGGCCCTCTGTAGCTTAAGAATTTTTACCTTCAGATACTTTCTGTATTCAGTTAAATAGAGTAGTCTAGATTTTTTCTTTTTCAAAAAAAAAAAAAAGTATGGTCTGAAATTTTTCTTGAATATAGTTGTGTCTCTCCACAGCCTCTCTCATAGGAACAGCTCTGAAATGATAGTCTGCCTGAATGGAGAAAAACCCCTAATAAGTATGGTGCATTCCTCTTTAAAAAGTATATTTATTTAGTAAGTTTAGAAACCACTCTGAGGTTAGGTTACAGCTATTGGGATTAGAGGGCGTCTCGTGGGCAGTTCAGACATCAAGCTATAGGTCTGAGTGAAGCTGAGCTGTTTCTAGCCTGATGTCTGAATTATGAATTAGGTTCATTCTAATTCCAATGGGGTAAACCTCAGAGCAGTTTATATACTTATGGCTAAGTGCTCCAAAATACAGGCTATTTATTTAAAACATACATGTAAAATGTAATCTCTAAAAAAGATGTCCAGCCTAGCAATGCTGGAGCACAGCAACCCAGCTAAATAAAATCTGAATTCTGACTTTGGAGCCCTAGAGAAGGGGAAGGCATAGGTGGCTTTATGCCACATGCTGATACTCCCAGCTAGGCCAGATCCCTGATTGGCTCAGGGTGAACTGGAACAGCCACAAGGCTAAATTAATTTGCCTTAGCCCAAGGCACTTGCCTCTTCCTTGACCATGCCTGTCATGCCAAAACTGGGAGAGCCTTGGGTCATGATGCCCTTCCTTGGCCACTCAGGAAAGTTCTTTACACCACAAATACTCTGCAGGGTTGGCTCCTCTTGCTTTCTATTGCTGAAGTTGTGCAAAGAAGCCCGAATCTACTTTTTAGTCTAGTTGGATATTTGGGGAATAGAATGGAGCTGGAGGGTTGGACAGAAAGCACAGGATTTATTAATAGCATCAGCAGCTACTTCCATCTGGAGCCACCCTGGTCTCTGAGCTCATTCTAGAAGCAGCGCCAGCTGGTGAACCTCTCACCTTAATCATATGTCTTTGACCCCTGCTGCTAGCAGTCAGGTAGTTGTGCCAAGCTGCAGCCTACAGCTGGCTTTTTCACAGGATGCTTCTGACTGGCTGCATTGTGGGGAAGAGCAGTCAGTGAGGGTTTCTGCCGGAGGCTAAGCCATCCCTTCCTCTATTCATTTTGCTCAGTCTACCAGAGAATCTAAAGGAGATATAGCATCTGATGTTATTTTCCTGGGATGGGAGTGGAACAGAAACTACCCATCATTTTAGGACAGCTGAGCTGGCTCCATTGCTATACAAAAAAATGAGTCAGTTTAAGCTCTGGTTCTCTCTTCCCTCCTCACCATCCTCCTTTAATTTCCATTCCAGGAAATAAATGGAACAAAATACCTCTCAAGTAATTAATTCTGCCTTGGCATTGAGTGAGGTGTAAAGAAATCTTCTGGAAACTACCATTCCAGATTTGGTCAGTGAAGACCTGTTGCAGATGCAGAAGCAGCAGATGTGTAGTGGACACAAAGGGCAGATTTCTTTGGGCACTGAAGAATTGTCATAGGGCTGAAGGAGTATGTAATTAACTCACATGGGGCCAAAGATGCTTTTATACAAATTTGCAAGAGCTGGCAAAACTAAATGTCACAAGCAAGCTAGTGGGAGTTAAAAACTGAACATGGACAAAACCCGTTGTTACTGTTCTCTGTTTTCAAAGAAACTAAATCCCGCCATTTTGTGTGGCAGTAGAGTGCTTACTCATAGTTCTTGGATGCCTAAGGCTGACCATGTGGCACTAAGTAAGCTTGAGTGTAATGATAATATCGGAATAACCCCTCTCCCTCAGTCACCTAAATCCATGCAGAGACGCTTGGGAGACAATACTTCATCTGGCATAACTGAATTTTGGGCTGGGGTCCGCTTGGTACAGGAAGAAGTGGAGTGTTCTCAGTGGATTGTTGGGATATCAGCAAATTTACCACGTCCTTGATAAGCATGAAGGTAACACTAATGAAGGATTTTGGAAAGTGAAAAAAAAGCAATAAAAGTTCTGAATAGTGAATCTTCATCTATCCCTGCTGCTGTCCTTTGGTCTGTGATTCTATCATTCCCCTCTGAGCATTGTCAAATGTGTCTATATTATCAACAACCTGTCCCTGGGCTGTAGCATTCAACTAGGTGGGTAGTAATGACAAGGTCATACTAAAGCCTTTTATTCAGATGCACTCCAAGTGCAGGAGAAAGATCACATCTAGAATTGCTTGACTTTTTGTGTGCGCTCTACCAAGGGTATTTAGGCAGTAAGATTTGGTCAGATGAATGTGTCATCTTGTTTCACTTTGTTTTGATAGGCTACTCATCTGACCTCAGAGCTATCTGGATTAGCATTGGGGTTCCTTCAGAGGAGGTAGAGCAGGTAGGTCCGTGAGGTATGATGGCACTACAGAACAGACACGATGGCTTGGTAAGGGCTCAGATGTCATGCCTGCAATTTGTTAGAACCAGCTGCATGCCTGGAATGTTATTTTCTTTGCTGATGACCAATATATATGGCCAGAGGTAAAGTTCTCCAGGTAAATGTCATAAGAGTCAGTCAGTCAAAGCAGAATGACAGAAAAAAAATATCCCATTGTAACAGATTAAGTACCTATCAAGTGACAACAGCAGTTTATTTTCCTGGAGAAAAAGTAATGAATATACTTAGACATAATCCTGCCCTCAAGTGTTTTAATTCTGATGGCACTTCTTATTAAGGAGAGTTGCCAAAGTGGAAAAGTACACTCTAGTGTAAACAATGTCATAAGTTGACAGCATTGCTACAAGGTAGGTTGACACCTAAATTAGCTAAGAAGGGTTGAAACAAGACGGAAAAAAACGGTGAAATTAAAAGGAAAGAAAAAGATTTGCTATGAGTCTGTGTTTTTATTATTTGATGAGTGTTTTGCAGTCTGTGTTTTAACAGGCAATTAAGATACAAAAGGTAAGAGGATTTGGTCTTGTTTGGTTTATTCTACCTTCCTGGTCTGTTGAATGGCTAATCAAGAAAGCTCCAGGCCCACGTGGGAGTTCATACCCACTTGTGATTTCTCTTTGCCTCCATGTTTTACTTGAAAATGTACTTTGTTAAACTTGCAACTCATCATATACCCTTGAAACAAAAAAGGCGAAGGCAATGGGTTCAAGCTTCCATGTCTCTTGGCCTCTTGGCATTGATATTATAGGCATTGCTTATCTGTACAGGATAGAGAATATGCTGATACACTTATTTATTCCATGAAGATGACCAAAGTCACATCTGTATGCCAATACATGGAATGCTGATATGACCAGACTTGCTTTTATATCTCCCTAATTTCATTTGTAAGGGGATAATTTTTTCCTAATCAAATATTTGCATGTTATTAAAATCACCCAGCAGGCTAATGAGGCCCACAGTGTGTTTCTATGTGATTCCCAGTATGTTTTCTTGACATAAGCAAAATCAAAGTTGTGTAACTCCGGGAGCACCTGAGGGAAAAAGATGAATGCTTTAAAGAGGCACAGTTCCTTTTGTGTTGTCTTCTTGCTCCTGGTAGAGAAAGTATTGCTTTTGTACTAGCCCATATTATCAGCAGCTTACTTTGCAACCATGCAGAATATGGCATGCCATAAAGAAAGTTGCTTATGTGCAAACTGAATTTTTGGTTCATCATAAGCTGGTTAGGCTAAGTTATATTTCAAGTCTATGGATTTAATAAAACAAGAGTCTTCAATGTTGGAGATCATTCTGGAGAGCTCAGCTTAATTTCCTGAAATGTAATTTTCCTTCTCTACTTATATGAGAGTTCCTTTGCCCGTATTATAAGGTTCAAGGCATAGGATTTAATTCTCTGTCTTCAAGGAAGAGTGAGGTAGTCATGTTGGAAGAACTAGAGAAGGACATTCACACACACCCCCCAAAAAAAACAGAGAAGGCATAGCCATGAGCATGTTAATTGGAATGAAGTTCTTTCATGTTGTCCCATGACATTTAGACTTTCAGTCTCCTACATTCAAAAACTTAATATGACAGGTAGACCAAGATGGTATAGTTTTGGGGTGATGAATCTAAAATTGAAACCACCTTTATAAGAAATAACATAAAACCTCTCTGATATCTCTGTCAGCATGTCTAATGTTTTGAGACAGTCCGGAAGACATTTCATAAAACAAGCTTCCATGGCTCATTGCTTTATGTTGATTACTTATACTTTCCCTTTGTAGTAATGTTTTTCTAAACACATTTCATTCAACACAGTGTTTCTCTGGCAACAAATGGCAGCTCATTGTTGCTTTGCTAGCTAGCACTGCTTTGATGATTTTATTACTTCAATGCCCATTTGCATAGCAGAATCCTCTGCAGAACTAACACAGCCAGTTCCTGTGTCAAAATGTTCAGAAGGCTGAGCTTTAAAAGTGCACAGCTTTCAACAGCAGAAAGATGACTGCTTCATCCCATGAAAGTGTTTGAGGTTCAAGAAAGGTTCTTTACTTGTATAGTGGCAAGGCCAATGAAAACTGAAAGACCTTGTAAAATACTTTCACACACGTGCAAAGATATCTTGGGACAGCTAAGAGCTGTCTGCTTAGGGCAATTGTGTGGGTTGGCAGAGAATGATTTAGCAGAGGTTTAAATTCAGCTTTTTATATCCCAGCTGACAGCCCTAATCAGTAGGCTGTCATCTACACTGAAGTTATTTGGTCAGCCTCTTGTGTGTCTCTCTCCTGTCTCATATCAATGTGGTCCTTGGTTTTCCTCCTTCCCAGGCAGTCTGATCTCTGACACATGGAAAGAGGATTTCCATGTTAATTTTTTTCTGAATGAAGAAAAAAGAAGTTCTACCAAGCTTTCAAATAGAGTAATTTTAATCTGTTTCAGGCTCCCCCCCGGGCCCTGACTATACAGTGGCTGGCTAGGCTTACCACTCCACTGGAGTTCTTTGTTCTGCTTTATTGAGACTTAGGTACTTACAGTTTATTTTTGATGATTGCTGGCTGTGAGTCTATTGGAAGATCTGTAGCTTACTCTTTCTGTCATCTCAGATCAGTTCCGCTTATTTAAATAAATAAGGATTTTTTCAATGAAACAAGATTTTGACCTATATTCCAGGTGAGCGTCAAATTACTGAAACAAATTTGCAGATAATTCCACTCAAAATTTAGAAGTGATTTCATGATACAAAGTTACTCTAAATTAACGTGTTCCTATTAAGAATTCTGGTTTTATAGAACTGATCTTTTTGACATTAAAATGTATGGTAAAAAGCGTACTAATGTATATTTTTGTTTTTCTGCAGACTCATGGAAGGTGAACATCCTGACTCAAGCAAAGAAGGAGCAAAAGTTGTACTGAAGAACTTCACATACTGATTCTAAGTTTTTAAACTACCACTGCAATGTTCCCTCTCAGCCAAATAGGTCTGGCTATATTGATTATTGTGAGAGCTGATTTGCCTCTGAAAGAAATATACATTTATGACCGTATCCTATCTTGTTTTTGATAGAGGAAATAAACTTATGGATTTCATGTGTTAATTAAAGTGAGTTTTCTTCCAATATATCACTAAACTAAGTTATAAAATTTCTCTGGGAACAATGGTAGGCAACTTCAGAAAACGTGGCCTCACATTCTTTGTCATTTCTCACATCCATCTAGAGATGGCTGGAACCTCAACACTTACATCCTTAGTTTAAGAACATCCTTGCCATTAGAAGCTCTTAGTTACCTGGCCAGCTGTCATTCTACTAGGATGAGAGCTGACGGGGTTGTAATTAACTGGACACTTCCATTTATCTCTTCATGCTGGGTCAACATGGTAAAATGAAGACTACACGTTTAAAGCACTTGAAAGGCAGTAAAATTTAAAGTGGCATCTAATCAACCTGTGGAATTTTTTGCTGTGGGACATGGAGGCAAAGGGTTTGAGAGTCAGAGTAGGATTAAGCACTTGAATAGGAATAATACCTGCAGTTAACTTGTGAGGTTAAAGTATTATGAGGTTTATTTTGCTTCTGGGCATAAACTGCCATCTCAGCTTGTGAAAGAACTCATTTCTGCTCTCGCTTATTGCTCCGAGCCGTTTTTGGGATGCTTTCACAGGGTGTGGGGCACCCGAGTAAGTTGGTGCTGGAGGGGAGGACAGCAAACCAGAACGGTCAATAGCCCTCCTGTGGAGCAGGGCCTGCCGCACTGGTTTTGATCCCCCTCCCTGCCCTGCTTCTGAGGGATTCCACAGCCCATGTGGGAGGCAAGCAGCGCAGCCAGTGGGCTGCCTTATATTAAATCTTGTTTGTACAAAATTGTCAAGGCTGGGAAATGATTTATTGTCCAGTCACTCCATGGCCACTTTTCCATACAAAATAGAAGCCCTTCGTTATGTATGTGTGCCTTCTGACACATGAATATATTAAAAGGAATTAAATCCTCTTGCCATTTGGTCTGAGATCACACTTATCCGCACATTCTCTTTCTGTCTTTTTGGTAAAGAAAAGCTGGAAGAAGGTGGCTTGAACATTCCTGCCTTTTTAAAATTTTTTCCTCAATAGTTCTTCACAGAGATTATACATATGCATGTTATGGCTAGAAGTAAATGCACAGACATTAACTACAGCAGCAGGTGCTTGGGGGATTGTTCACCTCTAGAGTATTTGCACAACACCATTTAAACAATTAGCCATTTGCCCTTAAGGACTGGGGTTTATAAAATGGAATACTTTACAGCAAGGGTGGTTCTGAGTGGAAATGGCACCAGTTAGATGAGGGGTTTTGTTCTCAAACTTGAGGATTAAGATTAAAGCTTTAAATGCCTGGTTGTACTCAAGTGGAAATTTGGATTTAGACTGCAAAACTATGTTTAGGCTGCAGGGGAGCAGAGAGACAGTACTGTTGGTAAAGATGTTACACTAGAAAACAGGGTTGGGTGGCTCTCTTCAGGCAGAGATACGTTGTCCTCAGATAGGCTTGCAGGAGCATCTGATGGTCTTATCTCACAGAGTTTAAAAAAAAGGAGAATGTTCTGACTGCCTTGAATGATTAATGTAAGCAAGCATTACTAAGTGTTACTAAGAGGTCTAGCTGAACCCAAACAAAAGCAAATGAGGCTTTTCCTCCAGTTGCCTTCAAGGAGCCAGTCAAAGTGTTAGATATGTTGATCTCAAAGACCAGAATAAAGGGTTGGGGAATGCAAGTTAAATTCTTCTTTTATTTCCAGACTTCTGCAAATTTCTGTACTCCATTCACAGCTCTATTCTTAAAGAGGGCAAGGTGTTGGAAATGCTATGAAAGATACTGTATCTCCCTATTGACCTGGGTGTCTATGTAGGGATGCTAGGTTCTTACATGTGCACTACTGAATTCTTGGGTAGAGGCAGCTGGACAAGCACTAGTTATCTGCATGACAACTACTATCTGGAAATATAATATATGGATCTACTGACTTTACCAATCCCTTGAGGGACCATCCCTTTAAGACTCTGTGTGCTGAGGTGGGTTGAGTAATGGGACAGAGCACTACTAGATTACTAAAGGGCAGTAATTCCCTCATGTTACAAGCTCTGTTGTCAAGTTACAGTGGTCAGGGCCTTGACTGCACCACAAGCCCTTAGTTGCCCTGACTGACATTACCCAGGGCCTCCACACATGCAGCCTCTGCCCATTGGTCCACGAGCTCCATTAAGCTCAGTCCTGGGCCCCCCTGAGTGATGTTGCGGATGTGCCTGTCTCTTGCTGTCCTGAGTTGCTGATTGGATTTCCAGAATGGACACCTGGCCTGTATTGTAGCCCTGTTTCTGATCCTGTCTCTGCTCTGAGCTACATTGTTGGTAGTCTTGTCTCTGGTTCTGTCTCTTCCTATCTTGACTTGACTTCCTGGATAGACCCCAGACCATGTAGGTAGCCTTGTCTCCAGCACTGTCTTTGAGAGACTGTTGTGTTATGCAGTAAACATGGAATAATCCAAAGTACATTTGGCATAGCTGGGAGGATATCTCCTGGCACAGTCAAAGTCAGAGAGGAAGGGAGCGAGAATTGCAGCTGTGGTGATGTGCTGGTTAATGACTAATTTACTCATTGTGAACACCTAATTGCATCTAGCTTCATTGTGCCGATTCCTCTAGTTCAGACATGTAGCTAAACAATGTTCTGATTCTAGTTCTGTGCCAGAAGGGCAGCTTATAAACATGTCTCAGACAATGTACAACCTCCTTCTTCCGTCCTGTGAAACCTCCTGGGGCTTAGCATGTGCGGGGGTGGTGGAAAAAGGAAGGGAGAAGAGGAGGAAGGGTGAGAGGAGCAAATATCCATTGCCAGCCGTTCCCGATGGAGAAAAAGGCTGTGATAGTAAATGATGCATTTTATGGCAGAGAGGAAATGCCTTCATCCCATGAGCTGTGGCTGCTTATGAGCGCCCTGGCCAGGGTTCTGGCTACCTGAGAAGGATAGGGTGGGTCCCTGACTGTATTCAGCCAGATGAGAAGTCTGCAAGTTGGGAGGTGATGTCCCTGGTGGGTGTAAAATACTTACAGGTGCTTCCTGCCGCCTGGCTCCAGCTCTGGCTCTTATGTCAGGAGGCAGGAGAGCTGCGAGCAGATGATGTAGTTGTGTCTGGAAGTTCTCAGGTGGCAGATCACCCCTTCGAGACTGTCACAGCAAGCATGGATCAGCACAGTGAGTTGAGTCCAGAGCTGTGGAAGATTGGGTATGATAAAAGGCTGTACTTTGCTTACCTGGAAAAAAAGAACACAGGCAAGGAATGGTTTCAGGTTTTTGTTTGTGGAATTTCTTGCTGTTGTCCTTTCATGTTATCTGAAATGCACTTTGAGCCTTGTCTTGAAACAAAACTTTTTGATGCTCATTTGGAGGCATGCCCAAGGGATGGTCTAAAAGCTCTACAGGAAAGATCTGTTTCATGATAGCTCTTATAAAGTTCAAAGACAAAGTGGCTTATACCAGATTTAGCAAAGCTGTAAGCAGAACTCTAAGCCTTTTGCAAAGAAAAGTACATTCTCTCAGCCATCAGGGCTTTTTTTCTCAGTTTTCTTCTTCATTCTATTTATAGCTTGCTCTAGTTTAATTTTTTTTGGCCATCAGACAAGTAAGCAAGTCTTTTCTCTGCTGATCTTAAGGTGGAATTTGTTTATACGAGATCTGTAATTACACGGCAGTGTGATTCCCCACAAAACACCCCCTACCCTCCACTCCTCAAACTTATATAGGACTTCTTTTCTGCAAGGCCAAGCACACTTTTAGAGTTTCTAGACAATGCTATTTTGTGTATATATGATTTTCCCTCCCGTCTCAACCCTTCCCTTAAAAAAAAAAAAAAAAAAAAAAAAAAAGAGTGGGAAGAAAAAAGAAGACAGGGCAGCTGGGAAATCAGGGCAGATCACATTTCAAAACATTGTGATCTAAAAATAACAATTCTGATTTCCCCTTCCCTCTCTTTCTCTCTTCCTTTCCCTTCTTCTCAATGTAATTCATTTTCTCTAAAGAAAATTCCCATCCTGGGAATATATGAATCATGTTACATTTCAGTGAGACTGACTTTATTTGCAATGTGCAGTCATGTTTTAAAAAATTGGGAATTGGGATAAGAGCAAGGCTGAAACTATTGTGACTTGTGCAACTTGACGTAATACTGTACATACATGCACACACATACATGTGTGGTACCAGGAGTAATAAGGTTAGAATTCATGTCCATTTCAGTTTATGTTAGGAATCAGACATTTCTATGGATTTCACAGTAATTATTAAGTATTTCAGCTTTGTGGACTTACTTCTACCTCTTGAAGAACAGTTTCTACTGAAGTTTGTGGGTCTACACTTCTGTGTGTAGATAAGAGGGTTTCAGTTCTGTGAATTAGATTGGAGGGTTTGGGTTGTTGGTTGGGGTTTTTTTTTTGTTGATTTATTTTTTTACATTTTCATTGGTGTTTTCAAAAGCAAAGAAGAATTTTGCACCTTTTTGAGTGCCACTCTGCTGCAGGTAAAGAATGTAACAGCTTGTGAGAGTGCAGCTAGAGCCAATAATAATTTGACTGATATGTTTTGGCACTGAGATGCCTATTAAAACTCAGTCTGTCCTTTCAGGATGGAGATTTTAATGCTGAGCACTTGTTTGAGCTGAAAATTCACTCTCTTTATAGATCCAAAGAGCCTACATCCATGCTTATTTCAGGGTTTAGGCTGAAGAAAGATTCTGAGAAGAATCTAAAATTTCTATCGATGATAGAATAAATCCTTCAGTGTTACAACATTTCCAAGCCATGGAAGTTTCCAAGTCCAGTACGTACTGCAAACGTGTTTCCATATGTAACACACCGTACTTTTCCATATAGGATCCCAAAGAGTCCTTGGAAAACCTCAGAGGACAGTCAACTATGATAACCTGGTAACAGTTTTAGGAAAAAAACATATTTATTTTTGAGAATTTATAGGAAATATAGCAAAGTAGGGGTTATCTGTGGATTCTAGGAATAACAAAGTTCATCATGGGAACAAATGTCTTCAGATATTTGATGGGCATGATTTCAATGGCAAATAAGCCAGCTCTATTTGGAAAAGTTTGACAATATGTGTACTCTTGTTTCACAGACAGACAACTTCTTTGATTTAATGTGAGATATGCATGCTTTTAAAGCCAGTGGCAAAGTAAAATCACTGATATTCTTTCCATGGATTTGAGAGAGTTCCAGTAGGTGGGAGGTTAGCTCTGCTACCTACACTGCCAGTAACCAGAAGAGGTTTTTTTAAAGCTGTTTATTACATGGTATGGTAGAACATAATTTTTCAATGCAACCCCCTGTCTCCTGCAGCTTGTAGTGCTAACACAGGTTTGTGGTGCCTGCTGGAATCTGCCTGGATTTTAAGGCAGAATTTTTGAAATGCTATCTGTTTCCCCCTTCACACACAATGCAATAAAAACGTGCATTAGTGTTTAGAAAATTCTGTACATGTGAGAGACCATGACATTTGTTTGACCCATACTCACATGTTGACTTTCTGCAGAATTAAAGATACTTTGTCACAGAAGGTACTGTACATGTGTAGGCAAACACCTATGTGTAGGCACAGGTATTGTAAAGAGATTGATATCCCAAGTACTCTTACTGCTTTCATTATCTGCTCTGTGGCTATAGCTTTTTATCTGTAACTGAACATCATCATCATCATGTTAATGGTGAATCTTAATGTTCCTACATTGCTCCTAAAGTGCTTTCCAGTCCAATATCAAGAAGGATGAATAAACCCATTTAATTCCAGTATCTGCACCACCACTGTGCTTTTTTTCAGAACCCAGACGTAGAAATTTGCCATCTTGCCATCCTTGATCTCTCTGCTACAAACCTCTAGAAACAGAGATGAAATGGCATTATGGTGAACAGTCAGATCCTTGTAGAGCTCCAGAAAATTGGTGCCTGCCTCACAACTGTGCAGCAGCTTTTATTCCTTTCTTTGCTGAGAAGTCAAATGAAATTAGTTAGGAGAGCCCAGTTTTAGCATTCAGTTTTAGGAACTGAGCTGAACTGGCTTAGTTAGCTGTGTCCCTGGAATTCTTGTATAGACAAGGATGACAGGATTTTCCTGAGGCTGACTCAAGGGGGTCACAACTACCTCCAGCAGCACCTGTAGAAGGACCCTAGGGGAGCTAGGGGCCTGGGATCAGGTAGTACAATGACTGCTACTGGTATCAAAACGTACATGAGGGTTTCTCACTGATTCTCTGTGGAGACTACTGAAGACTTTGCTTCTCACAATGGGAAATGCTGTTGGGGTGGCTGTAACTGTAAATCATAAATGATCAGGCATGAAAGACAGCACAGACAAACCTCCTTGAATAGGGAACCTGGATTTTCTACAATCTCCCAATTTGTCAAAATCCATGTTTATGGAGTAGAGAAAAGCAGTTGTTCCCCCATGGCAGCCCACGGGAGCAGCATTAGCGAAATACAAGCTACCTCACTGCTCTGCAATTTGCAGTGCTGTAGAATATCTGCATAAAGAACAGTGAAACAGTCTTTGTGATTTCCAAGAATTTGATTAATCGTTTTAGTTCTAGTTCACTCTGGCATTTCTTCATGTTTGTGCCACAAGCAAAAATCATTTTTTCCTAAAGCAATAATAACTTTTGAAATTCATTGCACCTAAAAAATCCTCCATTGAAGAAAATATTATCTTACTTTTCCTTTCCACCACACAATTTAACAAAGATTTACAAACAAGTGTGTATACTTTATACTGTACAGATTTACTTGGATTAGAAATCTTGCTAGTTTTTAAAATACTTCTTTGAATGAGCAAAAAGTTTCTTTATGTAAGGAAAGGAGGAAAATGTAATATAATGAAAGTTTGGCTGAATTAGGAAAACAACATTTTAAGATGCCACAGATAATATGAAGCTTATGATTTCTTTCAAAGACGTCAGACCATATTCCTCCTAAAACAACCTGAAATTCGGTCTGATTTCTCCTTGTGGAGGTCTGTGGGGTCTTAGGTGTTCCAGCTCAGCCACCCCACACTGTGGTTATAGCTGTCCTACTTACATTCCTTTAACAGTTTCACAGGGTAGGTAAGAATATATCCTGACATGTGTTTTCAGGAAAGGAGCTAGAAACCTATTAGCATAATGTTGTCCCACTGCATTTCTACGGCATGATCACTTTTTTCCATTAGGAGTTGTTCCATGGTTGTGCTGGAAACCATCTCTGAGGTTTCATCAGTGTGAACAAGGGCAAAACCTGGGCTTCACCATGCATGAAACCCCAGTTGCCTCTCATTTAACTTTACAACAAAGAGAGTAGAAGTTGTGTGAATCTGCAGTCAGCAACGCTGTGAGAACTACATCTCCCTTGCTTCAATCATGAAAGGGTGAGCTCATGCAGGTGTACCTGGCTGCAGTATCAGACCATATTTGAACTGGTCACACTGGGCTCTATTTAGAGACAGGTTCATGTCAGTATAATTACTAGTGCCTAGAACATAATCTATCCCATCTAAAGCTAGACAACTACAATGGCAATGTCTTAGAAAGGTTTAGAATGGAATGGAATATTTCTGTTGGAAGGGACCTACAACGATCATCTAGTCCAACTGAATGGGTCTCTAAAAGTGCCCCTGTCTCTTCAAGGGAGCATAGAATGACTCATTTGGCTATAGAATGAAATCTACTGTGTAAAGACTGAAAGTGAAGGGACGTGAGTCCCACATAAACTCTACTGCTGTTGATAGGCACAGTGAATGTGAATTGCAAAATTCAGCTTCTGTCTCTCCCCAATATAAAGCATATGCTAGCAAAAATAGAGTTGATAGCATTTATTGTGACAGCTGATGCTGATGATTTGTCTTCCATTAAATAGATGACTCATCTACAATTTGTTTTTAGATTGTCTAGATTATGTGTACTTAAAGTCCTTTGGGGATTTAAATTCTGCATTTCACCTGTGACAAGGAAAAGATAAGGCATGTTGAGCACATGGAGGCAAAAAGGAAACCTGAAGGTTTCCCAGGCACTGTGAAACAGAGGCAGAAGCCCTATGAAACCAGGCAACACAGATATATAAACTCTTCTACAGTGTCAGGGATCTGTTTTCTAAAGTAGCGGTAGGAATATGCAGGTGGCATTTCTAGTACTGTTGCTGAGATAGAAGCAACTATAGGGTGAGTCTGTCAGGATCACTCTGCCTTCCTGAGAAGAGAGAGGGAAAGAACACGTATGCTTTGTGATAGCATCAGGTGGTGGAGGAACACTCCTTCAAGACACCCCAATTTTAGGATCAGAAATATGTAATGAAGCTCACCAAATGATAGCCAGCATGCAAACCTTTATCTTTGCTTAAACACCTGTTGGTTATTCAGACGTGAACTATATCCTGGGTGCTGAGTTCTCCTCATTATTGTTTCTGTGGTTTCAAAAATTTCACCTTTTCTGCAACAGTGTGTGCTAGTGACTGGAGCATATCTCTTCACTGTCTCTCCAGAGACGTACCTCTCTTTAAGGGGTGGGGGGGGAGAAGAAAAACACTGAACCTTCTTTCTTCCACACTAAAAGACCTTTGTCCCAAACCACACATGTAGATTTTAAACAAAAAATAATATGAAAGCACAGTGCTTCCTTTATAGCAGACCTTATGTGCCTTATGCAGCTTTCTGACTTCCTGTGTCCATGGATTTATGATGTGCTCTACACTTTCCGCATTCTCAGTGTTGTTTTCCCACATTTGAAGGAGAAATGATCAAGAGATTTGTGCTGGAGTGAAATTTATTCTGTCTTAAGCTGTGTAAAGGTTCCAAATTCACCACAGCATGGAAAATAGAAATGCGGTAAGCATCTTGGGCCCTTCCCAGGCATGCAGACACCGTGCCTTCCATAGAAATGAACATTCTTCTAATTACTGTTCTTGTCAGAACTGCTTTTGCCTCTAATAGATCAGGTAAATATGAACTGAGCATATGTTACAATGTCCAGGGGGTCATTTCTGCATGGGAAAATAGCCCCCAACCCAGTGAAAAATTGCACTCCTCTGCAGAGGGGAGAGGTTGAGTGTCCTTTGTGGTCATCTAGAGTGAATACCAAGAGCAGACCATCAGCACTCCAAGGGGGTCCTTTGTTTTGAGATAGAAGAGCTGTAATTTAATATTTTTAAAGAACATTTTAGGACTGTGGTAAACAGGGTCACACTGTCCAGTTTCCTCTGTGTGTGCTAGAAAACTGTGAGTGAGCATCAAGGCTCAGGTGCTGAAGCCACTGTCCCTCTGTGGAGACACCCTGGTAAGGCCCCTACTTCCACAGCAGTTCCTAATAGCAGCACTGCCCGACTTGCCTCCATACTGCTTAGCAAGGAACTACCTTGCTACCTCCTCAGTAACCTTGAGTATTCCTTGGAAATGTTGGTCATTACAGCTTGTCCCCCCTCTTGAGGAATATTCTGATTCTGCTGAAATTCCTCAATGGTTTGCCAGCTGCCTTTTCCATGGAACAAGCAAACAAAAAACCAAACGAAAGTAAAGAATTAATTTCTTCTTACTCCAAGATTAACAAAACAGACACGTAAAAATAAAATAAAACTACACGCAATTACCCTTTCCTTAGATCACCTATTAACCAGCTGACCAACTCTCAAGACACTGGGTTCAATCCTTACTCAAGGTTCCTGGGAATTACTTATACAGAAAGGAATTGAGGCTCGATGAGGAACTTCTCCTTATATATCTATTTTGTCCTTGAGCAAGTAGCTCCAACTTGAAAAGCCTTTTGTAATTCATAACTTAATTAGGATGCCAATTTTTAACAGTGCTATTTAAAGATTACTGACCTCCCCTGCCTAATTTTAGAAATATCAATGTCTCTTTGGTGTGGCTAGGCAGACCTATTTTCTGCTCAGAGAATAAACGTAACTTGTTAATGACTGTGTTAGTGCTTAACAGGCTCCAGATCTATTTATAGTAATGAAGGAAATCTTCCTGCCTAGAATTGTCAAAAGTACACTGATGTTCAAACATTTGTATATGACCAGTATACATGAAAGCCTATGATTTAAAAAAACATATAAATTTGATAATCGTACCTCATTCTCTTTTCTGTGTTTGCATAATATGCATAATTCATTATTATCTCTCAAATCTGGTCAGAATGTGACAGTAACCAATCAAATCTGAGCTGAGAACTGGTCTCGGGAATAAACATGCTTTACTTTGGCTTGGAGGGATATTGTGATTTGCAGCCTAATATTTTCCCCATTGCATTCCTTTTCCTTTTTGTTATTCTACAGGGATTTTTTTATTACAGTTACTGGCAGCTGCAGTGAAGAACATTCAGTTTAACATGATCTAGCTAGACTGTAGGCAAGTGCTAGGTAAGTGCCTCTCTGGCTACATACTCCATGGTCAAAGATTAAGCTCCCTTGGTCTACCCAGCAGCAGAACTATGCAGGATAGAATAATTGCCTGAGTGTAGTGGAGCCTGATGATATCAAATATTCATTTTTTAATATTGTTTTTATTCTAACACATATTAAAGCTAAAGAACTGTTGAGATACTGAAGAAACTTTTGTTCCAAATATGGGTTTGCTTTGTCAGCTGGTGATCGTGTTAACTGATAAACATTTCTTACTTTGTCTCACTGCACCCTAAAGTTTCCCTAAAACAAAACCAAGGCCTGATAATCAGACCATCACAGAGTGTTAACCGAAGGCCTGTACAGCCCACTTATATCCCACTTAAGCATTGGGCTTCCAAATCCAACCTTAATGGAACAACTCACAGTGTCAAAGGAAAAAGCATCACTCTTGTGAACCTTAGTTGCTTTAATCCTTGCCAAGCAATTACCTGTGCCAGTCTGTGCTCAAATTGTCAGTCAATGCAGGCTCTGCTCTGTTGCTCTCAAACTGAGCAGTGGTATATTTCTCTCTCCTGATTTCTTGTTTCCAAGGCCAGCAGAAGCTGCAGAGACAGCACATTTGGCTCCTTACTGAAGGATGTCAGTGCTTTGTTTGGTTTGAGTCTCTCACCTCACCCTCTGGCCAATGAACAATCATCATGGGGCAGACTCCGATGGGAATTTTCTCAAAGTCTTCTTGAAGGAAAAATGATGCCAGTGATCTGGCAAGGAGGCATAGTCATGCCTCAGAAACCAACATGGCTCTACCACATCTACCCACAAAAAAAAAAAAAAAAAAAAGGTAAAATTAGGGTTGGAAATAAGTAGTGCAATGCTATGGCCACAAGTATAGCACAAAAGAGAGCCAAAGAAACTGGAATGGTAACAGAACGTGCTAGGATCTGTGCAGAAGGAAAAGAGACCATGGAACAAGCCAGGAAGTTAATATCAACTGGAAAAAAAATGTGCTGCATTATCAGTTATTCTAGTCCCTTGCAGTAGATGGCACTGTGGAATTCCCATGGGCCACTACAGTTTATGAGACTGAAGCAGGAGTAATTTAAAAATCTTTCTTTTCCTCTTCAAGGGATGTGATCAAGGGCATTAAAAGTAAAAATTAACCTACTAAGACAGAAAATAAGATAGAAAATGTGTACTTTAACTAAAAAAACCCCCCACATAATTCCAAAAAACATTAAAGGCGAGTAGCCTTAAAAGCAGAAAGTGAACGGGAAGCACGTTTTTTTGTCTATCATATAGGCACTAAAGACACTATATGGGTCTCAGTGATTTGTATATGGAACAGAAAATGAATATATTGTAATTCAGATCAAAAAATAAATAATAGGTTCTGAAAGCAGCATTAAAAAAGAAAAACTTTTATTTATTTTGACTAATGGTTTTTGAATGGCAGAAGCAGGCAAAACTGGACAGAATGACACCGTGATGAGTTTCCAACTCTGCCACAACGCTGCAGTCTTGGTCCTGTGGGGTTCTGGAGCCCAAGAAAATATCATCTGCAAGACGCTAGGGCTTTCCAAAGCCTAGTATGAAAAGTACAGTTTAGAGAGCTAAGGCAGAGCTTGCAGCAGTACCTGTTGGTGTAAGACCCCACTTTTAGTGAACTTTGAATTTATTGAATTGCAATAATTTCAGTTGACATCTTCCACACCACAGGTCTGGCTCAATGCACATAATTATTTCTGAGTTTTGTTGTATCCACAGTGACTAGTAGATACAAGGAATAAGGAAGCTGTGTGAGGTTGGCTTATTCATAATACGCAATGCCATACCAAGTGCCTTATTTTGGTATGTCATTGCAATAATTCCCCTTACAAATGTTGCCTTGTATGCATAAATGCTATAATTGTGCATGCAAATCAAGGACAAGCAATTGCCCCGGCATTTTCAAAAACTGAAGTTCAATGCAGAATTTTGTTTTGCTCAGTGTAACCAATCTGTTTTTAAAGGCCTATACAACAGATTTCCTACAATGTCCATAAGAATATTTTCTGTAGCTTGATTTTTTTGATTGCCATGATTTTTTCCTTATTTGTGTTTACGAAAATAAAATGTCAGCTTAAAAACATAATCTTATTTTATTTCTAACTGGTTTGGCATCAGAATTGATATGTTTGCTAGTTGAGAACATAATCTCTACTCCAAGGAACTTGGCATGTCAGAGCAGACAACACAACGCTTTTATGTATAGATGCATATGCATAGGATTCCACTTCTGACAAAATGGGAGAGTTTTACAAGGAAGATACAGGGTCTTTTTTATCAGTGTTATGATAAATGAATAAATTTTATTGTGGTAAGGCCTTACAGAGTTGGAGTTTTCAAAAATGTAGGGTTCATCAAGCAAATTCCAGCTCCTGCTATTTTGTTTATAGCACAGAAGGTAAAGGAGGAAAAACAGGTCCTAAGGCTTTTGCCTGGATCAATTAAGCCTTGGGTGTGCTGGCTAAATAAGAAAAAAAACACCCAGACCCAACAAAACTCGGGGAAGAAAACTCAGTGTCCCTTTGCAAAACTTGTCTTCTACTTGAACACGTGCAGTTGGAAAAGAATGAATAGACTGATCATTGCCTTTTTAAGGAAACCATCACCTGTCTGTCTGAAGTCTCTGCCTATGCTGTAATAGCTATTAACAACATCTCGTCCTATAAACACTATTTTTCCATCTTTATTTCTCATTTGTATATTTTGTATATGGAGAGGTTCTGGTATATAATTAAGTCTACTGTATCGTGAGATACTCGACCACTTTTTCATACTAGTTATGGTGACCAGGCAAGAGAAAGATTTCTTTCTCCCCATTCCTTTTTTTTTTAAGGAATGTTCAGCACAGGACCAAGGGGCAACTCCTTTGGCAAGTTTGCTTGTGCTTTCTGAATATTTACTTAGTATTCATTGTTTAGTACTGAATTCTCTGATTAATCTTCAGTGACAGTAACTTCAAGAAAAAATTACACAGCTTCAAAAGCCTGTGGCCAAAAATCATGACAGAAAAAATCTACTAAGACTATTAAATATAAAACCAGAAAGTCCCTAAACTGCAAATTGCTGGAAGTTGGAAAGACGGTTCCAAGGAAGTATCACTGTAACTTTTGCTTATATTTTCTGTGGGCATCTGCTTTTGTCCAGCATTGGAGACAGGGTATTGAGCCAGATGATCTCTGGTCCTGACGCAGTACCATTACAATTTTACAGAAGTGTTCACAACGAGAGATGTGACGGATGCCAGTGAAGAAGTGCTTTTTTGTTATAGGTAATCATTTTTTTTTCCTTTTCTTTCTTTTCTTTTTTCTTTCTCTCTTTTTTTCAAGTAATTAATACGCTATGTTTTGCTATGAGAAGCCATTTAGCTTCAGTCATTGTTTTGCTAGAGCTGGCCTTTGCAAATTCAACCTAACTGCAAATGTTGTGGGGAAAGAGAAATCTCTGTATCCCTGGAGGAATTAAAGCTCTCAGTGAGAATTCACTGGTCTGATCCTTTGTGTAACCACAGTGTTGTTGCTGAGCTCCTGCTCTCTATTAGCCTCCCGTGCAGGCCTAGGGTTTAACTTTGGCAGAACTCAAGGTTTTCAGAAAAATTGGTTCAGCTCTTTAAACCATCACGTTTACCAGCCCACATGCAAAATCCCTAAATATCAAAAGTTATGGATGCTTTGAAAGCACAGGAAAATCCACGTGTCACATGACAGCTGTCACAAAAATGCAAGTCCTTTCTTACTCCCCTTTTTGTTTATGGTCTTTCAGCCATTTTCCAGTCTGACAATATAGAAGTTCAAGTCAATTTTCAAATAAATGAGTAAAGTTTGATAGCAATACCTGGAAATCTTTGCTAAAACTCAGATATGCTTTCATTGTGTTCAGTTCATCTTTTAAAGTAAAGAATATCAAAAGAAAAATAGGTATGAATTGAAAATACTTCATTTTTATATTTATTGTATTTATTTGTGGTTTTTAAGACTTCTTTTTGCACCTCTAGTATTAAGGTAATTTATAGATAAATATTCTAACATCCTTTCTTTTAAATACATTAATATGAATGTCAAACACTGCTGAAAAGGGAGAAATCTTCAATCAAGTGTGTGATGGTAGATTAAAAGAAAATTGCAAGGGGCGTCAACATTTGTAAAATGCTTGAGAATATGTCAGTTTATGAACAAAATCAATTTTGAGATCTCACCCAGTTATTGAATGGTCATTTTAATTCACAGAAATCTATGCAGCCAAAAGGGGTATCTCTGCCTTCCTCCCCTCAATCGCACCCTTGGGTCCTGCTTTTTTCTCCCTCTCCTGTGCTGGCACTAGCACTATTCTTTCTGCCACATGGCTGCATAAATTTTTGCAGTGGCATAAGGATGAGTGTGGGCAGCACTTTTCCTCTGGTGCAGCACAAACCAGTGTCTAATTAAAGTGGGCATGTAACTGTGACCCCATTCCTTGGCTCTTCCATCAAGTATTGTGTGCTGAACAGTTTGTCTGGGTTGTTTCTGTTTCAGCTGAGGAAGGTTAAACAGGGGAGGAGGCAGACTTTAAAATATTAATGGGAACCAGCCTCATAGTACCTGCCCTAAGCCGAGGTTAAGCTGAAGTCTCCAGTTGCCCCCACAGGCAGCAGGTAGCTGTGGAGTAAGTACATGCAGCACAAGCATGCTGGGCTTCTGTACTAATGCCATCACCAAAACAAGCAATTTGCTGATATCTGCAGTCAATTAAGCATTTAAGTGGCTGCCAAGGAGCATTATTTGGACCATAATCTGAGCCTGACAGGGCCATGTGCAGCTGTTATCTGGAAAGAGGATGAGGGCAGAAAGTGAAGGCCTCCTAGTACACGCTGTACTGGGAGGTTGTAGCTGCTGGCCATTGCCTTCTCTCTTCTCCTTGACTTCTGCTAACTGTTAATAAATGCTCACCAGGGAAGTGACCTCTCAGAGTGGTGACCTCTCTACAGGTTTGTCAGCCACAGGAAAGCAAGGACTGTGAGGAAGAGGAGGCCCGTCCAGACACTGGTGCTAATTCAGGACCCAGCAGGAGAAGCGCAGGACTTCTGCCACTGTCAGTTCCTCAAAGGGAAGTGCAGTCTCTCACAAAGGAAGGAGGAAATGTGGCTCCTGGTGGTAACCCCGAACCTTTCCTCCTGTGTCATCTGCAGCTTGGGCTAACAGCTTTTGTGAACTCCTCACCTGGAAGCAGTGACACAACTGGATCCTACCCAGAAACAACAGTTAAGTGTACTGGGCATTCAAATGCAGCCCAAAGCATTGTAGAGGCCTCCCTAAGCTCACACTAAGAAAATTACGACAGGTGGCCAAATGAAAGCCTACATGCTCCTGTGGAATAGATCTGCTGGGGGTGGGGAATAATCATCCAAGCCCACAGAGGATTAAATTACTCTGTTTAACTCAGTCTAAACAATAATAGAAATAGAAATCATCCTCTGCCTCTGAACACGGGCCAGTTAATAGTATCTCATGAATAGGGGTAAAAAAGGCAGTTATGACTGTGGAGGCATGAACACAGTCTACAACAAGCTTTCAGCAAGGCAAGTGACAGAATCCATCTGGATGAGTGGATTGATTAAAATGTGATGGTCCAGAAAGTACAAAAATTGTTTTTGCTTTAAAGGGAAAGATATGACATCAGAAGATACTTAGCCAGAAACAAACTAGGAACCATACTTCTTACTCCTGACTCACCTACAAGCCTGTAAATGCTGAGGACACTTTTCTGAGCAGCTGCAGTTTTGTTCTAATTATGGGCTGAAATTGTATTTCCTGACTGTTAATTGGTGACATTCTTCCTTCCTTCCTTTCTGTTTAAATAGCACTAATGATTATATACTTTTTTCCATTACCTCTCCAAATTACTTCAAAGTGTATATATATTAGTATATATTATTGCTAATATAGTATATATTAGCAATTCAGTCTGTTCACTGCCTAACTTGCTTCTACAACCAATAATGGCTGCTTTGTGGTGCCTTTGAGGAATAGGTGATGTGGGTATGTTTTTTTGTAATTTCTATATTTACATTTGCTTTTTGCCGTGGTTTCCAAATTTACCATTTACTTGTTACATACTTATTAAAGAGGTATTTGAAATGTCATTTTGGACATTTCACCTCCAATAGTAATACTTCTTAACTTCTGTTTTTTAATTTTATTTACTTCATTTTTTGGATTGCTGTAGTTTTCTTCCTCTTACAACTTCTTTTTCCCTCATTTTGTGTCTTGGTGAAATGTTCTTATCTGCAAGAGAAAGGAAAGCAGAATGCAGTTTTCCTGTTTCCATTACGATGTATTTTAGAATCACATATTTGAGCAATCCCTACTGAAGACCTGTTGGCTGGTTTCTGGTTTTGACTTCTTTTTTGGAGAAACTGTAACCTGTTGGGCCTCCAAGATTCTCCAGCTGCCTTGGATTTTACTATTTCCTCTTGTTATATTTCTTCCAGTACACCACCTCTTCTTTGCCTCCAACTCCTCTGCTCTTCTTCTGATGAACTGAATTAAAACTTTCACAAGCAGAAATTATGGTGTGCAGCTGTGCACACCATTTGCTGATTCTAGATTCTTTCCCTCTGTTTATGTTTTCAACTCAGATTGTTGCTGCCACTGGAAAAACAAATTAAATAAAGCTGGCACCCGGCTCACTGGTGAGACTAGCAGTAAACAAGCTGGGGAATGCTGGAGCTGTGTGATAGCCTTAAGAAAATGAAATTAAACAAAAAGTCCAGCTGCAATGAACCATTTAGCACAAATGTCTAGAAAGTATCATAAAGGTGAGGCATCCCAAAGGGGGATGACTGTGGGCTGATTTTTATTGAGCCTAATAAGATTTGGTGTCTTTCTCCAGATTACCTCCCTAACAGGTTGACTAGGAGGCCCTGGGAAGGATAACTTGCTCTTTCTAAAAGGCCAGGATTTCTAGCAAAGGATTTATTTCCATTCTCCTATTCTCAACAAACCATTTTGCTTGTTTATTAGTTAGTGAGTATGGAGAATAAGGGGAAACATGCCCTACTCGGTGTTAAGATACATATATTGGTCTGCTGAGATATTTCAGGTCTGAAACCTAACTGGCAAAATGTTGGGTATTTTCCAACATGTGTCGCCAGCTGCATGTGAATATGCATCCCTGAAATGCTAGCATTTGGCAGCCATCAAGATCTGCAAATATTAAAGTATTCATTCTTGGATCTACCTATATGTTTATAACTTGCCTCCCCCAACTGTGTGTGAGAGTCCAAAACCAAAGAATCCCTAAATACCCTTTATACGCTCTCTGGCTCTCACTCCCACACACACTTGTACGTGCATGTGCATGTATGCATAGTTATTAGTCAAAAATACATGCGAACATACAGAAAATAAAAGGTCAGAAAGCAAAGCTGCTCTTGAAGGAACTTCAATTGCAAGTTGTAGCCTTTGCAGCTTCATTTTTATTCTTTTATTTGATAGCAGATATTTCACGTTTCTCTTGCTTTTATAAGGTATTCTGTGCTGAATATGAAGTTACCAGAAACCTTTGGAGGGCAACGGGGTGGATTAAGGGCACAGCAGAAACTGGTCTGAGAAAGAGACTATGGGGTGGAAAGGAAGCTGCCAGCTAAAGAGGGGGCCTCTAAAGGGGAAAAAAAAAAGAAGCTTGTATAGCTTCTTGGATTCTTATTCCAAATGAACTTGCAAGCCTCTTCTCCTGTGGGTCCAGCCAAGTGATTTCAGCCATTGCAAGTGATGATTGCTGTGCATACCTCTGTCTCAGAGACAGCAGGCATTGCCGGAGAAATGTAGGATTTAACAGCTGGCGAGGGGAAGGGTGAAAAAAGCAGAAAATGACCCCCTACATTTGAAAGGCATGATGTTTCTTGCCTTGGCCCCCTCGCCCCTGCCACACTTCCTTCCCTCCCTCCTACACACGCATTAATAAAGCAAATAACAATTTCAGGCTATGCAGTTCTTGGAAATAGGTTGGAGAGCCAGCGGAGCTGTAACTGATGTGTGATTCTCCTTTTAGGAACGAGTCCCATGTGCTGTGTACAGGGCTGGGGCGCAAAAGCCTTGCTGCCAGCCAAGGCAGAGGCGAAGTATCTGCAGCCTTTGGTTAACGTTCCCCCGGTGCTGGGAAAAACAGTATTTCTGAAAGCAAAATGGTATTATATATGTAAGGTATAACGTAACTTGGTTTTTCACAAAAGCTGCTATTAAGCACCGTGTGAAGCTGGGAGGCTCTGAGCAGGGCAGGACACTTCACAGTCAGATTGAAGATGGTAAACACATACAGGAGATAAAAGTTTGAGATTCTTTGGAGGGAAACCTGGTCAGAATTCAAGCTTTTGATGTGGACGCGAGCCTCGTCTCCTGCCTTGCTTCTGCAGCCAGTGCCTCCAAGTTCCAGTAAAGTCAGACTGGAGATGCTGTCTCTTCTCTCGCCCTTTCAGCCCCTGCCGCCACCACCACTGCCTCAAACGGGTGGCTGGTGCATTGGAGGTCCTGCTTTCGTCTGACTCATTCTCCTTTTCTGTCACAGTGACCTCCAGTGGTTTTCTTCATTTATGTCCTGCATGCTGTGTCCTTTTAAAGAAATTGGGCTATTTTTTTCCTTTTTTTTCCTTTTTTTTAAACATGCAGAGAGCAAAACCTGTTGAAGGGAAGAAATGAGAATGCATTAGTTTTTTAACCAGATTATTATTGTTGCTCGTGTGGGCACTGGATTCCTTCTTGACGAATGTGTAGGAAAGGCATGCATCTGTGAGACTGGTGGAATGATTAGCTGGTGAAACAGAACCATTATTTGTGACTATTAAATGAATGTGTAAAACTGTTCTGAGATCTGCCAAAATGTTCATATAGAAAAATCAGACTGCTCAAGGGGAGGGAGAGGGTGAGAGGCTTGGAAAAACTGATTTGCTCAAGTTTGAAGCAGGTCAGGGAAGACTGGGGGAGGGGAAGGGACTAACTTAATCTCTGAGGTGGTCCCACTTTCAAGAACTTTGTGAGCCCTCTTTCTGGAAGTGGTTCTCTTTATACATTCATACTTGGCTGGCTTCGGTCACCTTGCCTGGCCTTCCCTTATTTAAAGAAACAGCTGCATATGTCAGTGTTTTTGTTGCTATTACTTTGTACCTTGTGCCAGAAGCTCTGAAGCTATAAGACTGCTCGCCTTGTATGTACAGCATATAAATCTGTACTCTTAAAGAGGGATGCTGGGACAGTCCTGGAAGATGGTAATGAAAGGGAAGGACATCAGAGGCTAGGACTGAGACACCTCTGTATGCAAAGAAGAGACAAATCACTATAGACTGGAAAAGTAATTGTGTTGTGTAATTTGAAAACAAGTCAAATACTTTCAAACTCTGAGGGGCCCTTGGGAATATTTTTTATGCAGACTAAACTAGCAGTGAACTCAAAGAAAGGTTTGCCTGATTAAAGGCAGTTGAATACAGCCCTAGAACATCCCTCCCCCCGCCTGCCCAAGCCCAACAAAAAAAAAGCAGAAGTCTGGGTGTTAAAGAAAATGACCATGAGTGAATTCATAGTGTGTTGTTGAAAGCAGTATCAGGAAAAATTTACACATACATTTTGTTGCTTGAAAGTGCCTGCAGTGTTCCCTTTAGTTCTGAGATAGCTATGCATCTCATCTGCTGTGAGATCTTCCTCATTCTTGCTAGCCCTGCCTAGAGGCAGAAGGGAAAATATTGGTGAAGTGCAGGATGACTCCCAAGAATCCTGTGTGAAATCAGCCTCTGGATTATGTGCTAACTGCTGATATTTTTTTCCAGTTGGATGAAGAGCCTGCCTTCAGACAAGCTGAGTCCGCCTGTGCACATGAGGCAGATGACGAGAGGGTAAGCACAGTGTCTGATGCGTGTGTGCTGGTCACGGGGATAGCTCCTGCTAACATCAACAAAAGCTCTACAGGGTGTTTATAATGCACCCAGACAAGCATTCCTTTCACAATACCTAAGAGTCATTGTATATACCACTGTAGATTGTTCCATATAACCATACCTGGGCTCTGACAAGTAAGACCACATCACGGACTGCTCTTTCCCAGTTTCAGGCGACTTGCCAGTGTGCTCTCTTTCCTCTTAATGTGTTAAAATCACCTAGGATGATCCACCCATTTTCCTAAGGTCTTTTTTTCAGAAAATTTTAATTAGATCCTTGTAGTTGTTTTTCATTATGCATGCATATGTTCTTACTACAATGCAGTTTAAATAACAACATGCACAGCAAATTGTTCATGTTACTGTGTTCTAAATTTACTGGTGATTTTAGACTGTGAGACTAACTCTTGTTATGTCTGTCTCTGTTGGTCTCTGGCTGCTCGCTTTTTTTATAAATGTAACTATTAATGGTCCCTGTGGGTTGATCTTTGTCTGATAAAAGCGTCTCTTAAATGGATTAAATATAAATGACAGATCATATGTCATTAGAGCTCCTCTTAGCTCCAAGTATTTACCCTATGTCATCTTATCATTATCTGAATAACTCAAATACAGTCATAGTGATTGTGATATATTTATTCAAAGTTTTCATTCTCCTGCCAATAATGAGCCTCTGAAACTGAGCAAAGCTGAGAGCTCTGGATCTGCTTCGCCCTACAGAGTAAGTGAAATGTAAAAAAAAAAAAAAAGTGGATGTCAGCTGCATTTCATTAACGTAGATAGCATTTTCTGTATCTTGTTTCATGATCTGGTGTTTCAAATATAAACCAATCTACTCTGTCCAGTAAGGAACTTCCTGTAGCCATTGTGCAACAGCTAGGCTACTTGAGAAGAGGCCTTTTAAAGAACAGCCTCTGTGTATCTTTCACACTTAAAAAACCTCATGGTTTTGTCAAGTTTTTACACTGGTGACAGTTCCTCAGAGCATATCATTCAGAACTGACTGTCACACAAGTGGTTGTCAGTAATGCTGTCCTGTGCTGCCCAGCTGTACTGAGAGATGAGCCTTCAGCTCTTCCCAGTTGCTACTGGTGGCTCTGCCCCTGTTCTTCCCAGGAGTACATTGGCTTTGCGGAGTCCATGCATTGCCACTCTTTTACTGTGTGTGACTGATAGACTGTACATCCAACAAACGTGATCCATGCTTGCAATGCCAAGCAGTCCTGCATGTAAACAACCTCTCTGTGGTCAAGGAGACCATGCAATCCTGGCTTACTGATTGGTTGTGAGCAATCGTGTGGGACTCATATTGGTGTATTAGACTCAAACTGCTTGAGGCTGTAAAGCAAGCCTGTCAACCCAAGGTAAATTGAAGCTAACTTCTCAGTATAGTTAGTGAGTTACAAGGAGCCTTGTCCTTCATCTCTTGTGATTTCATATGTGTGAGTGGAATGTAATCATTATACAATAAGACTCTTAATTAGCCCCAAAAGCATGATAAGCCCATTTTGTCTCATGAAAAATTTAAGTCTATGTGCTTTCCTAGTAAATCTCTCTTGGTTATTATTGAACAGGAACTGGAGCAATGCAAAAGGTAGAAAGGAAAAGAATATTCTTGGCTGCTAGCACTGAAAACTGTAGACGTTTAAGTGGGCACAGCAAAGCACTAAATCTTCCCTGTTTTCTCTCAGAATTGCAAAAGCAGACTGGCCTAAAAGCCTGACTGAGGAATTGGTTACTAATACCTGCAGTTCTCATGTTGATGGGTCAGCACTCCTATGAACCCCAGCCTGGATGAGAGGAGCCTTGTGGCAGTTCACATTTCACACCGAGGGTTGATCTGGTTGCAGGACTGAACCAATGACAAAGTGCTATACAGCCACTTTTTCTTCATATTGGGAAAATAATTGGTCTTATTTAGGCCAGAGTTAGCTGAACTTAGTGATTTACTCTGATATGCTTGCGTGTTTCCATGTCCTTTCAGCTACTAGAGGGTCAAAGAGGGCAAGAATAGGTTTCTGAACACAGGTAAATGAAAACTTGAAATGTATCACAGTGGGTCTTCTTCACTCCTCTACTATAGCAAGAAAAATGAAAATTTGGATATATATTGGTAAACTCAGGTTACAAGGTGGGATATTTTTTCCTTTTGTTGTTCTCTTGCTTTCTGTTTGAGTGATCCAGATCTTATAAAATGTAGTTCTAATGGCACTAATCCACATAAATCCGTTCTGCCTTTAACATTCTTGTACATGCACAGTCATGACAAGAAAGGCCATTCCAGTATCTTGCAGCTAATGAAGGATTTTCATTAATGCGTACATACAGCTGACCTTGCAGTTACACTGGGAAAAAAATATCTTCAAATTTTCTGAGGTTTTCCTTCAGGGAAACTTGTCTACAATACATAGAGTGGTCTTAAATGTGCTCTCTAAAGTCCAAGCATGTATTCTAGTGTAGCAGTGCACCCAGTAATGTGCAGAGGATGCTCACCTGCATTGTCAGAGAACAGGATCCAGCTGTTGGAAAAGGACAGTCCATGGCATTTGCAATGCAAACTACTCTGTTGGATCACTAGCTCATTCAGAAGGAGGAGCATGGAGAGGGTTAGGTCATAGATATTTTCTACAGTAAATTAATTAACAATGATAGGAAAAAATTATTGCAGTTGTGAGGAGAGGAGACCAGGAAACTGATTAAAAAAGAGGACTCTAGGGGGTATGTATTCAAAGAATTGTGTGGGAAGTTGTGTACATAACTTCCACTGAAGTCAATGTGTAGAGGAGCATCATGGTGGACGGGGTGACGGAAATTGTCTTTAAGTGTGGTCCTTTATCTAGGTGAATACTGAACGTATGACTGACTATCCGATGAACTGTATTCATAGCTGAGTGTGAAAGAACTGGGATAACCAACCATGAAAAAAAACCCCAAAATCGAACCAACTAAACTTGGGGCGGGGGAGGGAGGGAACAGCCTACACAATAATGTTTTGCCTTTCTGCACAAGCTTTCAGTAGAGCTCAGAACATTTAGAAAAATGGGCAAGTCTGACCCAGTTTTGAATAATAACTGGGATAAAGAAGTAAATGATTCTCCAGGAGACCCACTGCTTCTGTTGTTAAAATGGGGGCGAATGCATGTGCCTCTTCCCTGCTTTTTCTTGAAGCCTTAGAAGAAATGGTGTTGGTCTTAGTAAAACTCAAAATGTATACTTTTTAATCAGTTTGTTGCTCACGTGACCTGACTCCTCATGCTGATGGTTTCCATTTTATTATGGGAGGTATTACGGTGTGGTGCTTAAAAGGTAGTTTGTGCTTCACCTACCTATTGTATTTATTTTGTAATTAAATAGGACTTCAGACCGGAGAAACTATTCCAGCACCTTTTCTCTGCAGTAAAATTATGACTATATAACAAAATGTTTTAAAGTCTCAAAGACTGTAACTAAATACGGCTAGCATTCCCTACTTTCTGAATTTATTGCAAGAGAGCCAAATTCTCTGTGGTGGCTCAGGAGATCAAGGGCACTTTCATAAGTGAACATAATGCTTACTACACTATAGGTGCATTTTATTGGGAATAGTGCTGTCCACATATTGAGATGGTGAATGCCTAAAACTAAGCCAAGATAGTTCCTGTGCCTGAAATCCCTTCCTTGAGAGCATAGAGTCATTTCATAGTGTAGGCGTAAACTACATTGGTTTTTTTTCGTGTGTCTTGAAAGCCAAATGAATGTCTGTGTTTATGAAGGACCACGAAACTAACTTCACTGGAAATCCACTGTTGGTGAGGTACCACTGCAAGTGCACGCAGCTGAGAGGGCCTGTTTTCGAGGTCCAGCACAGCATAGATGCTGTGAAGAACTGTTGTCATTTGTGTCTCTTAAGAGCCTTTAAGTTTTGTAGTAAACATGGTGAACTGCTTTAAAAACAGAGCAGCAGTGGAGTGCCAAATGTAGGTTCCCCTTGGAGGTCTTGGGCAGTAAAACATTTCTGAATGTGTTAGGTGGATTTGAGCGCAGCTCTTCGGTGCGCTTCTGAGGTAGTCAGCCACCTCCTAGTATGACACCCTTGCTTCATTTCTTTGTAATTTGACTCATCTTTGACCTCTCAAGCTGAAAATTTGTAAACTATCTTTTAGAAAAATTCAGCAAAAAGTCATACAATTTTTAAATGCTAAACAAGGAAAATACACTGTATTATCCATGTTAAAACTATTCTGGAATACCTTCTGAGAAGCCTAGCACCTTTGTGGCTCAAGGGAAAAAATGGAAATTTGGAGTGCATCCTTGTATTAGGAATGCTCTTTATCACTGTAAAGAACACCTGGCCATGTTTTAACCCTCTGAAAAAATCAACACTCATTGAATGAAGGCTCCTTTATCAGCAAAAGCCTTCATCACTGAGCATGGTATAACTGCTGTGCATGACTGGACTTTGAGTGCACACTGAAACACCCAAAGGTACCCCTGCCCTGGTCTGATTGGTTTTCTTGCTAGCAGGTAGGTAGAGAGCTGGAGGAAGCTGGTGTGGAGAAAAGCTGGGATGAAGAGCTTGGAGAAACACAAGATCAGTGACTGTGAGCCAGGATGTAAAAGAGGGACTTGCTGAGCTAAGAGACTGGTGAAGGAAGCTGACATCAGTGAGGTGAGGTCTGGGATTAGCTGGCCAAAGCTGCAGTATTGCTGCAGATGGTGGAGACCAGAAGAAATAGAGCTGAAAGGGCTTGTTGGGTTGTGGAGAAGGAAGGAGGAGTGAAGAGAGGGACGGTGACATAAATGGTGGGAACAGAGACAGTAAGCCAAGGACAGTACAGGGCAGCTGGCATCAGATGAAAAGACAAGAGCTGTATTTCGGTTTCAATAGAGGAAAAGGACTGAGACATCGATGGTGAGGCAGAGGTGGAAGGAGGGAGAAGGAAGAGAAGATAGGAAGATAGGTGGCAGAAGTAAGAACGTAACATTTGACTGTAACATGGGAGCAAAGAGGCCAAATAAAATTTGCATGAGCAACTTTTCTTCTGGTACTGCCAAAACTCCTGGAGTCCCTCCTTATCCGTAATGCTGTCCATTTTAGGCATGTTTACGTGTGCACATGTGCCATGTAGAACATCAGGTGGGCAGACATATATGAATGTAAAAGTACAGTCTTCCAAGAGGTCATACAATGCACAATGCTGTAGCACTATTTTACTCCTCTGAAACAATCATACCCTACATTTGTCATCATGTGTACCAGAAAATATCAGGATAAGACCTGATTACTGTAGGGTCTCTGAGGCAAGACATTTGGGCTGAATTCTCTGAGAAACAAAATCTCTGGAAAATTTTAACCCTGCTCAGTTAGGAATGCAAAGTTGCTGTAGTTTGGCTTAGAAATAGGGGGTCTTCAGGATTTATTTTCCTGAGAGCTCAAAGCTTGCATTCAGCTTTGCAGAGTTCAGTCAATGGTCTGCAGCAGTGACTTTCAAACCATAGTGAACCACAGGATCCATAGACATCTTTTATAAGGCCAGTGTAAAGGTCTATAAGAAAAAACAGGACTTTTGCTTAAATTCTCTACAATCGCAAATGTTACATTACAAATAGAGACTAGGGACAAAATTGCAAGTCCTTAATGAACAGTATAAAGATATGAAGGAGACCAGAGGCACTTCAAAATCAGGCGTCCTCTTATAAAGTGGCCACTTCTACAGAGCCAAGGTTTAGCATCTGGTGTATGGGGTTTTTTTATGCTCTTTGGGCCCCCTGTCTGCCGAGGATCATCCTTTCTGACAAAGATAAACTGCCCCTGTGCACTGTAGCTTTATGTTTTAGTTACAGCTGGGATATGCTGGTAATCCTGAGGTACAAAATCTGAATATATTGCAGTTAACTTCAGTTGTATAATCCAAGTACTAGCTGGATCTATAAATCGGCAGGATGTGCAAGGAGGCCAAGTTGAAAATATGCAGGAACCATGCCTTTTCTCTTTAATGCAGCCCCGAAGTTATGCATTATCAGGTATAATATTTTTCATCTGAAAAGGAAGCGATATGCATGTGCTTTGTGGCGGTAGTAATTAACTGGACATAATGAAGTGCTGAATTTCACACTTCAGAGAAGTGGATGGGGGAGGATGGGTAAGTTTTTGTCAAATCTTCTTGCTTTTAGTGCTTTCTTGGAGGTAATTTTTTGCAAGATTGGGTAAGGAGATAAATACATCTGTTTCATATTATATGATGGCTGCACTTTGGCAATGGAAAAAGATGGCACTTAAAAAAAAAGAAGAGTAAAAAAGAAAGGCTTGGCAACTACAGAATGGAGCAAGCAAGTTACAGAGAGTATCTTAAAATTCCCAGGATTGTAATTTATTTTTTCCACACTTGCAATTTTTTTGATGTTGCTGATGTTAAAGGAGTGGAGACAGAGGAAATTCAGGTAGGATTTTAGCAAAGTAACAGATTCTCCGTGTAACAATCTCCTTTATTCCTGTTGCCCCCCACAGCAGCTGCTGTGATTAACATGTGGGTGGCAGCAAAAGGTATAGGAAGCAGGACTCGTATGTTTCACTTCAAAAAAAAAGTGATAGGAGATAATAATTTTGTTCTGTTGTTTTCTGCAGCAGCGACCATGAAGTAATGAAGATGGTCTCCTCTTAGCTGCAATTATCTGTGGGTATAAGGCAGAATTAAATAAATACCAATTTTAAAAAAAATAAAAAATTAATTAATGTTTTTTCAAGAACAGAGTTAATGTGACGCGTCTTTGTGATGAGAAAAGTTATTCAAGCAATGCAACTGTACCTAGTGATTGTTTACCTACTGTGGTTTTCATTTTTTCTTTCCTTTATATATTCACCCCAGAAACACTCCAGCCCGCCCCGCCCCCCCCCCCCCCGCCTTACATTAGACATAAGCTGGTCCCAAAGTACAAAGAGCTGAGACTCTACTTATGTGGTAGACATTTGCATCTTTGCATAAAGTTGGTGGGACCCAAGGGAACACTGAGCATCTGGGGCCTATGTTTTGAGACAAGACTACAGGGTATGACATATAAGGCACCTTCCAAGAGTTGTAGTAAGGTGATGCATCCCTGGGGCTGTTTTTCACATCCTCTCATTTGGAGAGTGTAACTCTTCGCCTTTGCAGGGCTGGGGGGCTGGAGAAGGTTGGGAATCATGCTTTCCCTGCAGTGGGGTCTGAGCTATATGATAGTACCCCCCAGGTAGTTCAGCAGCTTAGCTGACTTGAAACAGAACACTGGAACAAAACATGTTCTGAGTGATTTTTAAGTAAAAGCTAATGTAAAAATGTGGAGTTTGAAGGGCCAATGGTGGTAAACACATTGAAATTTAAAACAATTTTGAAGATGTATAGAAAAGATAGCGGTTTCCTGCTCTTGAAATTCCTAAAGGACACATTTTTCCTTCTGAGTCATGATTTAATTAGATTATATTTTATTAAACATTCTTTACAAATTTAAAATACTGCTATTATACATGCAAAAAGGAAAATCAGTTTGAGCAATTTGGATGTAGGCATTCATTGAAGTCGACCAGCAAATACAGGAACATTTTATGTCAGTTATCAATGTACTTGATATGTATATCTAAAGTGCATTAAGTTACAAAAAATATAGAAAGTCAGCAGCACCAAGATATGTTCACAAAATAAATACACCAGTCAACAAAATAAATTATGGTAAATTGTGACAATAATAATTGTCTTAGCCTTAGCAAAAAAGAAAAAAAAAAAAAAGAAAAATTCACAATAACCAAATGTGCAGTTTCAGAGAGCAATGGGGGAAAAAGGTTTTATTCTGAGCATTTACAATATTTACAAGTAATAAATATTTAATACTTCTCATATGTTTCACTATTACAGGAATAATGCAATGTCTTCCAAAAATCTCTTGCTGAAAATGTCAGCGCCTCCTGCAAAGAAAAAAAGAACAGAAGAAAATAGAAAAATTAATTTTCACTTCAATACATGGACAAAAAATTAACAGTAACGGTGCACAGACTATAACGGGTGTGTATTGCTTGTAAACAGTTTGCAATAATAGGGCCTGTTTAACAATCTACAGTTTTAGACATCTTTCAAGACTTCTATTATATTTCCTTCAATGCAACTCAGCTAGCTATATGAGACCTGCAGTTTCACAACACTGAGGGCCATCTATTCCACTGTATTGTACGCTCAGAGAAACAGGAAGTGGCCTTAGTTTGTCTTTAGGAGCCATATGCAGAAGATTCCCAAGTTGCTATAGGGTAGAAAAATTGTATCAACCTATAATAATATCACCAAGTGCTATAAAGAAAAAAGTACAATTGAAGAAATGAGAAATTTGGTTTTGAAGATAAGTCTTTAATGAACCTGTGGCAATCAAGCCCCTGCTGTGTTAAATACTTGGGTGTGGTGTTGGGGTTTCTGATTAAAACAGTCCCACAGAGCTTATTTGGTCTACCTTTCCCACTGACAGACCAGCTGTTAGACAAGGGTCTTGTTCATCGTAGAGTAAATATTCCGTATGCTGTCATGTATATTAGTTCATGCAGTAAAGGCTGCTCAGGTCTTGAAGTGAGCAGACCCTTGATAGCGTGTCTGTTAAGTTCTTGGATGAATGAAAGAGCTATAATCCTAAAATGTTCCCTCTATGAGCCAAAGAACTCGGGTCCTAAAAGAAAATGAGCATCTTGTTGTGTTAAGCTCTGACTCCTGTTGCATTCAGGTCAAAACTGAAACAGTCAGCTGTATACAGTCCTAAGATTTGAGAGTTTCAAAGGGGATGCTGGGCAGCCTGGTGTGAGTTCTGCGCTCCTCTCTTCCTTATGAAGGCAGAGAGAACGAAAGCAGTGCCTGCTCCTATCCTGACAGTATATTTCTTATAGTACAATATTATTTTAAGTTACTTCTTAGGGGTGCTGCAGGAAATGCTGAAGGGCTGGGCTTTTTTTCTCTTCTGTCCCTGTGAACAGCCCATTTCTGTAATGCACGTTGTTTCCGTGGGAAACAGCTATAGGGTGGAATGCGAAACTATAGTATGGAACATGATTCGCTCTGTTTACTGACTGATCGCCAAAGCTGTGGGTAGCGTTCCACATGACAGACGTGGTGTGGGCGTGAGACACACAAAAAAAGCAAATCCCTTGAGAGTTTAAGGCAGGCTTTTTTTATGTGCACGTTGAAAAGTGAGACTAAATTTAACATTAGGGAGTCTACTAATTTGAACTGTTTCTTAGGAAATTAAGTAACAACAGTTTAATTGAATTGGAATGGGAATACAGCTGGAATGTCCATGAGAAAGAATTTTTTTAGTGCCTGGAATGGAAATGCTAGCATGAAGCTCCGTAGATTATTAACTAGTAATATTTGGGTGTGTTCAGGCTATGTTACAATACATATAATAATGGCACACGGTTCACACAGTGTGACTGGTATATGTGTGGTTCTGCACTACACAGGCCTATTTTTAAGGGGGCTGACATTTTCAGTTTGGCTTGGATTTTAGGCTTTCTTCTAGAGTTTAAGCTAAGCCACATATTGGCAATGGGCGCTGTACTAATGACTCCTTGCAAGCTGCTTTCTGTGATTTGGTATCAGATTTTGCAAGATTGGCTTCTTTTATGAGATACTACTTGTAGTAAGTCTAAAGATCTAGAAAGCACATTATTTTTGGTCTTTTTTCTGACTTAAACCCAAAATTTGGAGATCGAGATTGTACAGAAGGAATTGGCACAGAGGATTTTTAGTTCAGTGTGTTGGGCAGAAAAAAAGCACAGAAATACAGTGAAAAGCACACTTAAACTTTATCTTTGCACTTCTTTGACATTTGCTCTGCTGCATTATGCATATCAACTCCTTCACTGTAAAGTAATGATGCTTCTGCTAAACTGCAGCTAGCCTTAGGGGTTGCTACAAAAGCAGCTTCTATTGGTGTAGCATATGGAAATCATGTCTGCACATACCTTCCTTGTCTCTCACCTGCAGATAAAGTAGAAGTTCCTGATTCAGCTCAGGGACAGCTTGAGGATTCAACCTCACTCAGATGTATGTGGTCATCCATCCATCTAAAATTGTGTTTGCCCACCTTGTGCCAACAACTGCATAGACAACTGCATTGAACCTGACTTCCCCTAAAAGTACGTGTCAGGGAGTTGGAACTTTCTTTCATTTAAATTTAGAAATCATATCTTTTGCCAGCCTACAAGATCATATACTAGCAGTTTCTTAAGAGCCAAAGCAGCATAATATGCTCTGTACTTGTGAAGGAGGAGTTTTTTCCTGTTTATGGCTTCTCTTTGTTTAACCATATTCAATTATGCGTCTGAAATATAGGTCCTTTTTAGGAATCTGTTTCTTGCCCTGGAGAAATACTGCATATCAGGCGATAATATCAGTAATCTAAAGCTGGAGATTGCCTTCAGCAGTCTGGACTCCACAGTAAAGCTGACTGCCTTCAGCCATTCAACCATACTTGAAACAGAAAGGCTGAACTAGGAAAATCAACAGGGTTGTACCTGTCATTCTTTTACATATCGCATTGGATATAACAACCAAAGAAAGAGTAGTAAGAAAAAGAAACAACAGTCAAAATGCTCTGGGATGTTTTCCCCTGCATTCAAGATTTCTAGTGTGCTAAAGACAGGTGGCTATTTATTGGCCACCTCAGTTCCTTAACACCTGTTTGAAATATCAGGCAACTCCTGACTGGTAGTCCTGGAGCATGCCTTTCCTAAGGTGCTGAGACAAACCAGCCTCTCGTACTTCACTACTAACTGCTACAGCCCATGCTAACTGGTTTATTGTCCAGGGACACTGAATGCCTAACACTAAATGCCCAGTAACTGCTGTGAATGCCAGCAGAAGTTGAGGCAATGGCACACGTTGCAAACTGGTGGCCTGTAAAGCGTAAGCCAAGACTGATTTTGGTAAATCCCACAGCTGGTGTCTCTTTCTAAGGGATTTACTGTGAGCAAGTGGCACTTCTCTTATGTCCCTATTCTTCCAAAGTGAAGGGCGGGGGGGAGAAAAAGTTGGGATTTTTGCTGTTGAAAATGCAAATATTTAAGGATAACTGAGAAGTAGACTCCTTCTCTTTGTCTGCAGGTGTGCAGACTTCCACTCCAGCTGAGTTGACTGCAAGTTGGATGAGTCGCTTGGGGCAACCTAGTCTCCAGCTCGCCACTGCCCTGAAAACCCTTCATTGTCATATATGAAGGAAGCAAGTCTCTCTCCAAAAGCTGTGCTCACATTTTTCAGAAGCCACGTAATTGTTTCCATGAGCTGGTAAAAAGATGGAGCTGAATTAAAAAGTCCTAATGGCAGAGAAAATTTTATGTGAAAGGCTGTCTACATTGTTTGCAGATACTACTAGGAGAGAAATTTTCTGTGTTCTCCCCTAAGGTTAAACAGTAAAATGAAAAACAGTAAAACGAGGGTAGGAAAGTTGCCAAAAAGGGGAGGCATTGAGAGGGAGGAAAGAAAACTTTGCCATTTTGTAGATGCAGAGCCTTATTTAAGACTCAAAGCTTTCAGTCTGCTGAGGCTCAAGCGTGGGACCAAGATCTGAAGTGAGAGCCACTACGGTTAAAACAGGAAAGGGAAATTTTAATGGCCATGGTGTGCTTTCTTTTTGCTCACTACTCACGTCAGCTTCAGGAAACTCATTTTGGCAATAAGCGTTTACTTGAATTGTTTGTCTTAGGAAAGAAAGCCTTTGTCACCTAGTGCAAAGTGGAACGGGTACTTACCTCCAGAAAGCACCTTGAGACTGTGCACTGCTTGAAAAGCCACTGCCCAGTTGTAAGCATAAAGGTGCGTATCGAGGGCCTCACACACCAAAGGACAACAATTTGGTAGATATATGGAATGCCCCCCAAAAGAATATAGCAGAATTACCTCAAAGTGTGATTATGTGTAGTAACAGAGTTGTCTAGGAGTGGGCTCTCAGTCATGCCCCTTCCATACATGCCAGAATTTAGCCAAGTCGAGCGGGCTCGCCGTCTTTTTCTTCTCTTGTTCCTTACGTTTTCCATGCTTTGCCTTCTTTTTTCTTCCCTGATACCTTCAGGGGCTGCTCCTTGTAGGTCTGTGATTTGTTTGTCTCCTGAGTTAGGTGTCTGCCCTCATCTTCACTACCAAATCGACAGGGTAGTTCTTTGTGTTGGTAGAAGGCTTAGGGTTAGGTGAAACCTCTGAAGTTGCACGGATTTCTGCAGTGTTGACACCTTCAATTAAATTTTGAAGGAATATTCTTCTTCGTAAATCTTGGATTGACTTGCCCTTGTCATGCAATAGCTGGTGCTCTGACACAGCCCGTTTGCTAAAGAAAGAGAGGAGGGGAAAAAAATATTTAGGGTTTGGTTATTACCCAGTACTTGGCAGAGCTCCTCTCTCTTCTGGCAGTGGCAGCCACAGTGACTGTGTACCAGTACTCAAGCTTGGAGACACCCACTTAAGTCAGACTGCTGGAGCAAGTCCTGCTTCTCAGAGTAGCTGCTCCCTAAGGAGAAGGGAAAGGCCTAAGTGGGTAATAATTCTCAGCTGACCAATCACACACCACTGAACCTGGAGTTGGATTAGTCACTGCTCTGTTCTAGGAAAGCATTACAACTCAGTATATCACACTTCACGCAGTAAAAGCAGGAAGGCAGTTGTCAGAGATAGGAAAACTAAAGGGTCAGACAGTGGAGCACTGCAGTCAAGCAAGAGAAGGAATAACAAGTACTTGTACTGAAGCCGGAAGCAGTGTTTATACAGCATGGTTCTAATAATTTTCTTCTGCTCAGTCATGTACTTCAAAAGCATAAATAAATGTATAAAAGTGTGTTTCATTTCTAAATTTAAATGAGTGCAACTGCAGGAGCATAATGGAAAAATGTTCAAATTTGGGTGCCTAAAACATGGGCACTTCAGTCCATAATGAACTATCCAGAGAGGCAGCAGCCTGAGCATCAGCAGAGATGAGCCTCAGCCACTCCTGTTGATTTTGCTGCTTGGCCACTTGTGTCCAATTATGGTTTTAGATGCCTTTCTAGTATTCCTTTAAGCATGAACTTTTAGGTCCAAATTTCTTGTCTGCTGTGCTCTTTGAATTTTCTGTTAGCTCTCTTCACTGGACCTTCTTCAAGAGCATCCTGGTTTGTTTGAGTGGATCTCTGGTACTTTTCCAGATTTCATGACCTTTTAGTTCACTGATCTCTGTCCTGTTTTCAAGGATCTTGGAGATGGTTAGCTATCTGTCTTTTAGAGGTGGTGTACTGGCAAAGAAGGTATGAAGTGTCTGAGGAAAGAAGATACAAGTGGCACCTGGGTAATAAATAACCATGAGAAAATACATGCTTTTTCCTTGATGTAGGATAGATGCACAGCTGCACTGTGAAACACAGAAAGTACAAGCTGGGATTTTAGCTATGTTCCCATGAATGCTACAATACAGTTTATCCTTCCAAATGCCCTACTTCATTGTGCTGACGTTGGCTATGTATCCCCTCATCTTGCATCAGGGTACGGCATGTGACTGGATTCTTACTGGCCAAAGAAAATGAATTCACTGCCTTGCCTGTTGTATAATCATTTGGTCAGTTAGCTGGATAAGACGTTGTTTCTGCATGTGAGTGAAATGGGAGAAGACTCATAACTGTGAGTGAATGTTCCTTCCTTCCGTCCCTAATTATCCTGCTATGTTACCAGGTTTCAAAATGTGGTGGACAAAGGTAGTATGCTAAATGATGGGGAGTGCTCTGTAATTTGTCTTTCTCAGTCCCTTCAGCCGAACACTTTAGATTTGTGATGGGATCAACAGTAGAGGTATTTGAAATTGGCAACCTCAAGTAGCATTGGTTTAAGAGCATCCCCTTCCCTTTCTGTCTTTGTAGAGCTGCACTTTTTGAGTATTGGATTCAAGGGATGGGTTCAAGCGATATTACATCTCCATTACTCAGTGTAAAACTAAAACAGCAGCTTTCCCCTATTCCACAACGAGACTGCAAAATGACTGTTGTTTTTGTGTGAAGTGATACAGTAGGGATACTTGCTCAAAATCAGGCCTAGCTAAACTCAGGTTTGTAAGCACACATTTCACCAAACATTGTCTATGTTTTAAGTGCCCCAAAATCAGCTTTGTATTACTTCAGACTTTAGGGCAAGTATTTTATGCCCTTCAACTCAATGTCCCTAAGCAAAAATGCAATGTGATAATACTGTGCTGAACCCATATTGTTTCATTCTCTTCAGTGCAGCTGTGACCATTAATGCAAGCTCAAGATCTCCCCCAGGAGAATTTTTTTGACCAGTGCACTCCCTGAAGCTCTCCAATAGCCATCTCTAACAACCTACCCGTTAAGGTCAGTCTGATTTGCAAGTATGCTAATAAAACTAGCACCTTGGACTCCTCTGAGTGGCATACTTCTCTGCCACTTGTCAAGCTGTTCATTGTGGCTCATGTTGCACTCCTAGCTTCAGTAATTTATTTTCCCAGGATTTTTGCATGGGAAATGCAGTTCTCCTTTCACTCTTCTAGTTTATAAAAAGCATACAAAATCTTAGTGCTTTACCGAGTCTTAAACAGTACGTCTCATATGTGATGAGCAAAGCTTTCCTACTGCTTCTTGTAAACTACCAAGGATAATTCCTTTTATCACAGACAGCCTAAAGCTGCCTTAATCCTGTAATGTGTATTTGGTCAATTTACCCACAGTGACAAAATCTTGAATCTGTAAAGCCTGTTATTAAAGTCCTCTTGATTGGAAAGCTATTCCATTTTACAGAGCTAAAACCTAAAGATTTGGTTCCAGTACACACAAGGCAGTCAAAAAGCATTACAAGATCTACATCTTGTGTGAGTATGCATTTCCAAAATAATGCAGGGATTGACATGTGAGGGGTTAGTGTGCCAAAGAGGATGGGTTTCTATTTAAATGTCCGTATGATATTTAGCATCAAGTCTGGCCCCAAATAACATTCTGGTATTCCAGATGATTGTATAACATTACATAGTGTTACATTTCACATGACTTTTATTACTCAGCCAGACTTAAGCAATACATTTTGCCTACCAATTTTCTATATATGCAGAAGTGCTTCATGATGGAGATATCAACAATATCTCACCCACACACACGGAGTAGGAAGGCAATGGAAACTGGAATGATTGCGTTCACATATTGGGTACAGTATGCAAAAAAATATTAGGCTGTTAGGGTTAAGATGACCCACTAGAGGTCCCTTCCATCCTTCTATAAAATGTACATCTCATTCAAGGAGAAAGAGTCTGACCCCAAACCAAGTGCAGTAAATGCTAAGCTTGCACGTGGTAGGCACTTTTGAGAGAAGGATGTTGATGGTTTGTATTTGACCGGACTATCCAAGCTAATTACTGTATCCATGTACACTATGCACATGTGGGACTTAATGTCTCATTACGGGGAAAACAGTAGATAATCCATGACTTGTGACTATTCTGACTTCATGTACTTCCAGGTAAACTGTTCTTTTCAGTCACATGCTTGCTTCATTTTTTTTCACTGGCTATCTAGTGTCACTGAGAGGTAACATTCTTCAAGTGACAACTTTCTGCCTCAGAGTTGCTCTTATTTAATCATTATTATTCTTGACTATTCACATTGGGTCTGACCATAAGTTCAGCTAGAACTGGAAAGGATGCAGTCAGCTCTCTGTCTGGATTTTGCAAGACTGAGTGCCCTTGCCACTGGCTCCAAAGGGGGTGAAAGCTGCTTAACCTATCTCAGGCTTAGGAAAAATATTTTGAAGAGATCTGGGGACATGATGCTGCAGTGTCTGGGCACGCTGATAAACATATCTAATTTCACTTTGAGGTATTGCTGGATCTTTCAGAAGTTCTTTAGCAGCTAAACCTTTTCTGTAACAAATAATATGCCTGGTATTCTTTTCTTGGGACAATTTGCTATTGCTTTCCATGGGAGATTTGCCTTGGTAAAGTCTGTAGAACTGGGCCTATGTAATTTTGATTATTTTTGCATGGCTATAATAACCTGCTTCAGTATTTTCATCCGTTACTGGTTTAAGCCTTTGACTGAAAAAAATATCTCTAGGCTTAAGTGAGTTATTAACCATTAACTCTAGGAATGGTTTGTGGTGATATTAAAACAGGACACATGTTTGAGTGTGGTGTCTGTGTTTGTGCTGTACCCACAAACAAAACTACGTGAATACCACTAACTGACAGCTAAATGGTTTATTCTGTGTGTTTTACATGCCATAGGAAAGAGGGAGCTGAGAAACGTATTTTGACTGTTTAGCTTCCACTTCCCTGTCCCCGTCCCCGGTCAGAACAGAATGGAGATGTTGGGAAGACCTCTAATCCTGACCTTTAAAAACAAACATTAGAACAATGCTAGCTTCAAAAAGAGAAAGAGTATTTCTTAGCAAATCTAACTTTTTTAAAAACGAATTTAGCTTAGGTCCAGTTCAGAGTTTCCTAGCCAAGGAAATACAGCATTTGACTGTACTTCAATTATTTTCATTTTTTATTTCTGAAACTGAAGTTTGGTTCCTCTGTATCCCAAGAGAAGGAAATAGTCTCAAATGAAAGAAATAACTCAACAATAGTTTGCAGGAGTACAAAAGAGCTAACATTAATGGACTGGGAGGAATTATCAGCAACAACATGTTCTACACAATTTGCTGTAGGAGATTTGTAATAGCTATCTGCCTGGTGCCAAGGTTTAGGTGTGTCTGAAGTCACTTCACCTGGGGGATTTTTTTTTGTTGCTTAAATGGCAGAGGAAGTGCTATTTGGAGATCTTGTCCTTATGTATGCAATAAAACAGTTACAAGGAAACCCATCCGAAATTCAGTTTGCTGTGTCATGTTTCCCCATAAGTTCTGATTGAATTTTCCAGTCCTCCTTCTCCAACCTGACTTCCTTTTGAACTTAGTAACAATACAGCCCTCCACAGTATGACTAAAGTGTTTCTTCCTTAGAAAATTTGATGCAAGTCCAGGGAAAGCCAGTGAGATGTGTGAGACAGCTGCTTCTACATCAGCCCAGTGGCTTCTCTTTTGCACTTTGCATAGGGGTATTAGTATAAACCATGTTGATTATTTTGGAAGGAACCAAAAGGTAATTTCCTGAACAGATTCTCTTAAGTTACATTATCGTTTATCAAAAAATATGCTTCTGCCTCTAAGTCAGATACCGAGCTCCCTTTGGATTTTTTTTTTTTTTTGGCTGAAGTGGCAGAAATCCAAAGAAATTGTTCAGTACTTCAGTTTCATGATAGCCCTTACTACTGCGTGTTTCCCCTACCCTTATCAATATTGGCTCCGTGCCAGCGCTGAAGAAGTATATGGTACTTAGTGTAACATATAGCAGTTTGATAAAACGGGATGCTCCCTTCTAGGACCCTCCCAGGGCACAGAAAGTTGCATGTGCAGCAGCGCAGGCTGAACAAGCACCCAGCTGCATTGGTGCTCCCCTCGGTAGACCCTCAGCTTTAACACCTCCTTCCCAAAATCTTTATAAGTTCCGACAGCTGAAAAGCGCCCTTTCCCTGCCCCAAAAGCCCTCCGCCTATGGCTTAGACAACCTCCAGCGAGCACCTGGGGCAGGTAATCCGGAGCCGCTCCACTGAGGAGCCGCTGCGGGAGGCTGCAAACCTCCCCTGCCCACCCCGGGCAGCTCCCGCCGCCGGACCCGGGGGGTCCCGGCCGCCTCCCTCCCAACCTGCACCCAGAGAAGAAAAAAGCCAGAGACCAAAAGAAAAATAAAAAAGAGAAACTCACAGTCTGCGGCTGATCCCCTCTACTGATCTCCCGTAGGAGGGCACGGAATAACTCAGCAGAAACACTGCGAAACTCCACTGCTGGAAGAGTTTAGTGAACATCGTATCCTCCGGGTCTTAAAACCTGCAAGGAAAGGGAGATCAGTCCCGAGGGACACGTGCGCCAGCGCCGTCCCCAAGCAGTCCCTGCTTTCGGCTCTAGCAGCTCCGAGGTTGTGAAGGAAAGAAACTTTCTGAGCTCTCGGCAGCGGCTCACTTCTTCCAAACTTTGCTCTGTCTCTCTCACTTGCTGTCTGCCTCTCCCTCCTTTCCCCCCTCCCTCTCTCTCCGTCTCTCGCTGCCCGGAGCAGTATTCTCTTAGTATTCTATATATATTCTATATATATCTTTCTCTTAGTTAAAAAATCATCTAGATCGTATCAGAATCGCGTTAGAGCGTCTATTTGTCTCCCTGAGCCCTGTTCAATTCCAGTCCACTAAGTGGCTGTCTCAGGGCTTTACGTTGCAAGAGAAGCCTTCTTTGCAGATAAGGAAAGACTCCCCAAAGTCAGCTCAGCTACCCTCTTCTCTGTAAACACACGCACGGACACACACACACAGATTCGGCGGCGGGGGGGGAGCGGGGAAATGCATCTATACATCTGTCTTGAAGTATACCTCTGAAAAAAAAAAAAAAAAAGGTTAACGTCCTCTGCTTCCGGAAAGTTGGGTCCACAACTGTGACAAGGAACGTGAACTCAAGCGAAGAGCGCTGCCTAGCAGGGGTGCTCGAGAAGTCTGAGAGGAGCGGTAGCCCGGGGAGGCTCAGGGACTGAGGGGCATGCTCGGCTCCGCAGGTTGGACTGGGCTGGAGCCTGCGATGTTCACACGTTCCGAAGCAGCTTCTGGGAGACCTGCGGGAGGACAGAGGGTTTTGCAAAGAGATGGCGCCCTAGGAACATGTGCGGAGAGCGCGAGAGCCCGGCCGGGATACCCACAGCCAAAAAGGAGACTAGAAACCAGCGCTTCCCGGGACCGGCATCAAGAAGAAGGGAAGAAAGGGAAACACCCGACAGCACATGCACTCAGGAGACCCTAAGGACTCCAGCCAAGATCTTCTCATCTCCTGCATCTCCCTCTCTCTCTCCCCCCTTGCACCTCTCCCTTTTTGTGTTTACCCCTAGGTCAGCGCCTCCCCTGCCGTAGCACAGTGGAAAGGGCGATCCCCCCATCAGTGCGGGCGCTTTTTAGATCAAGCACAAAAGCCCAGCCAGCGATCGTTGCCGCCTCTCCTCTCACACACCTACCGTTGTTCGTCGCAGTTCCCCTATTAGCTGGAGGTTTGATTCCTAATGATGTTAATTGTACGCTAGTAAAGGGGGGAGGGGGGGGACGGACTAAGGGGGAGGGCCGGGGGAAGGACTTGCAGTCTACGAACACAGGCGCTCCTGGCCAAAAAAGTAGATTAGTGGAAAGTTTTCTCCTCCTCTCCCTCTTTTCGCCTTCCACTTCTCCCTCCGTCAATCTGGCCAGGACGTTGCAAATATCTGTGTCAGGTTGGGCTGTCGTGCGAGGCGGACAGCGGCGCGGGGCTGCGGGGACAGCGTCGGCGGCGGCACCGGCGGCGGTGCCCGGAGCGGCGGGAGCGCGGCCAGACCCCCGTGCGCCCCGCCGGGGACCGACCGCCGCCCCCGCGCCCCGCCGCCAGCCCCAGCCCCGCACCCCTCCAACGGAGGGACCAAATTTTTCCATCACAGGAAAACATTTATGTAAAAAAACAAAGGTAACACAATGCGCCCCTTTATGCAGCCTGCTTGCGCAAGAAACTGCTCCCGGCTATTACGAAGTAAGGTACGGGAGAAAGTCTGGGGGGGGTCTGATGCGCTCCTTGCCCCCACCCCCCGGCGGCTCTTCCAAAGGGAAATACTTTGCAAGCCAGTCTCCTCTTTGACGGCAGAGGATGGGCAGGCGGTGGCCCTGCCCAGGCGGTGAGCAAAAACCACCTGGTGGACGCCGGCTCCGTCCCGATAGCATCCCGGGACCCCGCACCCCTCCGCGGCCGCGCACCCTCCGCGGGGCTCCGCTCCGCGCCCCGCAAAAATCTCTCCGGAGCGACTTGCCCGCGAGCACCACTGCTGCCCCCAGGTACGGAGGGATCGCGGGTTTCTGCCACTGATGGCCTGATTTACAGCAAATGCTTTCCCAACATCGTCACAAGCCGCAACAAAACACCGAGGTGTGCTGGCTGGTTGCTCCTTCTCGTCCTCTCCCCGTATTAAGGAACGCTTTCTGGAGAAAGTTTAGGCGCAAAGCAAACCGTTTTTCTACCTGCAGGTTATTTTGCGTTCAACGACACTTGCTGCCACAATTTAAAAGCCCAGCTCCTTAGCCAAATTTCATACCACATAGGCAAATAAAGCCGAAAACACGACAGCTGAAATAGAAATCATGCTGAAAATATTATATCTGTAAATAAATTCCCTGAACACCTGGTAGGCTATAAATTAAAATATACAGCTAATAGGCTTCTTTGATTTACATTTCCCTTTCGACTAATTAAAAATAATTGTGATATCCCCTGAAAACAGCCCCCACACACTCATACATCTGTTGCTGATGTTAAAGGTAGAACGTCCATCAAATATTTTTAGAATTTCCTTTCCCCGAGAAATAAATAAATAAATAAATAAATAAATAAGCAACTGCCACCCCAATCCTTACAGATTCAGGAAAAATAAATAGTCTTTATAAACTTGGAATATTGAAGTTTCTTCACAATTTATTACTTCACCTTTTCCTTGAGTTACAGCCCTCTGTGCCTCTCAGAGATCACCTTGGCCAACAGTGGTTGATCTTCTCAGCAATCGCTTCCAAAACTATGTTCTATCCTTAAGAGAAAAAAAAAGAAGTGAAATAAATAAAAAGGAGTAATATTCAAAAGAAATCCTGCCCTACAGAGCTTTTATTATGCCTGCGACAAATTAGTGCTAAATAAAGGATGTTAAAAGCAGGTGCCTTTCTCCCTTGCTGCTCTTTTTATTATGAAGAACAGAAGCTTCTCCTAATATATATAGTGAGGGAGACCCTTCTCTATTGCTTCTACTGAAAAGACCAAACTTGTGACATCATTAACCACCTTCCTATGGCTGAGTTTGCCTCATCTCTGCCTCAGAGGGCTTGGGAAAAAAAAAATAATAAGAAAAAAAATACAACCCAACTATGGCTTTGCTAATATGGCAGAAACTGAGCAGTGCCAAAGTCATTTAGAAGACTTACTATCATACCGTGATACCATGCCCTTCCCCCCCCTACACCCTCACCCCCCGCTTAAGCCTGTTTGTCATCTGCAACAACTGGCGCAGCGCTTTTTCACCTGCCACCTACACAAATGCTTCACCCGTGAGCAAACTCCTGCTGCCTAGCCTCACCGCAAGCCTGAGCCCTCCTCCGTGGCAGGACGGGGCGAAAAATCCCCTCTACCAGGGTTTAAATCCCCCTTTTCCCCGCCGGAGCGGGGGATGCGCACCCGGGGAAGCGCCTCTCGAGAGGAACCCGCCGCCACCTGCAGCATCTCACCCCGCCGTTCCCGGCCGCTCCTTGCTGCCAGTTCCGGCTGTTCCCTGCCCTCGCGGGGGCTGGTGAGAGTATGAGGCTGGACGAGAGGAAGGACCGACGGAGCGATGCTTTGGCGCAGGTGTGGGGACGAGAATCCCGCCGGACCTGCGCCAAAGCATCGCTCCGCGCATGGAGAATCCCCGGGCACGGCCGGTCCTGTGTCTAGGAGCGGGAAAAAGGCACAACTTTGTTCGGGTTTCTCTTGCCGGGGCTTTGCTTATGGCAGGGTTCCCCGCCAAGGCAAGGCGCTTGCGGAGTCCGGTGGTTTTCCCAGCCGAGGCGCACAGAGGGACCGGTCGTTTTGTCCGACCTGGAAAAGGCTTGAGCCGCGGTGAGGTGAGGCAAAACCCTATGTTTGCCTTTGTGGTCAAGTCCTCCCTGCCGCGACAAGGCAAACCTTATCATTTTAGGTTTTCTGCCTCCCCTTTCTCCCCTCTTCCCGCCTCAAAGACAATGAGGTTTTGGAGGGATGCCGCGCTTGGCTTCTGCCTCTTTTTTCCATATGTATAAACAGGCATAAATCAGCTTTCCTACGAGAAAGTTGACTTGGGAGCTTGGCTAGGAAGATAAGTGCCTGTTCCAGGTTTGGCACGTAACTCCAGAGCGGGGAATAGGGCCAGGGGCTGCAGGCGGGTGGGTGACCGGGCTCCCCCTAAAAGCCGCTCAGGAGCAACACCCTCCCTTGAAACACAAGCAGTCAAGCGGGACAGGTTCAGCTAATTGGGGAGGAGGTGCCATTGCAGACTCAGAGAGACAGAAGGAAATAATGATTAACCCCCCGCCGGGTGCTAAACCCTCAGTTCCACAAACTTCACCTTTGTGAAGTTCCGCCTCTCCCTCCTCCCTCTTGTTTTATTCACAATAAAACATTTTCGTCATTTCCCCTCCCGGATTTCTATAACCTCAGTTGCACTCGTCCAGGGCTTCGGTTCAGACGGGGAGTTTAACCTTCCCAGTCTTCCACCACGGTGGAAAAAATGGTGTTCAGCAAAAAACCAAAACAAACAAACCAAAAAACCAACCAAACAAAAAAACCACAAAAAAAACCCACCCAGGCGTGCTGACTGCTTGAGAGTCTGGCGGGGAAGGGAGGGGAGCGGCTGAACAGCGTTTGCTGGACTCGTCCTGCGAGGACCAGAAACCCCCTGAGACTTGCACAACCCCTGTGATCTAGCAAGGTTCAAAGCCAGCGAGCGCAGCTCTCTGCAGGCGAGGTGCGAAGTCCCAGTGCCTTTTTTCAAAGCTCCCAGGGTGGTCTTGACGGCATGGCTGTTATGCAGCTAGTAGCAAACGCAATTGCTTGCAGATTGAGGCAGACTTTCTAGCATATGCTCATTCTTGCCTGCAACCTAGCCTTGTTGCGCTCTGCTGTCCCCACTCCCATAAAGTTTGCCTTCCTCCCCGCTGACCCTCCCGTGGCTGTCAGAGATGAGAAACTCCTTAGTCCACGTCTGACGTGGTGTAATCTTCTCATTGGGTGAAAAGATTGCTTGGGGAGAAAGAGAAAACCATTTTTTCCCTCCCCATCAGCAAGACCCAGATGTTCCGTGGCACTCCATCTGTGCACACTCATGTCTCATATTAAACAATTATAGAGTAGCCGAGCAAAGCTGCCTCTCCCACCCGAGAGGCGGCCGGAGCTCCCCAAGTTCAGCTATTGACATAATGCGCGGTTGATTTAGACAATATGCATTTAATTTAACGAGCACGAGAAAGGGAAAAAAAAAGTTGCGTGGAACTGAAGAGGGTTTTGCCAAATCTTCTGTCTGGTTCCTAGAATCCAGTAGACACCGAAAGGAATAATTTTCAAATTTGAGGGCAAAGAGTTAGTCGTTAATTCATAAAGCCTGTCCCTACTACCTACAGTCCCGCGGCGCCGGCGGCTGGCACCCCGCGGCGGTGGGGCGGGCGGTGGCGGCGGCGGCGGCGGGGCCCGTGCGCCCCTGTGAGCTGTCCATGGTGGTGTGGGCCCGCTGGCCCTCTCCGCCCGCGACGCTCCGTTCCGCTCCGCTCCGCCGCCTGCCCCTGGGCGCCCCCCGCTGCCCGCCCCGGTCCCGGCCCTGGCCGGCGCTGCCGCTCCATCTTCGGGGCTTCCGGCTGCTTGCGGAGTGGGGGCGCGGGCCGACACGTCGTGTGTCACCGGCTGCCTGACCCTGCCTTCTCCTAGGGTACAGCGATCTAGCCGATCCGTGCCGTTTCTATTCATAAAGCCTCCGCCTGAATCCTGATCTGGGGGTCTGTCACCTGAAAGAAACAGGCAGCTATTGCAGACCCCTGTTGAAGGGAGACTTACAAACGTACCGGCTTCAAATGTTCATGGCACTTGAAATGCTAACAGTAACCATGCTTTCAATGGTGCATGTATTTTCATTTAGTCCTCTGAAACCTTAAGCTGTTAAGCTACCCCTCTATAGGTCTGGTCTTGACTTCAGCTTTAAATATCTCTTAACTTTAAATACCAATTAACTCTTGGGCTGTTTTATTTTTTCCATTTTTTGTGACTGAAGACCTATTAAATGTGTCTAGTCTATTTAACTTACACAAAACCATTACCAAGCTGGGCTGGCTGGAAAACAAGAATTCAATTTAAAGGAGGGGGGTGGGGGTAGAAGCTTTGCAATTTGTTTTTGCGCTATGTTGGAACAAAATCCATCCCTTTAGACATTTTTCTGAGAGCAGACAGACTCACCTCCTGCCTTGGAATAGCTTAGTGGTTAGTGTACTCATCTGGGATGCGGGACACCAGAGTTCATGTCCTTCCCTTCTCTGATTCAGAGCCCTAATCCCTGGACTGTTGGCTTCTCTTAGTTCTATCCCAGACCTAAAAACCTTTCCGGTGACATTTGTGATGAATTTATGTTTTCCAGTGGGTGAAAAATGAATGTTTAGTTAAGGAAAAATTCCCATCTAACAGTTATGCTGAGCAGCCTGGGATTTTTGATTAAGCAAGAAGTCCAGACTGCCACCACACAACAATGGAAGGGAATTGCAAGTTGTGAAAAGAAGTGGTGTGCTAGGAAAAAGGAAGGAGTCTCCTTCTTCACTAGTGCACAGGGCTAGTGTGGTTAAGGCATACTTTCTTTAGCCTTAGGTTTGCAGATTATTTTGAAAAAATGAGGACTCTGTCCTTCCCCATGGGCACACAGGGCTAGTATGGTTAAGGTGTGCTTTCCGTAGATATAGTTCTGTTTGATTTTTTTTTTCTATTTCTTTAGCAAATGGAACACAAGAGAAAGTTGCACCTAGGATCGTATCTAGCCTCATTTGACTTCTCAGCTCAGAAGACAGGCTGCCTTTCCACACCTGGGCTGATGGAAATAACTTGTTTGTGTGAAGCTTGAAGTCATGCCTATGAATCTGGACAGTAAACTACTGTAACATGCTCTACCATGAGCATAGACTTCATTTGCTACCATTTCTTAAATATATATGTTTCATGCATTTTATTTTTTATTCATCTAATCATTTTTTTGTAATAGCCTTTCATACCACATTAATTATCCATTTTCATATCCCTAATTCCCAGTGAAACTAACTCCATCTTTAAACTTTTCCCAGAAGTGGGATCTGGTTCAGCTATCACTGAAGCCAAACTGATTCTTTTCATTCACTTTATTTGAATGGTGGTCAGCATCTTACATGGCCATCCCTTCTCCAAATTTTGAATGTTCTTTGATCTCACAGTGTGGTTACTTCTTCAGACATGATGTCCCATAGGGTGTGAAGCCCAAACTGTAATAAGCAAAGTGGAATGACCACCTAACTTGCTTTAAACAGGCCATGCATAGTGAAGTGTAACCCATAGAGTTGCCTGTGACACGCTGCACAATTGGCTTGGACAGCAGGAGATGTGAGCAAACATATTTTTAGAGGAGTTTCAATCAACCCTTGCAGGTTAGGGTTCAAAATTTACTAATTTATCAAATATGGAATTCAATTAACCTGAAGGAATAAGTAAGGGTCAACTATAAAAGTTATATATTAGCTGTTATTTTTTTATCCCAAGATGATTAAACTGCTCCTTACATAATTCTAACACCTTGTTTTACACTGAGATTAAGCTCCTTCATGTCCATATTTCATCTCTTTTAAAAAGAGACCTATCCCTTTTTAAAAACTGACCTATCACTGGTGCCCTCCAAATTGGTCTAAAAGTTGATTTTCGTTTCTTAGGAATATTGCCTATCTTATTTCTACCAAATGCTTGAAGCAGTTTCAGTGGCTGTAGGAGATGGAAGTGTAAACGTGGCAAAAAGTCAGTAAAGCAATATTTGGCTTTAGCAAGCCAAGGTGGCAAGGCCTAATTTCCTGCTAAAAATAGAAAAGTAGTTAGAGTTTTGTCTCTGAGCAGAACCGGACATTGACAGTCAGAGTTACTGGGCTCTGCTGCCCTTACTGAAATCACTCTGGCTTCCCAGCCCTTGAGATGACTTGAGCCTTATTCAGGTTCGTAAGCTGGGAAATGAGGGAATGACACATGGGAGAGTTTTCAAAGAGCAGCCCAAATGACTCAGGGGTGGCCTCTGTAGTCATAGCACATGTAAAAACAAAGCAAGCTATACTTAGTGCAGGCTGAGGACAGCTCTAGGAAGGATCTGTAGGTTGCTATGTTGGCAGGACTGACATCCAAGATTGTAATACACAGCCCTGACAAAAGAAGGCTGTAGATATCATTTCAACCTGTAGATCAGAATAGCAGCAAGGGTTTGGCTTCTATTTTATTGGAATTATTTCAATTTCTTATTTGCTTTGCAGACTACCAGGTTAGAAACAAAATCTTTAAGTGGTTTTCCCATCTTTGTCCTGTCAGAGTATTGCACTTGCTGTCCAGCTAACTGAATCCTCTCGAATAAGCATTGCCCCTGCAGTATAACAACCATGCCTAAAGTAACCAAAACGTGTCTGCTTGGTGGTGCTTTTTGGAAAGGGCCAGCATCTGAGCATGGAAATATGACAAGCTTCTAGTTTCCAACCCTGAATGAACTATCGGTTTTGAAATTATTCATACACACAGACAGAAAAGGCTCCTGGGCTTCCCACAAAGAGTTAAGTCATTCAGGGCATATGGCTATTTCAGTCCTTTTCAGAGACGCTCTCAGACCCTAGTCATTGCAGAAATTCCTCATATCATCGGATCTGACTGAGCTCTTCCTTGCTTTATTATTTTCCATCTTTGAAAGCACAGTACTAAAACTCCTACAAGAAGTTTGTGCCAGGATTGGTAGAACAGAAAAACTGACATTAAAATTGAGGGATCCCATTTGTATGGAGAGAAAGAGCTTGTAGGTCTCAGAGGGGAATGTCAGACCTGATTAAATTGGTATGGTTTTTCATTAAAAATCCATGGAGTCACAGGCATGAATAGGGAAAAATTGTGCAATAGGTGGTGATGCTTATCAGATGGTTGCTTATCACTAATTACTCCTGAGATGCCTTTATCCTCTTTTAACCAAATATCACTATTTTTGCAATATCATGCCAAAAGGTAATCAATGATAACAGCCTGTTCTGTCACAAAGGCAGGGTTTCTTAGACTCACAATTTCTACCATTGCAGTTACTGTAAGACCATGGCACACTCTCCCTCAACCACCTCTTTGAGGACACATTCATAAACTCCTTTTGTGAAACCAACCACTGTGCAGCCAGCATAAAGAGTCGGGTCGGTGTCGGGGAGGAAGGGAAACAAACCTTATTTCAGTGACTACAGATATCAGAAATATCAGCAACGCTGTGGGAAAGACAATGACTGGCTGTTTACTGAAAAAACAGTAACAATGGAGTTGGCTTTCTTGGAATAAAGAATTAGATAATATATTTTATGTGAAAGTTTAACAAAAACAGTCTGAATGTCGGTTCTTGCTTTACTTCACAAAGTAAAGAAGGCAATCTGCACGCTGTGCTATCTGTCCTCCCAACAGTTTCAGAGCAGGTGTTTTTTAATCAAGGTCTCCAGGTGCTTGTTTATGGAATACTTTGATTCAAGGGACACATGCGCAGTCTGAGGAGGAGTGTGATATCTGTGCAGTCCTCTGGAATCCTGTACTCATTAGTAAATAGTGATGATGTGCTTGTCAACACCTATAGGAAAGCCAATTTGTACTAAATTATTTAAAACCTACTCAAACAATAATGATCTTATTTAAGTTGCAGGTGCTCAGCTTCAGGCCCAGGCTTGTGCAAGTTGTTTACTTGTTATGTCTCAAAATGCATTTACTAAAAAAACAAAAAAAAGAAAAATCGTGCATGTAAGAGTGCACAAAGTAGTGTCTTTGTTAAATTTTAGGACCTTTTTCCATAAACACTCAAAAACTGAATGAAGACAGTCTTGTTAAGCTTTGCCAAGCATTGGCGTCTCTGAGATCCCACGTACGCTCCACAAAGCTTTTGCACAATAGGTAGTATCTACAGGCTGCAAATGGGCATAAGGGCTCTGCTGTGTTTGGTGCTACACTGTCCTGTGGTACAAAAAATAACTTCTGCTTAACAATCCAGTTTAAGTGCAAGTTGCAAGAGAGAAACACAACAAGCAAATAGGGAGAGGACAAATGGGATAATAATAAACCCAAATCCATTTCAGTTAGCTTTTTATCAGTCCAGCCCACTGTGTATAAGGCAGTAACTGCCAGAAGTCATGGTAGAAGTAAAGCTTCAGATGGAATTTAAAGGTGTGTAAGGAAGTGACTTAATGGCATAAGGGACACAAGGAGACAAAGCATAGAGGGGTGCGTGGTAGTTACCGATGAATAGGCAGGGGAAGCTGGTAGTGCTACTACGGTGAAGATGGCAATGCTGCAAGAACTGAACAGCCATGTAAGATGCAGTGCAGTTGTGAGAGGATTTAAAGGGAGGAATAAAAGGTGGACGCTTTTTTTTCTGTCATTTTAAAGGGGGGTAGGTCACAGAAGGCCATGAATGGTAAAAATTGTAGGACTGAAATAACTAGCAAAGAGGATGATTTGGGCAATTGTTTGAGCTGACTAGGTGGTGAACAGCTTGCAATGGCTAAGGGTTAAGATGCAGGAGGTGAAGCACACAGGTGAAAGCTTTTGTATTCAGGATACATGCTGGAGATTTTGAAAGAGGAAAATATTTGAGTGTAAGCCGAATGTTGGAAGCACCAAAATGCCTCAGCCACCCCCCTACTTCCCCACCCCAAATCAAAATCCATAACCATGGACCCAAGGCACTGCGCATTTGATAAGACTCTTATCAAGAGGGAGAAATAGCAAAAAAAGAGTGTGGGTTTGGAGAAGAGCTCAGCTGAGATCTTTAGCTTAAGCTCAAGCCTATACAAATGAGAGATGGAATAAAGGATGGAATTGGTTGGAGGCAATTTAATGTGTCACCATCCTAAAGATAATTTGAGAGTGAATAAAGGTTCTGTGTCTAGGGAGACCTCATACTGTGGGTCTTGGCCCATAGTTCAGCTCTTAGCTGTTATGGTAGTGCAAACATATAATAATCATAAAGGAAGGGTTCAACAACAGCACAGTGCAAAGCTGGAAGAAAGGGAAGAGGGAAAAAGAGGGAAGATCATCTGGGTAAGATTCTAAATGGCCAAGTTAAGAAACATAATGAAACACAATGCCCAGTGCAAAGTGGAGTTTAAACAGGGTGTTGCTGAACAGAAGAACTGAACGGTTTATGAGGAAGTGAATAGAGGAGGAGATTCGTGACTTAGTCAATTGAAAGAGATTGGAAACTTATCCAAGAGCTGCTTTAGTCAAAAGGAGAGGCTAGAAGTCAAACTAGAGACAGCTGTGAGTAGTATTAGCGAGAAGGATTCGGGGGGAGAGGGGGTTGTGTTTTGTTGCAAAAGGCATGCTTCCTCATTTGAGGGGAGAAAGAAAATGGGAAAGTTGTTAAGTATGGGCTGTTAAAAGACAGAATGAACTACAGCATGTTTAAAACAATGGCGTGGCTTTCTCTGTCTTCTCTCATCCCATTAGTGTAGGACAGGAATATTTTGCCAAGTGCAAATTTCACAGGTATGTACTTTTGCTTGTGTAATGTAATTCTTATAAAAAACTTCAATCAACTTTGGTTGTGTTAAAACACAGCATATTTCAGTCTTCCTGTTCCTGAACTTTTACCTTAGTATGAAAAGTATGTCTTTTCTCTGTTTTTTTTTTAATTCCTCAGGTCCATCATTGTCCTTTGTGAATGTCTCACTTTTGCAATGTTTGTCTCTTACAGTTGATTTATACCCTGATCCCCAAGCTTTTCTGTTCTGACTTATTTATTTTTGTGTACAGTTTGATTATAGCCCTCTGCTATCATAGGTATTTTAGAAACATCTTAAGTTTTACGTTATCTTCTTAAGTAATTTGTATGGAAGATACTGAGTCTTTCAAGTTGCTCCGAAGAACCAAACTAAGCTAGCCAGTCCAATGACCTGAAACCGTCCTCCCAAATCCCAGCTATAGCTGATTGCTTAATCTATCCTCTGTACTGGAAGGTTCCCTGAGAATATTGGCCAGAAGACATATCTGAAGTTTTTCTACATTTCTGTCATTATTTCCAGGGTCTCACTGGAAGCACTTTATAAATTATGAAATCACACCAAAAATTCCACATACAGAGTTCCATGAAAACACTGCTGCATGAAGAAATACTGTTGGTTTTTTTTTTCAGTCTCTTTTGCAGAAGTTTCACTATAAGTTTCATTATGTTGTGACAAGACGTGTGAATACAGTGCTTGGCCATAAACATGACAGACTTTGTAACAAAATGTATTAGTTTTGATTTATTTATATCATCATGTTTATTTTGCTTTATTCATCATGCTACTATGTTTTTCATTCTTTTTATGGCATCACAGAACAGATAAACTCCATCTTTCAGTGATGTGGGAAAGGCAATGAATGACTGTTTACTGAAACAAACAGTAACAATGGAGTTGGCCCTCTTGGAATAAAGAATTAGATAATATATTTTATGTGAAAGATTAACAAAAACAATCTGAATGTTGGTCCTTGCTTTACTTCACAAGTTCTCTGTCTCCCTAAGTGTAGTGCAGCATAAAGCACAGACAGCATTATTCTAGCTCTGTGATTAGGAACAGTTTTCCCCAAGACTACTTTTAACAGTTGAAATCTGTTTTTATTTATCATAAATAATATGAGCTTTCATAAAGCTCATTTCTGTAATGGAGGCTGTTTTAAAAGATGAAGCTATGCATACTTAAATCAAGAAAGACAAATAATTTAGTTATTATTTACAGTATTATCAACAGGTTGATTATTTAATCAAAACAAGCTATTTGGTAGTTATAGGAAATACAGCAAGGGTCACATGTACAGTAAATGCTTAGCTAAACAGAAAGAAGTCTATTGAGATGGCTTCCTTGCTAATCAGAAGCATGGCAAATTTTCAGGCTCAGGAAGATCATTTAGGTTGCAACAAAGCAACAATATATAGATATATTGTTCAGTTTACTTTTTTTTCAATAAGCAATAACAGAATCTTCAGTTACCATATGGCAGAATAAGCGGATGAGAGAAAAATGCCTGTACGTATCCCTACAACCAGAAATCTATTTATGATTAGAATTTATGAATTTAGAATTTAAGAATATTTTTTCTAAGACTTCTGTGTGACTACCCATTTGCAAAGTAATGTAAAGTAGAGATGTGTCGTTTGAGCTGCTGACATAATTAATGATTTCATTACTAGCATGAAAGGAGGCTCTTGTATTTCTCTGATGTTAGCAAGCCAAGTTCATGTCTGAACTCCAATAACCGAAGTCACTTTTGCCAATCTAGACTGTTGGTCCTCTTGCTGCAAAACAAAAATTTGAAAGCCAAATATTATACTGGGCTGTGATACTTCCCAAAATGTCAGGTGTGTGACATGCTTTAAATATGAGCAGCTACTATGGATTACATGTTGGCAGAAAACTTACTAACATCTCACATAACAATGCAAATGGGAAAAATGTAAACAGAATAATGTGCTTGCAAAAGTTCAAAGGAAACCAATTTAAAAATTACCACTTACCCCTTCCAGTTTTCATAGAAGATCCTTGCTTAGGTAGTCTGCACTCCAGAAGTAATGTTGATCCTCGAAAATTTATGTCAATCCTAAGAAAGCTGCAGTAGGATTTGTTAGGAATAAATTATGAATTAGGGACAGTGCCCTTTTAGTTACGCCCTGACTGACTTTACATCTCATGAGAGTTGGGCTAACATCCTGAATAAGTTGACATGAGTTTTGTTTCTTCATTCTGATACCTAATGAATAATAACGATACAGCTGCTACAAAATCTGTACTTTGAAGTAGTCCAGAGAAGTGGAACAGAAAACGTGCTGAAAGCCAGATTTGTGCACTAAACCTATGAGGAAAAAAAAGCATGTAGGAAGTAGAAATAGCCAAACTGACTTCACAGAGACTACCCAAGTGCTTAAGCTAAGGAAAGGCTGCTGAGCTTTTCTGGTTCAGAACCAAGCACAACAGGGGCTAAAGTACTAAGAGCACTGGAATCTATGTCAGGATTGAAAGGCATTGCAGGTCCACATGGAATACTTGTAGTGTGCGCTTGGCCTCAGACAGTATTAGCCTCTTCAAAGAAAATTAAGCTCACACAATGCCCTGCATCAATCTGTACTGTATATTTGTTAATTTTGTAAAGAAGCCAACTCTTTGGTGATGTTACAGTTATGAAATCAATGATACAAACCAACCTAAGCAAACGCCTAGCATTAAGCCTGCAAGTAGTTCTTTTTAAACCAACATTCACACATTAAAACATGCACATGTATCAAAAGTAAGGAAACTGTGAAACCATGTGGAGATTAAGGGGAAAAATGACCACATATCATATTTTGGGAAGTCTTTTGCTGATTCATGTTAACATGTATGGTAGTTTAATCTCTTTATCAATTTGAGGATATTACAGTGCAGTGAAAATGAAAGGAAAATGTCATATTTCTCTGTTCATGTGTACTATTTCATAGGACCTACACTTATACAGACCTTGGTATCTAAAGATTTTGGAGAGGCTAGGAATAACCGTATTAGGTCAGAATCAAGGTTCAACTAGCCCATCAGATTGCCTGTGGCAGGGGCCAGCAGCAGACACACAGGTTAATATAAAGTGAGTCATCTCCAGTTAAATTCACCCATCTCTCAGCAATCACTGATATAGAGGGTCACAGGAGGATGCATTTGTACCATCATTTTGAATAGCCACCAACAGACTTACTCTTCTCAAGTTTTACTAAAATCTTTTTTGACCTCGGTTACAGTGCTGGCCTCCACAACATCCTGTGGCGAACTTCCACAGTTTAATTACTATGCTGTGCAAAAAAGTACTTCCTTTTGTTTGTTTTTAATGTAGAGGGAACTGAATTCTCCCTAATTTTTTATGTTATGAGAAATAGGGAATAGTCATTTTCTGCTCATCTTCTCTTTGCCATTCATAATTGTGTAGACCCTATTATACTTCTCCCCTGTCATCTCTTTTTCCAGCAGGGAAGTTGTAGTCCATTTTGTTTCTCTTCCTGTGCAAGCCTTTCCTTAATTCAAGTTGTTTTTCTTGGAATAGTTATGCTCCATATCTTTTCCACTTCTACTGTATCATTATCAACAAAGGACAATCACAATTATGAAATTCAGAAGTGCACAAACACACCGTGTAAGACTATGCAGAACTCAGGTTGCTTTTCCCTCACACATTTATAGTATTTCATTTCCATAGTAATGACCTGTTACACATGCAGCTTCGGTGTTTCTTGTCCTGAATGGTTTCCTGATTATTCTGTCCTGCTGGAGTATTTATGAAGAAAATATCAAATTGCTTTTCCCCTCTAAGCAAGCCAAAGAGATGACAAATATGGATTTTGTTTTTTTATTTGTCTGTTAGTTTCAAGTAAGAGAAGGGAAAAAAAAGAGGAAGTATAAAATAAGTCTGCAAATTCTTTATGTAATTTTCAAAGGTCTTGAAAAACCATCATCAGGCATTATCTTTAGAAAAGAACTTAGATTCCAAAATTCATATTTAGTTACCTTTCCTTGGAAATCTTCTTCCTAAAAGTCTGTCTCTTAGCTTTTGCTTGGCTGTTTGGTTGCATGTGTATATGCGCGTGTGTGTGTGTGTATGCTGGTGCGTGTGTGAGCGCATTCACTTTGTGCTCCAGTTAATAAGATATGAAGTCATTCTTTTTTGAGAAAGAGTTTTGTGGTCTGGCTAGAGAAAAAAGCTGTGTTCAGCATTTTAAGCTGTCTCTTGCTGGGGAAAAGTTCAACTTTCTTGAGGAGCCCACTTATCACAGAGAGAACTGGGCATGAAATGAAGTGCTATACTTCAGGTTGCTCAGTCCTAATCCTCTGAATTTATGCAACCAATCTATAAAAAAAGAAAATGTGATTATTTATATATACATATACATGTCTCTAGATAGGTTGTGCTTTATATGTAATAGAAAAAATATGTTTAATATGTATTTCACGCACATATAGTATACATATGCATATGTGTACATATGTGCATACTTGATATATACATTACATATGTATGTGTATGTAGACTGATCTATTTGCAAACAGCAGTAAGTCTGGGAAGTAACAGGAGGCTCTTCCATCTAGGGAGACTCTCTTTGAGGCAAACAACTGAGGTATAGGGTTTATGTTCATGCGAAACTCCACTTTTGAGAACATAACAGAAATTCACATATTGCTCAACTAAGTTGTAGTTTGGTGCTGAGTGCCTTACAGTCCTGGACTACATTTATTCTCTTTTCTGTATCTTTTTAGTTATGTTTTTCCTAATTTAGGGTATTCTTTTATCTCTAGCTTCTGGCTCGTTAGGGTGGATATCTGTTGTAACATTTACTTGAGTTGTCTCATGAAATTTGTAGCACTACTTGGTAGAATTATTCATGTCAGTAGGAAATGCAGGAACATTTACATGTATCCACATGCAAAAGCTACAGATTTGGTTATGATTTTTAGCTGTGCAAGTGCAAGACTTTGAACATATGGGAAACCTGTGAGTTGAGAGTGCAGATATACATAAATGAGATTTTCTCAGACTGAAACAAAGCTAATGAAGAAACCGCCTTCTGGTAGAAAGTGGGCACAGGGTGCTTCATCCCAAAGTGAATTGATTTGTGAAAGTTTTAAGCAACTAAAAATCCAAGATTAAAAATATGTGCAGGAGAGGACTCAAGACTGATCTGGTTAGGGAGAAAGGGTTGGCAAGGGGTTATGAAACCTCATGTCTGGGACTGCATCTTGTGGTAGGGAAACATTTACCACACCAACCAATGCATACTGGAGGGATCTGAAAATTCTTTCCCCTTCCTTCCTTTCTCTCAGTAAATCCACTTTAAATGAACTTTAGCTTTTACTACCCAAAATGCTAAACTCTACTTATGTTAACTGCATGTCTGTACCTAGAAAGCATCCATTGTAAGGTTTTCCTAGTTTCTCCTGGTATACCACACACCTAGCAGTACATAGTGCTGGTGAGTGAGAATATTAACAGGTATGACTATAATGTGTGATTAAATAATAAAAATCTTAAAACAAAACTGCCATTTAATGGGCAGGTAGACCGACAGGAAAAAAAAAAGGTTTTCACCAAGTTCTGACTACGTGCCTCTTTCCATTTACTTTGACTTCAGTGTTGAACTGCAATTGCAATAGACTTCCTTTTCAGTTGACGCATCCAAAGAGGAACACCTCCTATAACCGCATGCTGAGTCAGCAGTAACATTTAATGGGAAAATAGTAGTTGTTGCCCTTTAGGTATTACAACAATAGCTGAAGTATTAATCATTCTACATTTAATGCAGAGATGAACAAGCCTTTTCCCTAAAGTTAAATATATTTGTTTGAGCATTATTTCCATGTCATAACTGATTCAGTTCTCCCACTATGCTCTGCCTGCTAAATGGAAAGAATTAATTTAAAATTATAAAAATGATTGTTTTATTATTTTGTGGAACTGTGATTAAAATGTAGTTTAACAAATTGTTTATTTTGGGTTTGGATTTGGTGGGTTTGGGGTTTCTTTTATTTTGTTGTACACAATTTTAAAAGAATTACATTATATATTCTATTCTTGAAGAATAATTTATGCTGTAGGAACAGCTACACCTTACAAAGATTTTTCCTCTTTCCAGAACACCTTCTTCCAGAAACTTTCAAAATACTTCCATTAGCTTTGATGGCTCTGTCTCAGATACTGTAACTTCACCCATTGCTAAAATGGGGTGGAATAGAAAAGCATTTCAACACTGCACAGCAGCACTAGGCAATATTTCAAGAATATACACACAGAAAACCAATATATATATTATATATATATAACACCCAGCAAAATCTGCAGTGTAATTAAAATACAATACAAGAGAATAAAATAAAATACAAAACAAGAGAAGTTTGAGTGGGACATGAACTTTATCTTCTCCTAGTCTACTTACAAATGCTGTGGAATTTTTTATAGCAAAAGACCTTACTTCTACATTGTCAAATCTTTGTGCAGCCTTTGTTTGGCATATACTGACTTAAAAAGTAATTCAGGAAGGTTGTATTAATACAGTCCCTTTGGAAAAAATTTTGAAACGTTGCCTTGAAATAATAATAGGTGAGCATTGCTGGGAAATGAGTAAACAATAATCCTGGAGGTAATCCTAATAGTCTCAGCCAGAATGGGAATTGTTGGTTACCACACTCTTCTTTGCAAAATTCTTCCCTTTTGTTAAATAGACTGATGAAGTTCAGAAGCCCTTGCAAGATTTGTTTGAATCTGTGCTTATACAGCATGCTGAGTTTGAGATTTTTATAAAAATGAGTCTAGAGATGACATGGAAACCATAGGAATAGAGTTTTCCCCTCCCCTGCCAAAGCAGGTCACTGTTACTTCTGCCTTGTTGGAATGCTTTGTGTTCAACCCCTGCTGAATAACTGCAAAATCTTACTGCAAGCTATCATCATATCTAGAAGTCTTAGCTAAGCCAGATGTAGCACTCAATTACTAGAACTTCTGTTATAACAACTCCATAACTGACTCCACAGTTGGAAACATACAGTTGAAGTGCTGGAGCTCCCAAATTTTGAAGACAGTAGCAGACAAGGAGTGTGTGCCAGAGTGCTGGGCCTGGGAGTACTCGAAGCACAACCGCAGCGCTCGTTCAGGTATTGGGAAGACAAAGGCTAGAAAACTGCATGTAGGCTGAAGGTGGATATGAGTCCCCAGGGCTGTGCTAGGATGCTCAGTTACATGGCTAATTGAGCTAAAAGCAGCAGTTCTGCCTGGTTCAGGGCACACCAGACTTCAGCCCTGCTTCCCATTTTCTTAAACATAGGTGTTGTGCCAAGTTCAGAATGCCTTGAGGGTTTGCCACTGCCTCTACCTTCCATCAATATATGTGACTGCCTCACTGCTTTCTAGTAAACTTGTGCTCCCCTCTCCCTCTCCATCATTCTCTGTTGCTGCAATGGGGTCTACCTTTAAGCAGAAAAATGTAAACCAATAAAGGGAACTGTGACTACATATGTGACCAAAAACATGCTGTATTTCCTTAACCCATCTTCTTTTCTTTTTTTTTTTTTTTTTTTTTTTTTTTTAATGTGTGTCAGCATTTGGTGTATTAGGTCCAAGTTCATTTGGTGTATTAGGTCCAAGTTGTCACCTCCTCAGGGTGACTAGGAGCTAACTTGGTTTCCAGATTGACACAGGGTTCTTGTGAGAAAATAGAAAGGTTTTCCTGTCATTAAGATCTGCCATACACAGGTTTACACGAGGCAATTGTAAAGTTGTCATTTCTCTACCTTTGGAATCCTTCAGCTGGCAACTGAAATAACAGCCTTCTACCATTTTGTATGTAATTTCACATTAGTTGCAGGCTTTGAATTAATAAACAAAAAAGCTCTATTCTAACAGTTATTTATTGTTCTCCATTGATAAAATTTGACCTCCAGGCATAACAACACAAGTGATTTCTGATTAAGCATCATCAAACAGAAACAGGTTGTTCAGTTCATTAAAAAAAGGTCATTCCCTGTGTGAACTGTACATTTTACGGAGCTGTACAGTGAGTTCTATTTCTTTGAGTTAATTTTCCTTCGAAGTGATGTCTTCATCACATCTTCGCCCATAACCCTCCCCTTTCCTTTCATTTCAATCTCTTTTCTTTGTCAGCTTCTCCCACACTCTGGATTTCTCACTGCAGTGAGTTGCCCTTCCTTCCTTCTTTCCTGATGTAGCTGCCACCACACCATATCCCCACACTGGCCATTGTAATCCCATGCCTATTACACCAAGTGCCCTTGGTAGACTGTCAGAGCCCTTTTGTCTGTACCGGCACAAGACATAGCCATTCATGGATATATTGTAGGTGCAACATGAAGGCAGATGCATCAAATCTCTGGGGGTTTTAGCTAGTTGCCAAAATAACTCTGGGTTCTGCAAATTACAGTAAAAAAATGGTGATTTTCAACACCTCTATTACTTGTCCAAATCTGAATTTATTAACAGTAAAGCGAAAGGCATGACACTGGCCCTAAGGCAATCCCCGCTTCTGCCAGATTTCAAAGATAAACAATAGAGGTGTTAACATTATTCGAAAATTGATTGCAATAATCTTATAGTGGAAAGCATTAGGCAACTTACATATGGAGGCTGGTGCCAGCTCCCAGCACAGTAACAGTCTCTGTCTCACCAAGCCCAGGCACTGTAGGATCAGATTCAGGGCAAAGTGTTAATTGCGGTCCAATTTTTATTTCTCTTTCAGCTTATACTCACTTTGCTTGACCAAACAGTTTAATCTCGGGGAGGAAAGTGGGGAGACAGGGATGTGGGGGACAGTTTCATGTCAGCACGTCAGAAGAATGGGCACTGGTGGGGCATGTGGAATAGGGTACCTTTGCAGAGAAAACAGCTTCAAATGCTATGTAGGCTGCTTGGTGCTCCTCTTTGTAAATGTTTTTGCCTCTCTGGCCTCATTAGGACAGGGTGACCATCATGTTTCATCAAAATGTCATTAATTTGTCTTGCTTTTGATGTGTGACTGGATTCTCTTCTCATTTATTTCAACAACTGCCTGGTGTCTTGGAGTACTTCTCATCAGGTGTGAGACTGGGATGCCTGTCTGGGGCAAATGGGGTTAAGAAAAGAGATGAGCAAAAGCAATCCCATTATACTTGAGCATCTCCACAATGAACAAAACAGACCCCATAGTACATATGGAGAATGACCAGGTTCTCTTCACAGTTTTGTTTGAGGATGAATTTCACTGCAGAGCTGAGTTTGGCTGACTGTCTTCCAGTTTCTATTTATTAATCTCATCTAATTTAATGACAGGAAATGAGTAATGAAATTCAGTAGTGACAGGCTGCTTATTTAGGCCAAGTGATTTGCATCTGAACAGAAAGGGGCCCAAACCATTACTTTACCAAGAGATTTGTTCTGCTGATTGCTGATACACAAACATATAAAATATAAAAGCTTTTATGGCAATTTTAAAGCATTACTGGGAGACAATACTAGAACGTGTTAGCTCTTTACAGTCTACCATAGTGGGTTCTGATAGCCATGTCCACCGCCACCAGTGGCAGTAGGATGCTGCATATAAGTTGGCCAGGAAGAGTTTGCAGCAAGATGGGCAAAGCTGAGTTAGCAATATTTACTTCTTCTAATAAATTCCAAGTAAAACATGCACACCTGCTGGGATAATGTCTATGATGGTGACTTTAAGTTTGTTTCCATACTCCTTCATCTGTTGTATGTCATTTCCAAGATACAACGAGGGGGAAGGAGGAACAGAAGTCATCAGATGAAGTGAGATTTTTTTTTAATTTAAATGTGAGGGTATCGCCTTGAGGTATTTTCAGCTACAACCTGAGGTTTCAGAAGAGAAGTTTGTTTGATATGATGTCATAAAATAAATAGAATAAATTTATTAATTGATGGTCTCTCAGTCTGACTCTCAGTGTGTGGCAGGTATCTACATTACAAAGACTATTAAGACTGACACCTCTCTTGGCAGTGCCAGCTAGGAACCTAAGCATTAATTTGGTATGGGGATTACACTGTTTTTCAAGGTGGTCTTTCCAGGTGATGGCTTCAGCACCATGTTGTTCATGAGGGGAGGTCTGGGGGGTGGCACAGAAGGCAAAAAGGACTGTCAGTGCCTAACGAGAACCTGTGTGTGCATCACTGAAAACTCTCTTCTCCAGTAGTGTCAATCTGACATTTGTCACCACCACTAGGTGAGCTATTAACATGTCAAGGAAGATATTTTTTTTGTTTGTTTTTAATGTTAGGGTGTTTTTCAAGTGCTAAAGGGCCCCTTGTTAGGAAAGTGATGGTGAGATCAGAAGGGCTCTCTCTGCCATATGGTCCCCATGGTGGAGGACCGTGTTGTCTGCTGTTACTGTAGAATGAGTTAGTATTGGAGGGATGGAGGCCATCAGGGAGGGTAGCCAAGCAAAACATTGAAAGGGGCTTGAGGCCACACAGAAGGTGTGATATCAAGGAAATGTGCTGATCTCAGAATAAGGTGATACCAAGGAAATGTGCTGATCTCAGAATAAGGTGGACTATCTAAGAAGAGAGCTGATAAGAAAGTTGCTGAAGTTACAGTTAAGCCTTAGAGGGGACAGGGCTTCGTGTAGAAGAGCTATTGCCAGAACATAATCTGGAAATGTAAGCCATGCAGTTGTCTACAGACACAATTATAGTGGTAACAGGGTTTATGCCCATCTTAGTAAGATGAAACTGTCTCTGTGTGGGTGGGGCCATACGTTGTGAAAACTGAAGTGCTGTAACCAAACCCAAATAAGCATTTGTCTTCATAGTATTATTATTATTACTCCAAATTAAGGTCTGCAATTCCAGCTGTTGTCAATGTAATAGCAGGCTACTGGTGCTCTGCATCCCTGTAAACTATCTGCCAATATCCTCAATCCAGATGTACAGGGTGAGGTCCGAAGCTGCCTTTTTGTTTGTTTGTTTGTTTGGGTTTTTTTTTTAATTTCATTTGGCAGGGAGCAAAATCTACACCTTCAAGGAGAGGGAAATTTTCCAGCAGTACTCCTCAGTCTGCTGGGTTTTAGGTTATGGAAATGCTGTGATAACAGATGGTGAGTAAGGGGAGAAAAACCATGTCTTGGTGTTTTAATGAGGATATGTTTGAAAATATCTTTCTGCCATCTTCTCTATACTGAAAAAAAATTGCTTTCAAGCAACACATAGCACAAGAATTTTATGTAGCTCTATTACATTCAGGTTCTTTGCCTAAGCAAGCATGATTGTAGAGGAAAACTTTGTCTGCCCGTGTTCATTCATAGATACTTGTGACTATACGCATTGTTGTTGCTAAATGTAAACTATGTTCTAACAGAAATCTTGATCTAAAGAGGTGATGGAGACAGAGGATTTATATGGTCTGGGACATTACTCACTGTTAAAAAAAAGTGCCTCTGGCCAGGGTCCACCCACATCAAATTCTGGTAGAATTATTTTATTTATTCCTTTTCACCACACATCTTCTGAATTCTGATTTTGTCTTCTCAAGTTGTAATCTTTGCATCAGCTAATTTCTCTTGAAACTCTGCTTTGTTGCCACACTTAAGAATTAATCAATGCATATTTCCTTTACTGTTTGGCATTTGCTAAAGTTATAAATGTGTGTCCATTTGCATGTGTATATGAAGATAAATATATGAAGGAATAAATTTTATAAATAATACATTTAAAATGCACGGAATTGAACTGCTAGCACTGAGAAAGGAATTAATATCTGTGCTGAAAGTCAGAATGAGGCTCATGCAACACTTGAGTCTCAAAAATAGGCTTAAGGTAGTATTTAAGTGAGATTTAACATATAAATATGTAATAAAAATACCGAGATCCTCCTTGCTTGCAACTAGTTATACTGGGCTAATCAGAACTCATGCTAGATTTTCCAGCAGGTTATATTCTAAGCCAACACTTTGTAGAAAGTTGTGATGAATGAAATGATTTCTTCTTCAACACCATGGAAGGCTAAATGAGGACTCCTCTCTGTGACCGGCTTTCACTGGTAAAATCATACATGATACTTAATTGACTGAGGAAAAATGAAAAAGGTGTCTGTGTGCTATTTGTATTCTAGGCAGAAGCTCTGCTATCAAAATGGCATCTTGCTTTTGCAGCAGGAAGATTCTCCTTTCCTTGGTAACTGATAAGGGCTTTGTGTTTCATTTTGACTTCCAGCCTTAGTATGTGTACTGATTTTAAAAGGATAAGAAACTGGTGCACTAGAGAAAGAGCAGTCAGGATCTACAAATAGATATACATAAACATTAAAAGAGGTGAGACCTGAAGCTGTACAGTTTTACATCTTGTCTTGACTGGAACTCTAGTCAGGCATTCATTTCCCCAGTCTTTCTCCCTCCTTTGCTGTTCCCTCCTCTCCCTTTCTTTTCCCCTCTCACTTTTCTTCCTTTTCCCTCTTTCTTGCTTCCCCTTCTCCTTTTCCAATGTTCCTTTTTACCCCTTTTCTCACTTTTTCTCACCCTTTATCCCTTTCCCCACCTTATTCTCCCTTTCCCCACTTTGTCGTCTTTTTGTCATTTATTATTTTCCTTTTTTCACCCCCTTTATTCTTTCCCTTTCAACACTTTTTTTGAAGTTCAGCATGACTTCAGACCACTTCAGGGCTCTCAAGTCCTCAGGAAATTGTGCCCATTTCCCCCTTCCACTAATAATGCTTTACTGCATTTACTGCAGAATGCAATATTTTACAATTCAAAGGAAATGGACAGTGAATACTTACCTGAAGGTGATGGCACCCACTCTGATTTATATGGACATATTAACAAACTTGACAAAAGGAAGCATTTAACTCCCTGTCTCAGGGGAAGGGTGGAGAAATCATGTTTCATTTAGTTCAGTGCATGATCAAATGCAAAATTTAGGATGCTGGAAAAGCGTCTTGCTCAGTTTTCATGCTTTCTAGAAAAAGTGTGCCACTGATGAGCTTCAACTTTTTCAGTGAGCATGGAATTGTACTGAGAAGCATAAAAAAGAACTAACAGGTATCTTCTGTGAAAAGGTGTTGCCTACCTTCAGCCTGAAAGATAAATCAGAGAAATTTTTGTAAGCAGACTTTCACTGCTGTTTATCTGTAGTACTGAAAAAGTACCTAAGTACATGTTACACAACTTATGACAATGAGAGAGTCCAAACCACCACATTATGGAGCAGATCGTCTCGACTGCCATCACACAGCACATGCAGGACAACCAGGTGATCAGGCCCAGCCAGCATGGGTCCATGAAAGACAGGTCCTTCTTGACTAACCTGAAAAGACTTCCATGAAAAGATGACCCACCTAGTGGATGAGAGAAAGGCTGTGGATGTTGTTTACCTGGACTTTAGTAAAGCTTTTGATACCATTTCCCATAGCATTCTCCTGGATAAACTTGCTGCTCATGACTTGGATGGGTATACTCTTCACTGGGTAAAAAGCTTGCTGGATGTCCAGGCCCAAAGAGTTGCGGTGAATGGAGTTAAATCCAGTTGGCAGCTGGTCACCAGTGGTGTTCCTCAGGGCTCAGTATGGGGGTCAGTTCTGTTTAATATCTTTATCAATGAACTGGATGAGGGGATCGAGTGCACCCTCAATAAGTTTGCAGATGACACCAAGTTGGGCAGGAATGTTGATCTGCTTGAGGCTAGGATAGCCCTATGCAGAGATCTGGACAGGGTGGATCAATGGGCGAAGGCCAACTGTATGAGGTTCAACAACGCCAAGTGCTCGGTCCTGCACTTGGGTCACAACAACCCCATGTAGCTCTACAGGCTTGGGGAAGAGTGGCTGGAAAGCTGTGGCAGAAAAGGACCTGGGGATGTTGGTTGACAGCCGGCTGAATATGGGCGCACTGCTGGCTCAGGTGGCCAAGAAGGCCAAGAGCATCCTGGCTTGTATCAGAAATAGTGTGGCCAGCAGGACTAGGGAAGTGATCATCCTCCTGTACCTGGCAGTGGTGAGGCCGCACCTCGAACACTGTATTCAGTTTTTGGGCCCTTCGCTAAAAGAAAGATACTGAGGTGCTGGAGTGTGTCTAGAGAACAGCAACAAAGCTGGTGAAGGGTCTGGAGAACAAGTTTTATGAGGAGCGGCTGAGGGAACTGTGGTGGTTTAGTCTGGAGAAAAGGAGGCCCAGAGGAGAACTTATCACTCTCTACAACTACCCGAAAGGAGGTTGTAGAGAGGTGGGGGTCGGTCTCTTCTCGCAAGCAACAAGGGACAGGAGGAGAGGAAATGGTCTCAAGTTGCACCAGGGGAGGTTTAGATTGGATATCAGGAAAAATTTCTTCACCGAAAGGGTTATCAAACGTTGGAACAGGATGCCCAGGGAAGTGGTTGAGTCACCATCCCTGGAGGTATTTAATAGATGGGTAGACGTTGCACTTAGGGACATGGTTTAGTGGTGGACTTGGTAGTGTTCAGTTAACGGTTGGACTCGATCTTAATGGTCTTTTCCAACCCAAATGATTCTATTCTGCTAGAAAGTAATGGCATTGGGAAGGATGTGTATTCGATAGCCCCATGCGCTGTTGGATAACCAGTAGCAGATCTATTTAAGGTGTTAAGGGGCTTTCCACTACCCTTTAATGTCCTTCTGCATAAGATGCCCATTGTAAAGTATACAATGCAGAAATTAGTAATGACATTTTGCTGCCCACCAGACAAGGTTTGCATTCATTTTGAAAACTTTCAATAATAGTCAAGGGACACTAGTAAAATCTATGTATGTCTGTGTAAGGGAAAGTGCTGAAGGTCATCTACAACTGCCTTTTATTGTTTCCATTTCAGAAGATTCTAGAAATTTCAATATGGTTTTTACTATTAATTATAATTAACTTTTAATGGATTTTTTCCATTCTTTTTTAGTTGTCAGTTGTCAGTTTTATTGGTTTAATTCTCAGTCATTTTAAATTAATATTTCTTCTTCGTACACCATATATTTCTTCCTAAGATGCCATAGACACGTGACTTCACTGATTTAACTTAAAGAAGTGATGGAAAAATAAGTCTTTGTCTTATAGCCTGCTATGGCAATGGGAACAAGCATTGTTCATTCATGTATGTGTTCACATGTGTGTGCATAGACAAGTCCACATACACTTTCACACTCTTCTTTGAAGGCTTTCTGCAAGGGTGTAGACAGACATGGTGTTACATTTGTGACTCAGGGGTTGTACAAAGCACCTTGTGAAATATTTATTTTCTACACTTGAAAGAATCAGTAGTACTCACAAAATTAGAGATAGCAGTAATAAAGATAATGAAATCTGGTCCTTGCTGATGACACTAAAATGTTTTGGAAAAAGAAGGGACAGGGAACACCTAAGCAAAAATTGTGGCTCATTGTCCAAGTCAAGTTTATGTTTCCTCTACTGGTGTGCCTTAGCAATTATTGTTTAAATCCCTAAATAGAGGGCACATTAAGCAAAGGTATAATTTCTGTTTGTACTGGATTTGAATATTTAATGGAATTTAAGTGGATTATATTGGCCCATTGCACAGGCATGCACTTCACACTAGTTTTGTTGGCTCATTTTTACTAAACTGGACTATAATTTGAAGCACATTTACCAGATTTCTAGAACCAGTGGGTATTATTTTGCCTCTATGAACATAAAAAATTATCATTACTGTGTTACAGATATACAGTCATATTTGGCTACATAAGGGCTAATTCAAAATAACTTCTAAAACTATGGGTGTTGCTTTATATAACTGAGAAGAGACTTTGCCCCTGTCAAGGATTACAACGGCTGTGTGTGGTGGTCATGGTGGAGACTTGAGTGCAGTCATTTTAAACTCCAGAAGCTAGGGTCAAAACAAGTCTTACTTTGCAAAGAGGGATTTGGGCCAGTATTGCTTCCATGTGAGGGCTCCAGTCATGTTTCCATTGCAGTTTCACTAGCTGAGATGTACAATCTACTATAATAGACACTTTCCCAGGTATTAAATGTGTTTATGTTTATGGTTACTTTGAAAGCACTATGAATTTTTTTATTTAATTAAATTAACATTTATTCTCTTTCGTGAAACATAATGTGCATTCTCCCTTTATATTCATTCTTTACCTTAGGCAATTTGGATAACATTGTTAGGTTTTTAGAAAAGATTAGCTTCACATAGGATTGTGCTAGCTTTGTGAAATGTGTTCTTTCATATCTTTTCAACTCTTGAGTTTGTTTGGTAAAGAATGAATAAAACATATCATCCTGTAGGCTAGAATACATCTAATTGCCATCTATCATATTTCAAGGGAGCTCAATCAAATAAGTTATTTCCTTGTGCATTAAATATGTTGCTTAACATTTTAATTCCTGAAAACAAAAGACATATCCTAACTGTACAGTGTGGTATAAATAGAGTAGAAAACTTATTTTTGTTTCATGCCCTCTATCTTTTTATTTTTCTCTTATGAGAATGTGTTGATAAAGTAATAATAAGTGCTCAGACTTCATCAATCAAAAAAAATGGTACATGGTGAACTCAAAAGACTGGAAGAAAAAGAAAAGGCTTAATGGATACGTTTATTAGGCAGAGTTCAGAACTGTCTTGATTTATTGCAGGTTTGTTATCCTTTTTGTATTTTATGTTTTCCACTTCCCACCATATAAAAAATAGGCTAGCAATTTGGTTTGCTGTCACTGTTTCACTTAATTTCAGTCAGAGCAGATGGACTTGCCCATTTCCTTCAATGAATAAAACAATGTTAATCTATGCTTCACGCTATGCTTCATTAGGCATACCTCTGTGCAGTATCAAGGAAGAAAGTAACTGTAGGAAATGAAACTGAGAGCACCTTTTTTTTTTTTCTGTAGTAAATGGTTTAGCAAGCTAAGTAACTGAGATACAGAACTGAATAACAATGTGTATGGGTATTTCCTAGGGATTGATAACTGAGAGAACACAACTAAAGCTGTGGCCAGGCATTAGAGCACCCTTTAAAATAATGGCTTGAAAACTGTTTTTATTGTCCAGCTTGCTAAATGCTCAAGTGGCTGTAATACAGATGGAAGGGTTAGCATGTTTTGAAGTAATCCAGTTCCCCTTTAAACTTGCCACTGTGAAAGCAGGCTTCAAAAATCTCTTGCCAGTTTTTAAATATCGTGGTGGCTATTTCTTAAGACGTGGCTGAAGTCATTGCTATTCTGAATGAGTACAGGATAGTGGTATGGGAAATTTCATAACTGACGCAACTTCACTTTGGTATGTGCAATAAATGGGATTTCTACATAATACATTTCCTGTACTGTTAGTAAATCCTGCTCGGGATTGGACAAATACAATCTCAAGGATTTGGTGTCTTTCCCAGATTTCCTGCTCTTCTTCCTCCTCTGACACTGCCACAGCCTCTTATCAGACTGTCCATCAAAAAAAAAATAAAAATCTCCACTTCTCTTCACCTGTATGTTCACCATTTGTTTCTACCTCACCTTTCTGTATGGCATTTGCAGGCAGAAGAAAGGCAGGCATGTTTCCTTTTGGCAGTATTTAAGTTTGAGGAGAAAGAACATATTTTGGAGCTTAACCTGTTGGTTAACGAAGACACTGTTAATTCTGAGCTGTAGCCATATTATTCAAAAGAAGCAAGTACTTTGTTGCAGTCTTCCTCTCCACCCAGCTGAAGGGCCAGATTTCGCTCCCATACTCCAACTAAATGTACTAACTAAACACAAAGCTTCTCTCCAAGGAGTCACAGGGAGAATATCTTTTATTCAAGATGAGATTTCAGGAGAAACACATGCAGAGCTAGCAGAACTAGCTTCTTATTTTATTATTTTATAATTTTATGATTTTATTATTATCTGACACTGCTTATTTTGTTGTTTATGGAAAATGCTGACCTGTTGATGTTAATCTTTCCATGAAACTACATCAGTTGTGAGGAAATCTGAGTCAGGAAAAGATACTCAGAAATTGAAAGAGGAATAGAAAAAGGGATTGGAAGGATGAGACTCCTTGGACCACATGGCTCCTACCAGGGACAGATGATCCAGGCTCAAGAGCTTGATCTTAAGTAAGCAAAGCAGGGATCTGCTCCTGGATCTTGCAGCCTCCGTGTGAAATTCACAATAACTGAGCAAAGCAGTTTGTTTTCAAATCATATTGGAGAAGTTCCCAGCTCTATCCTATTGAAACCCGGAAGAAGAAAGGAAGCAAAGGAGAGAGGAAGGGAGGGAAAGAAGAGGGAAGATTGATTGATATGCAGGACAGATTAGATGTTTCCTAACCTACTTGCTTTCTATGCAAGTATCTCTCAGTAAGGGTTTAAGCTTGGAGACAATGTGTGACAGGTCTCTGTCCAAGTAAACCTTCTTGATTCCCACTTCTCTCACCTTCCAAATCATCTTCTTTGGTCAAGTCTCTTTTCTACAGGTGAATGAAGCTACACCTTGAACACAATGTATGTTAGAATAGAGAAAAGTAAGGTATTACATTTCTCTTGTGCACTTCCTTTCCAACTGAAAGATTTCTGGAGATGCCTTTGAGCAACTGTTTGCTAAACTTGATCTACCATAATTAACTCTTTCTCTTATTGACCCCAAATGTCCTTTGTACTGAAAAGAGCAAACCATTGTTTGGTTCAAGGCCAAGTGCTCGGTCCTGCACTTGGATCACAACAACCCCATGTAGCTCTACAGGCTTGGGGAAGAGTGGCTGGAAAGCTGTGGCAGAAAAGGACCTGGGGATGTTGGTTGACAGCCGGCTGAATATGGGCGCACTGCTGGCTCAGGTGGCCAAGAAGGCCAAGAGCATCCTGGCTTGTATCAGAAATAGTGTGGCCAGCAGGACTAGGGAAGTGATCATCCTCCTGTACCTGGCAGTGGTGAGGCCGCACCTCGAACACTGTATTCAGTTTTTGGGCCCTTCGCTAAAAGAAAGATACTGAGGTGCTGGAGTGTGTCTAGAGAACAGCAACAAAGCTGGTGAAGGGTCTGGAGAACAAGTTTTATGAGGAGCGGCTGAGGGAACTGTGGTGGTTTAGTCTGGAGAAAAGGAGGCCCAGAGGAGAACTTATCACTCTCTACAACTACCCGAAAGGAGGTTGTAGAGAGGTGGGGGTCGGTCTCTTCTCGCAAGCAACAAGGGACAGGAGGAGAGGAAATGGTCTCAAGTTGCACCAGGGGAGGTTTAGATTGGATATCAGGAAAAATTTCTTCACCGAAAGGGTTATCAAACGTTGGAACAGGATGCCCAGGGAAGTGGTTGAGTCACCATCCCTGGAGGTATTTAATAGATGGGTAGACGTTGCACTTAGGGACATGGTTTAGTGGTGGACTTGGTAGTGTTCAGTTAACGGTTGGACTCGATGATCTTAAAGGTCTCTTCCAACCTAGATGATTCTATGATTCTATGACTGTGGAACTCATTTAGCAGCACAGTGCTAAAACACTTTTAAAGACAGAACAGTTGATTTTCATCACTGGCGTCGGCCAAGGTTCAGATAAATTGTCCTCATAGTGCTTTGTTTTTTAATTTTTTTTTTTTTTTTTTTGTATTTTCACTTTTCTGTGAAAGTAGTCTCAAAAGAAAAGATCCAGGGTAACAGTTTTTCCAGTCTCTGAAAGGATGTACTGAACAGAAAGACTTTAATAACTTAATAACTTCAGTCCTGCTCCTCAAACATGGAAAGTGGAGTCATCAGAGCTTAGACAATATTTGCTATGATCCTCCTCTTTGTTTTATTCTTTATTTTTGTTTTGTCACTAAAAGTTACAAGCAATTCAGTACATTCTTCTTATGCTGAAGGTCTGATTTTACTCTCATCTCTCCTGCTTTCCCCTCACATCCTTTCCAACTCATGTAAAAATTAAAAAAAAAGAAGACAGTAACCAGTTGCCTGAACATTTCCATGTCCATGAATATTTCTTACAGGATGGTGAAATACGCTCAGTTGCATCTTGAAATCTGTGGGCACTAACTACTTGCAAAGTGAAATTACTACACAGATACCTTGATATTGTCTGTGCTCCCAAAGCTGGAGATGCACTGTTCTAAAGAAATCTTTTGTCGTTTAAAAAACTTCATTCTTTAGTACAAGTTAATACAATTTTAACTAATATTGTATTAATATTATTATTATTGTATTAATATTATTACTATTGTATTGATATTAATACAATGCAGCTGGAAATTCTTAGTCCTACTGTATAAATTGCTAAAATTACCATGGAAGAAAAGAGAGGTAGATGGTAAAAACCTAAAATATCACTGCAGAAAAGATCATATCAGTACTAAGTTAGAATGCAATTGTTAATTATTTTTGTATCTGGATGAGTAAAAAGTGCTTGTGCAGATGTGACACAGACCATACTAAATTGCAGGCCTGCAAATGGTGGTTTTGAAGATGGCATACCAGAGAAATGGGAAACATTTTATACCTAGTCTGGCAAGAGGCAGGTTAAAATGTATATGCATTTAGTTGTAGTTTTTCCAGAAGAATCAGTCCCCAGAGAAATACTACTCGAGTTTGCACGTGTTGAAACTTATTGGATTATGTTTTTAAAACCTCAAAGTTTCCTTTTTTAGCACTTCAGAAAATTTCATCCGTAGCACATGCATTTCCTGTAAATCAACTGTGTGTGTGAATATCTATGTAAAGTATTTACATATATACTATGACCAAGTACATAGGTAAATCCTAGGTTGGATCAGGGGTAATAAAAAGTAGCAAGTGTATAGATAATCTCAGCTGAGTAATTAAATAAGTTTGTAAATATGTGCACAAATCTAAAAAATGAATTTTTAAAAAGCTTTGAAATACATATTTTTTTCTTCAATTTTGATACCCTAGCTATTGTAAATACATGTGAAACTCAAGAGCAGAATAAAATGCAGAGCTCTTTCAGGCTAGGCAAATTTTAGTTATTTTTAGAGGAATTTTACTTACATTGGTCTTAGTCTTTAATTAGTTTTATTTTGGGCCCTTACATAGCTAGAAGCAACGGTTGTGTGTTTCACTGAGATGTTGGGAAATTCCCTCTTCTAAAAGATATAAAGTTCCCTTATCTAACCCTGGAGGGCTTTAATTTATCAAACATTAAGATAATTAAATGTTTATATGTGTGTATATATATATGTACATGTAAGTAGAGAAGTTGTGGCCTGTGACAGAACCTTGCCCAAGCTGAGCCTTCTTCAAGAATATCAGAATTTTTTGTGGTTTCCATCTGCTATATGAAGGAAGATGGATTAGTGTGTTGGGAGCAAATTATGTGGCTGAGATTAAATTAGTATGTCTGTTGCAATAACTTTCAAAATAAATTAGAAAATTCTTCAGAATGTTTTCTGAAGAATGAAATAAAGCTGGCATTTGAAAGGATCACAGAGGCGCTATAGATAATAGGTTACAGATTGAAAATAAGTCAACCATAATCTAATTGCAAAAAAGTAAAAAATCCAACTAGTTTGTGTGAACTGGTGTGTTACATCTCCTCCTCTCTTTGGCTTTGCAAAGGAAGAGAAAGTCAACAAGACAGGAGCAAAAGTGATTGGAGGTTTAGAAAAAATGTCATGTAAAGAAAAATTGAAGGAATTGTGGATGAATAGTCTACACAAAAAAAAAATTGATGCAGCTCATCTAGATATATACAAAGGCTGCTGCAAAGACAGAGGGAATAATTAATTTTCTTACGTCTATGGCAGATAGGACTAAAAGTAATAGGCCAAAGCGGAGGGTGGAGTGTTTATTCTGGGTACTAGGAAAAATCTTTCCAATATTAAGAAGAGTTGTTTGTGGAGGTTACAGACTATGAGAAGATTTTGGAGACACCTCAGTCAAGTTTGTTTGTCTTGTCTTGGGCAGCAGGATAGACTATATAAACCCCTGAGGCCTCTTCTGGGATTATTTTTGTCTGATTTTACTAAAATTGACAATTTTTCTATAAAGTGCTTTATAGGGAGTTTGTCCCAGGTAGTGAAAAGGACCTATGGGGAGTCACTCATTTATGACCTATTTTTAACATGCCATAGCTACACAAATGTCCATGCACAGACCTATTGTATTTTCCTTACAGAAGATTCAGTGTACTTGAAGATAGTATAGAATGGGCTTAATAAGCATGATTATTCAGAGTACAAAACCAACAGGGCAAGTCAGCTAAGATGTTGTCTTAATAATAAAACTTTGGCTAAAGTATAGTCAGATAGTTTATAGCTATAATACAGTGTTCTGTGCATCTAACCATATATAACAGTGTCCATTGTCTTCACTAATGCTCCCCTAAGCTTCAGCTGAGTTAATCTTTGTGATACGACTGTCTGTAAATACACCTCCATGCATGCATGGTTTGGTTAATGCTCAGTAATTTGACAGTAACACGCTCTTTTTTCTTGCCTATGGGATACGAATATTGTCCCTACAGTTTGAGATATTGTCATACCTGCATTTTGGCCCCAGTGAGACTCATGATTATGAGCTTCCTTGAGCTGGAATGACAGAAAAACATAAAGGAGAAATATTACCTTTTCATTTCATTTAATGGAAAACACCTAAAAGTGTTCCTTTGGGAGACAGCTTTGAAATAGCTAGTTTTGGCTAATATGTTTCCAGGATTGAAAAATAAGTGTGTATGGCTTCAACTCTTGTACTGTGTGAGCAAGGAGAGATACTAAAACCTCTTTCTTTCCTACATTTTTAATGTGAGAATGTCCTTCTGGTATCATGTCTTAACAGAGTTCCACAATATTTTCAGACCAGAAGTTATGAGCGTAGATAGCCTGCATGAGATCCAGACTGCAAAAACTGAGATCCAGACTGCAAAAAAGTTACTGAATCACTGGTTGACTAACAGTGCCCAGATCTGCATGCTAGAGTGTTTTAAATGTAGTCAATAATAGGAAATGCATGACTGCTGGAGCAAGACAGAATTCACATAGCTAGAGCGACTTTGTTTGCATCATACCTGCTAAATTCTTTGGAGATAGAAGTGGCATGTAAAGCTCCTGTTCTTCTGCATATAAGCACATACATTTCTTGCCTTCTTTGAAAGCTACACTGGGTTTATCTACGTGGTATTTTCCAAGCTGACGAGGGTCTGCTTGGGCCACTCTGTGAGCCACCATGAAGCTTGCATTAGCTCAGCTGGGAGAGAAGCGTTATTAGCTTTGGCACAACAACGTTAGCTCCAGCTCGGCACTGACCACATTCTGGTCACTGACTGCTTCTGGTTTGGGCAGCTCAGAGAGCAAGCAGGCTGGGCTGGCACTTGGTCAAGGCACATGCAATTCTGGCTCTTGTCTGCATACTAAATGTCGTGTCTGCATTCCCACCATGTTAGGCTAGGGCACTGGAAAAAAAAAAAAAGGTTGCTCAAAGGCTTAAAGAAGTGGTTGACTGTATTTAATGCTTGCTCTGAAAAGGCACAGAAGGTGAACATATGGTTTCACAGCCTGAGTAATAGTTTACTGAGGTGTACCTAGAAGATAGGGTGAATTTGTGTAACTACAAGCTTACCCTTTAGATCTTCTCTTCCTTCACTTGAGAAGATTTCCTCAGAGGGGCAGAGATCTGAGTTCGGTAAGAGAGCAATTGTTCATTGTGTGGTTTCTTTATTATCTGTTGACATGAATCAGAGCCAAGCTTCCTCAGGTTTGCTGGGCAACCAACGAGTATGCTATTGTGCTTTCACCAGTCAAGGAGGATTTTCATAACCCTTGGTGTGCTAGATATCTATGTGCGAAATCCGATTTTAATCTGTCTCTATAAACATAGTAACATGTGTCTAGCTAGCCCTTAGCACATTAATGCCTGAGGTAATGTCTGGATCTGATGCCCCTCACCTCCATTGCTCCCTGCTTCCTCTTTCACACAAAAGGTTCTTGGCTCAGCAACGAGTCTAGTCCCTTGTCCTGATAAGATTTTTTTATTCTCGAGCGAGCTTCCGTTTCTTTTTGCTTGTACGCAGTGAACGCCACCAGTGCACCTGCAGAAGGAGCAGATGTAAATTTTTTTTATATGACTTTGTGGACCTGTGGTGGCACCTCTACCAGAGAAGAAAGAGCCTTTAGGGTACCTCATAAGATTCCAGTATGCTAAGTACTAGTGCTCCGCCTAGACTACTTGATGACTAAAGCTGCTTTTAAATCAAATTTCATGTCCATAAAAGGGTTAATTAGCCCTCTGAAACAGTATAAATATGCTCATTGGCATTAAGGAGTCATATGTTTGGCAAAGCTAATCACAGTGAGAAAACAGGGCAAACTTTACCATCATAGGTCTGATATATGTCCAAAGTAGTACCTGTTGGTAAATACCAGCTTTTGAAAAGCCATCTCCAAGGACAGTAGTACAGCTGGATCTGATGCTACCAACCCTCTGTTGACTCCTGTGAAGAGTAAGAAACAACGAAGTTCCCTAGCCCACCCACACATCTTATTCCAGCTGAAATACATTCCAGTTCATTTTTTGTCTCTTGTTGAACTCAAAGGCAAGCATATGGACAGAGAAACTCTACTTCCAGATGGTAAAAAAATGGATCTCTAAGTCATTCTGGTCATTTTGTACTACATATTTCCTTTTTTGGCCAATGTGCAGGTGGTATTGCTATGACACATTACCCAGTTTGCAAGCCTGGCTCTTTAATTACTGCTGTACCTGCACAAGCATCAGGCTCTGTAAATCTACAAGGTGGTGACTGATACGTGGGCACATCATGCTAATTAAGTACTTGCTATTCTCATAGGGAGAGGTTAGGTAGTTTCTAACGAATCTAGTTTGTCCTGTCGTAACAAACAGTGCCCAGTCTTGCACACATATGTTGTAATACCTTATCATCACCCTCTCATTAATGTATGAAAATCATAGAATGTAGAAAGGTTTATCAGGCTTCTGTTGTGTAACTCAACGCTGATGAGCAGAAGTGTGTTTCATTACCATTCCTTAGGGAGGGCAGCAGAGAGGAACAACTACCGAGATCGTTGAATTTAGGCCATCTCTCCAGACAAAGTCTTCTCTGTTTTACATCAGGTAGACTATAAAAGTTTAACTCTTTCAATGAATAACGGAATGTTAGGAATGTAATCAGCAAAGTGCAGCACTTAAGAACCAAATTAGATGTTGCTGGTTTTCACTGAGCCAAAATAAAAGGCCTCAAAACTGCATTGTGAGCCATGGAGGGGTTCAAATTTGCTTCAGGAGTAAAAATACAGTGAAGATAATTACTAGACATCCTTAAGTCCTCTGAGGTAGTGTATCCTGCTTGACTAAGGTTAGGAAAGCTACAATTTTGCATAAGTGTTTAATTGAAAGGGATGGTACCTGAAGAGTTACCACACATAAAGAAATAGCTTTTACAGCTGATAAAGGATCTAGTCTTTTTCTCATTGAAGTCTGCAGAATTTCCCATCGATTTGAGTGGAAGCAGAATTTGGCTCTAACTATTAAAGCAAGACTGAGACATTTAAGAACCACAAGATCACTTGGTGTAAGACACTTTTTATTACAATAATTATTGTGTTGCTTAACAGCAACTGAATAGTATTGACTCTTACAAAATCTGTTTTTCTTTGCAAATGTTTATATTATCATCCAGAAAGGGGTTTGCAACAACTGTCAGAATTTCTTAGACTTAACAGTACTTTATTATGCAGCATCAATGTATAAAACTGCACATAATTGTATGCATTAAAAAACAATATACACATTATTGTAAATTTAATTGCACAATAGCAAAAGGCATTTAATGTAGCCACTTTCATCACACCTTGTTTCAAATAAGAAAAAAAAAAGGTAAAATACTACAAATTTCATCTATAAACACACAGGATGTTTCACGTAAATGAAGCAGATCTTCAGAGTAGAAATTCCTGAACCTGAACTCCTTAGCTATGGTCTACAATGGCTGTGTAAACAAAGAGTCCTCGACACCTCCATATTGGGTAGTGACCCACAGTATGAAGTGACAGCAAGACTTCATATATTTGAAAACCAATATGAGACTGGCCTAGGAGCAATAATCTGTTCCACTTTTCAAGTAATTAGTAGCAACTAGAAAAGTAGTTTTCATAGAAGGGACTTTTATGGAACACTTGACCTTGCCTTGCTGGTGGTTTCATCAGACCATATCTAGTTCCACTGATTTGTGGAATTACTTACTGCAACTTGTTAAAGCATTTAACAACTGCTGGGTGAGATAAACTTGTGAATCCCTGAGGCTGAAGGTGTTATGTAGGGAAAGTTGTTAAATGCATCTTAACTAAATTCCAGTGAGATGTCCTTATTAAGGAATGGTAGCATAGATTGCTGAGATCACGGAGTCACGGAATTTTCAGAGTTGGAAGGGACCTCTAGAGATCATCTAGTCCAACTCCCCTGCTAAAGCAGGATTGCCTAGAGCACATTACTCAGGACCGCATCTGGGCGGGTCTTGAAAATTTCGAGAGAAGGAGACTCCCCAACCTCCCTGGGCAGCCTGTTCCAGTGCTCTGTCACCCTAACCGTAAAGAAGTTTTTCCTTGTGTTAGAATGGAACTTCCTACATTCCAACTTATGCCCGTTGCCCCTCATCCTGTCACTAGGAACCACTGAAAAGAGTCTGACTCCATCCTTCTTCAACCCACCCTTTAGATACTTAAAAGAAATAATAAGGCCTCTCCTCAGCCTTCTCTTCTCCAGGCTAAAGAGTCCCAGCTCTCTCAGCCTCTCCTCATAAGGGAGATGCTCCAATCCCTCAATCATCTTAGTTGCCCTATGCTGTACTCTCTCCAGTAGTTCCCTGTCTCTCTTGAACTGGGGAGCCCAGAACTGGACACAGTATTCCAGTTGTGGCCTCACCAGTGCAGAGTAGAAGAGGAGAATGACCTCCCTTGACCTACTGGCCACAATCTTCCCTGTGCAGCCCAGGATTCCATTGGCCTTCCTGGCAACAAGAGCACATTGCTGGCTCATGGATGATTTACTATCTACCAGGACCCCCAGATCCTCCTCCTCAGAACTGCTTCCCAGCAGGTCCATTCCTAACCTATATTGGTGCCTAGCATTCTTTCCTGCCCAGCTCTCCAGCCTGTCCAGGTCATGCTGGATGGCAGCGCAGCCCTCTGGAGTGCCAGCCACCCCTCCCAGTTTGGTATCATCAGTGAACTTGCTGAGGATACATTCTGTCTCCTCACCCAGGTCATTAATAAATATATTGAACAAGACTGGACCCAGTATTGACCCCTGAGGGGCACCACTGGTTACAGGCCTCCAACTTGACACTGCTCCATTAATCACAGTATCACACAGTATCACAGTATTGTCAGGGTTGGAAGGGACCTCTGGAGATCATCTAAGTCCAAGCCCCCTGCCACAGCAGGGACATCTACAGCACATTGCACAGGTTTTGAATGTCTCCAGTGTGGGAGACTCCACAACCTCTCTGGGCAGCCTGTGCCAGTGCTCTGCCACCCTCAGAGTAAAGAAGTTCCTCCTCATGTTTAAATGGAACTTACTGTGCTCCAGTTTGTGCCCGTTACCGCTAGTCCTATCACTGGGCACAACTGAAAAAGACTGTTCCCATCTACCTGGCACCCTCCCCTTAAGTACTTATAAGTATTGATAAGATCCCCCCTGAGTCTTCTTTTTTCTAGACTAAAAAGACCCAAGTCCCTGAGCCTTTCCTCATAAGAAAGATGCTCCAGTCCCCTAACCATCTTAGTAGCTCTTTGCTGGACCCTCTCCAGCAGTTCCCTGTCCTTCCTGAACTGGGGAGCCCAGAACTGGACACAGTACTCCAGATGCGGCCTCACCAGGGCAGAGTAGAGGGGGAGCATGACCTCCCTCGACCTGCTGGCCACACTCTTCTTGATACACCCCAGGAGGCCATTGGCCTTCTTGGCCACCAGGGCACATTGCTGTCTCATGGTCATCCTGTTGTCCACCAGGACTCCCAGGTCCCTTTCCACAGAGCTGCTCTCCAGGAGGTCAGCCCCCAACCTATACTGATGCATGGGGTGATCACAACCCTCTGAGTTCTGTCACACAGCCAGCTCTCAATACACTGTCTCCTCATCTAGCCCACACTTCCTCAGCTTCCTAATGAGGATGTTATGTGAGACAGCGTCAAAAGCCTTGCTGAAGTCAAGGTAGATGACATCTACTGCTCTCCCCGCATCTAGCCAACCTGTTATAACATCATAGAAGGCTATCAGATTGGTCAAACATGATTTACTCTTGGTAAATCTGTGTTGACCTCTTCCAATAACTTCCTGTTCTTCAACGTGTTTGGAGATGACATCCAGAACGAGTTGCTCCATTACCTTCCCAGGGACAGAGGTGAGACTAACTGGCCTTCAGTTCTTTGGGTCCTCCGCCTTGCCTTTTTTGAAGATTGGAGTGATGTCGGCTTTCCTCCAGTCCTCAGGCACCTCTCCTGTTCCCCATGACCTTTCAAAGATGATGGAGAGTGGTCTAGCAATAACATCTGCCAGCTCTCTCAGCACTCACAGGTGCATCCTGTCAGGACCCATGGACTTATGGATGTCCAGCTTGGCCAAGTGGTCTCTAACCTGGTCCTCCTTAACTGAGGGAAAATCTTCCTCTCTCCAGGCCTTCCCTCTTACCCCCAGGGTCTGGGATTCATGAGGGGCAGCTTTAGCAGTGAAGACTGAAGAAAAGAAGGCATTCAGTAATTCAGGCCTTCTCTGTGTCTTCTACCACAAGGGCACCTTTCTCATTCATCAGTGGGCCTACATTTCCCCTAGTTATCCTTTTTCTATTGATATACTGAAAGAACCTCTTCTTGTTATCTTTAACTGCAGTGGCCAAGCTGAGTTCTGCTTGAGCTTTGGCCCTTCTAATTTTCCCCCTGCATAGCTTCACTATATCTTGGTATTCCTCATAAGTTGCCAACCCCCTTTTCCAAAGAATGTAAACTCTCCTTTTGTTTCTGGGGTCCAGCCAAAGCCCTCTATTTAGCCAGGCTGGTCTTCTTCCCCATCGGCTAGTTTTTTGGGATATGGGGATGGCCTTCTCCTGTGCTTTTAAGAGTTCCTGCTTGAAGTGTGACCAGCCTTCCAGGGCACCTTTTCCCTTCAGGACTGTCTCCCAAGGGACACTCTCAATCATACTCCTAAACAGGCTGAAGTCTGCCCTTCGGAAGTCCAAGGTGGCAGTTCTGCTGGCTCCCCGCCTTGCTTCTCCAAGAATTGAAAACTCTACCATTTTGTGATCACTCTGCCCAAGATGATCTCCAACCTTTGCATCCTCCACAAGACCTTCTCTGTTAACAAACAGTAGGTTCAGTAGCGCACTTTCCCTCATTGGCTCCCTCACCAGCTGTGTTAGGAAGTTGTCTTCCATGCACTCCAGGAACCTCTGGGATTGTTTCCTCTCTGCTGTGTTATATTTCCAGCAGACATCTGAGAGGTCGAAGTTCCCCAAAGTTCACAGCAGTCCTTTTCTCTGTATCCTATACACTAGCTCTACTAAGAATTAAAATATTCTAGAAGTCTTAGGAAACTTTCTTTGCCCATATTACTTAAGTTGTGGGCATCCACACTCTGCCATACCTCTGATTTGTATGAGCATGCCTGTAGGGTTATATCCGTGTGCTAGATATTTAACCGCAGCCACTGAGACAAAGTGAATGTCAGCTTGGTGGTAGCACCTTGAACAACCTCGTTGTACTTTTGATTTATGATGGTGGCCTTTTTGGAAGTGGCCAGGGTAGCACAATATTTGAGATGCTTGTAGCCCTGTTTGACCTTCTGTGAAGCCTCTAACTTCTTTGGCTTTCTCAGTGCCAGTGTCTTGTTGCAGTATACTGAGGTAACAAGAGCTGAATGAATACTGAAGGACAGCACTGGATTATGAAGGGCCCTTCTTTATTAGCCCTTTTTGTAAAGGGCTATGTGGTAGATCTAAGGCAGCTGAAGACAAAATTAACTACCAGGTATGGGTGCCAGAAAGTCTGTGTTCAGTGTATTGCAAGAACTTACAGGGCAGTAGGTACTCCCAAGGGCAGCTCAGCTTTTACGCAATGTTGTCATGCCTGAGGCTCACTGAGGGACAGAGGCCACCAGAGGCAGGCTGGAAACACTCACTAAGGCAATTCTAGCAGAGGAGGCCAGACACAGCCACTATGTCCAGTCCAGAAATCAAAAGCTATGCTGGTAAATCAGATGGTTCAGAGAGCATCCAGGAGAACAAGGAACAGCAAATAGAAAGGATTTTGTATTGCTCAGTTTAACAAAAAAAATTATATGGAAAGACTTGTTAACTGATTATATGCACCTACATAGAGAGAAGAAATTTGCTAATAGAGAGAACGTGATCCTGAAGACAACATTTTAATGTGATGATGCTGAATACAAATGAAGTCTGGAAACTGAGTGTGAATTTTGGAAACAGTGTATCTAAAATTTCTGCAGATGGAATTGTGTAAAACATCAAATAACAGTCAAAAGTTCATACAAAGAGAGAGTGAGCTGGATATTGGTCTCTCATTCCTCATTTCACATGGCTATTTGAAATACCAATATTATATCTCTGTTCTTATCAGCCTCTGAAGTTCAACACAAAGCAGTGGAATCCTCTTCCTAAATTTGTTTACAGATTTACAGTCTTATTAACTTTGCATAAGCAGTGCCACTAGTGGGAAGAGAATGCCTTTTCCATATATGTTTTCTTCAGTACACCCCCTGTAGGAAATTTAAGTCTCTACTCCAAAAAATGTATAATGTATAAATAAAGAGGCTGATTGCTTTACAGTATGAAACTGAAAGCTGCACTTCATTAAAACAAGTTGGCTGTTCTGGGAATGGGACTGTTACAGTTATAAATCATAAAAAGCCATAGTAGCATTGGTCTGCTCTAACAGGTGTTAGGTTTTACAGTGTTTACAGGCAACATTTGCCAGTGATTAAAACAGAGAATTTTATAATGTCACCACACTAATCTGATTTTTAACTTGAAAATTTTGATTCGTGAAGGACTATGCCCCTAGATGACACAATAGCTTTTTCCATCAGAGTAACATTTATTAATCCTAAGAAAGTCCCTTAAGTAGAATTAAGATATATTCTTATGTTCCATATCTTATCCACAGACTATAGTGAGATATGATATGAAACACATTGAAAGATTGTCTTGCTTCTTAGAAGATCTGATCATATGCTTGTATTCTTTTTCAAGTGTTTTCTTTGTCTGGAGAGCCTTGTTAACTTAAATGGCAAAGCCACTTTTTCTTTTCCTGTCATGGAGGTGTATCAACAGCACTCGACTACCTGCATAGATCTGATTGCAGGACTGGGATCTTGGTTCATCTATTTGTATTTACATTTTCACTAAAACAAAGGTTCATTATTTCACATTCCAGAGTTTTCAAACTCCTGTCAAGTATACAACTAGTTAATAGGTATATCAGCCTGTAATCTCTTCAGACCAGTTACAAGACTTCCCCAGTTAAAGAAAAAAAGGCTTTGTAGGTAGGGAAGGAAGAAATATTTTTACCATTCGTATTAAAACTTCTGAGGAATTGTTGTCTGGGATATAATCAGAAACAAGTACTAGTTTTCCCCTTAAGAATCTAATGGTTTTGCTGACACATAAAATCAAGTGTTGGGACTGTTACCGTTTGTGTTGTACTACATGGGAAGTATTATATATTGTATATTATATAGGATTCTGTTATCCCATATGTGCTTAAAGCAGAAGAAAGAACCACAGCCTTTTCAGGTAGTTAATTTGTGCTAGTCATTCTGTTGATCTTTCAACCTGTCTTTTTCCACAACAATAAGCATAATTACTGGACCAAATTGTGGCTAGTATAGATGGCAGTTATTACACACTGAGCTTAATATAAAGAAAAAAAGCCATACAGATGAAAAGTAGTGCCAAACTATTTCAACCTAAGAAATACATAAATAAATACTACACAGTCTTTTCCCTTTGACCCAATTTCAATTGCCTCCCTATGCGAGACCATACTTGTACCAAATAAACAAAATACATGCCATACGCAATAAACATGTCAAAGAAAACCTACCTCAGCTGAAGGAAACTGAGGGCATGCTGAAAGCTATTTCACTAAATAAACAATGTCTCAATTATGCTTATTGCCATCAAAGGAGAAAGCAAATTACTAGACAATTTAAAAAGCAATCCTAACACATTATTTTGTTGTCATTTAAGCAAGAAAAGCAAGCAGCACCTTTACAAAAGAGATTTAGTGTACAATTAAATACAAATAAACAATTTAGAGTGGCTTTTTAAGATACCTGTGAGCATATCATATTTGTTTGCAATGCAATTTGGATTTATTTCTATTATTTTATAAGTAGAAATCAAACATAGTGGCTCTTCTTCCCGTCAAGCGGACCAGCTCCAGTGCAGGTAAGCCTGCACTGGAGAAGCAAATCACAGCAGCAAGGGCCAACAAAGGGCACTTTTTGGGGCTTTCCGAAGTTTTTCGAAGCCGGGCGGGCAGGCGGGCAGGTATAAATGAGCTGCAAAAGAGCGCAGGCAAGCAATGAGTGTGTGCCACCTGGGTGTGGGTGGGTGGGTGGGTGGGTGTGTATGTGTGTGTGTATGTATGTATGTATGTATGTGGGGGGGGGGGGAGGTGAGGTGGGGGGGTGGGTGGGCGTGCAGCAAAGGCAACACCTGCAGAACTGAAAGAAGAGGTGGAAAGGTTAAGGAGCATCAGGGAGGGTGAGAGAGAGAGACAGATTGGTGGAGCCACACCCTGAGGCCAAGGGAGCAGACTGAGGCTCCACAAGTAGCAGAGGATCTCCTCCCCTCTTGCCATCAGGCAGAAGGAGGGTACGTAAGAGATGGGGAGCAATGGAAACAGGTCCCTGCTCGGGGAGGCAGCTGAAACCCTCCCCAGCCTCTGGTGAGGACCTTCCCAGTTGCCCTTACACAACAGGTATGAGGCTCTGGAACTTGAGGGGTGGGCAAATGAGGACATAGAGGAAGGTCCATCCAGGGGGTTGCCAAGGGCGAGCCAGCCAGCCCCATGCATTAGGACTTCTACTGTTAAAAAGAAAAGGAGGGTAACTGTTGTCAGTGATTCCCTTCTAAAGGGAACAGAGGGCCCCATGTGCCGACCAGATTCATCCCACAGGGAGGTCTGCTGCCTCCCTGGGGCCTGTGTCAGGGACATCACCAGGAAGCTCCCTGGTCTGGTGATTATTACCTGCTACTGGTTATGCAACTGAGAAGTGATGAGGTTGTGGATGGAAGTCTTAAGGCTTCCGAGCACTGGGACGACTGGTTAAAGGTTCTGGTGCACAGGTAGTTTTTTCCTCAATCCCTTCAGGGGCAAGGAGAGAAAGGAACAGGAAGATAGAACTGATTAACACGTGGCTCAGAGGCTGGTGTCATTGGTGGAGTTTTGGGTTTTTTTGATCAGGGGGATGTCTATATGGCACCGGGCCTACTGGCAACAGATGGGGTACACCTGTCTCAAAAGGGGAAAAGGATCCTGTGACAAGAATTAGCAGGGCTCATTGAAAGAGCTTTAAACTAGATTGGAAGGGGAAAGGGGATGTAACTGGGCCTGCTAGAAATAAGCCCAGGGAGAGCATGCCAGGGTTTGCAGGGTGGCGAGCTAGCGAGGACCCTTGTTATTCTGTCTCAGTGGAAGTAGGGGCTGGAGATACACGGGGCAGTAAAGACGGAAGGGTTATCGATGGGTTAGAAACCATGGAAAAGCCAGAGAGCAATCGGGTAGGAACTAGGGCTTCCAGACACAAAGAAGCGTCAGGAACATTAGCCCAACTGAAGTGCATGTACGCTAATGCACGTAGCATGGGCAACAAACAGGAGGAGCTAGAAGTCATGGTGCACCAGGAAACCTATGATTGAGTAGCCGTCACAGAAACATGGTGGGACACCTCGTGCAACTGGAGAGCCGCTATCAATGGCTACAAGCTCTTCAGAAGGGATAGACAAGGAAGGAAGTGGGAAGAGGTGGGGTGGCCCTGTATGTTAGGGACTGTTATGAATGTTTAGAACTCAATCATAGCGATGATGCGGTTGAGTGTCTATGGCTCAGAATCAGGGGGAAAGCCAACAAGGCTGATGTTCTGGTCAGGGTCCGTTATAGACCACCCAATCAGGACAGAGAGGTAGATGGAGCTTTCTACAAGCAGCTGGGAGAAGTCTCGCGATCGCTTGCCCTTGTTCTTTTGGGGGGACTTCAACTTCGCAGATGTCTGCTGGAAATACAACACAGCAGAGAGGGAACAGTCCTGAAGGTTCCTAGGGTGTGTCGAGGACAACTTCCTTACTCATCTGGTGAGCAGTGAACCTACCAGGGAAGGTGCCCTGCTGGACCTGCTCTTTGTGAACAGAGAAGGACTGGTGGGTGATGTGACAGTAGGAGATCGACTAGGTCACAGCGATCATGAAATGATTGAGTCCTCCATTCTTAGAGAAGTAAGGAGGGGGGACAGCAGAACTGCCACTTTGGACTTCCAAAGGGCAGACTTTGACTTGTTTAGGACACTGATTGACAGAGTCCCTTGAGAGGCAATCCTGAAGGGCGTAGGAGTCCAGGAAGGCTGTGCACTCTTTAAGAAGGAAGTCTTAAAGGTGCAGGAGCAGGCCATCCCCATGTAAGTCATGCCGGTGCCAAAGAAGACCGGCCTGGCTGAACAGAGAGCTTTGGCTGCAGCTCAGGGAAAAAAGGAGAGTCTATGGCCTCTGGAAGAAAGGGCAGGCCACACACGATGACTACAGAGATGCCGTGAGGCTATGCAGGGAGAAAATTAGAAAGTCCGAAGCCCAGCTAGAAATTAATCTGGCTTCTGCTGTAAAGGACAAAAAGAAATCTTTCTATAGATACATTAGCAGCAAAAGAAGGGCCAGGGAGAGCGTCCATCCTCTATTAGATGCAGGGGGAAAACATGGTGACTAAGGATGAGGAAAAGGCTGAGGTGCTTAATGGCTTCTTTGCCTCAGTCTTTAGTAATAGGACCAGTTGCACTCTAAGGATCCAACTCCCTGAGCTAGAAGATAGAGACTGGGAGCAGGATGATCCCGCCACAATCCAGGAAGAAATGGTCAGTGACCTGCTGCAGCACATAGACATACACAAGTCTATGGGACCGGATGGAATCCACCCAAGAGTTCTGAGAGAGCTGGCAGAGGTCCTCACCAAGCCACTTTCCATCATTTTCCAACAGTCCTGGCTGACTGGGGAGGTCCCAGCAGATTGGAAACTAGCCAACGTGACACCCACCTACAAGAAGGGCCAGAAGGAGGTTCTGGGAAACTACAGGCCTGTCAGTTTGACTTCGATGCCGGGGAAGCTGATGGAGCAGATCATCCTGAGTACCGTCACGCAGTATGCACAGGACAACTGGATGATCCGGCCCAGTCAACATGGGTTTATGAAAGGCAGGTCCTGCTTGACTAACCTGATTGCCTTCTACAACATGGTCACCTGCTTAGTGGATGAGGGAAAAGCTGTGGATGTTGTCTATCTGGACTTTAGTAAAGCCTTTGGCACCGTTTCCCACAGCATTCTCCTGGAGAAACTGGCTGCTCATGGCTTGGATGGGCATACGCTTTGCTGGGTAAAAAACTGGCTGGAAGGCCAGGCCCAGAGAGTGGTGGTGAACGGAGTTAATTCCAGTTGGTGGCCGGTCACGAGTGGTGTCCCCCAGGGCTCAGTACTGGGGCCAGTCCTGTTTAATATCTTTATCAATGATCTGGATGAGAGGATCGAGTGCACCCTCAGTAAGTTTGCAGATGACACCAAGCTGGGCAGGAGCGTTGATCTGCCTGAGGGTAGGGAGGCCCTGCAGAGGGATTTAGACAGACTAGATCGATGGGCCAAGGCAAACTGTATGAGTTTCAATAAGGCCAAACGCTGGGTCTTACACTTTGGCCACAACAGTCCCCACCAACGCTACACGCCTGGGGAGGAGTAGCTGGAAAGCTGCTCAGCAGAGCGGGACCTGGGGGTGTTGATTGATAGCCGGCTGAACATGAGCCAGCAGTGTGCCCAGGTGGCCAAGAAGGCCAACGGCATCCGGGCCTGTATCGGGAATAGTGTAGCCAGTAGGACCAGGGAGGTGATTTTACCCCTGTACTCGGTACTGGTGAGGCCGCATCTTGTGTTCAGTCTTGGGCCCCTCACTACAGGAAGGACATTGAGGTGCAGGAGTGTGTGCACAGAAGGGCAACCAAACTGGTGAGGAATCTGGAACACTTGTCTTATGAGGAGCAGCTGCGGGAACTGGGGTCATTTAGCCTGGAGAAAAGGAGGCTCAGGGGACACCTTATCACTCTCTACAACTATCTGAAAGGAGGCTGCAGAGAGGTGGGAGTGGACCTGTTCTGTCAAGTAACAGGTGATAGGACAAGAGGAAATGGCTTCAAGTTGCGCCAAGGGAAGTTTAGATGGGATATTAGGAAGAATTTCTTTACTGAAAGGGTCATCAGGCATTGGAACGCGTTACCCAGGGCAGTGGTGGAGTCCTGGACTCTGGACCTTGGAGTTATTTAAGGGTTGTGTAGATATAGTGCTTAGGGACGCGGTTGAGTGGTGGGCTTGTCAGTGTTCGGTTAAGGATTGAACTAAATGATCTTACAGGTCTTTTCCAATCTAGGAGATTCTGTGATTCACCCATTGAGGGTCCTCTTTGGCTTTATCAGGATAAGACTGATAAGGAAGACCTTATCATTTATAGGTGTAAATGGATTCTCTGAAGAGCAGTGCCTTTTTTATATATTTCCACTAATGTTAAGCAAGAGTATTTTGTCATCCATGTTTTCTACAAAGTACAGGAGTTTAGTAGGCAAGATTGCTGAATTACAAATTTAACTCCCTTCACCTTTCTGTTCTGTCCATTTTCCCACTGCTTGTCTATATCCCTGTCTTCCCTTTATCTTTTATTCTAACTCTGAGCTATACTCAAGATCCACTGGAATTTAAATGGGCAAAAAAATGGTACCTCTTCACAACAGCTGAGTGCATTCAAGGAAGCTGAATGAGCCTTCCTTACCCCAAAGCTATGGAGAAAAGAAACTTGAAAACGGCCACGTGGCCAGGATTTCTATCCAGGAGCTTTTGAAATACTAGGAAAACAAATGCAATATTTAATGCCAGAGCTGATGTTGCATCACAAGTCATTGGGAAGCTATTTAGTGGTTTTTTTTCACTGCATTTGTTGTTAGGAGAGTGGTATTTACTGATGCATCTTCATGCATGCAAGCACACAGAAACTCATACTTTTTTATTATTCTAATATTTCTATCATTCACAGTATGATTGAAAATTTCCTGGAAGGATAAATCTGGACTTAGGGAGGTGCCTTTTGTGGGTTCCAAAAATGTTAGTTTAGCCCACAGTTTGAATAGTATAGGAGGTTTGGGGTTTGTTTTTTTTTTAGGGAAGGGATTGGAAACATGTTAAAACCCTTCTGTGCTACATTCAGTAGCACAAAGCATGCCGTATTGCAGTGTTTCACATCCCCATCTTAGCAGAGTCCAGACTCTGTGGCTACATGAAAAACTACCCCTCCATTTCCTTCTGTGTGTATGCACTGCAGAGTGCTGACAAGTATTCAGCAGTAGAGATGACACTGAGTTTCCATGTTGGTGTGTGAGCAGAAGAGTGATGAGAGAAGTAGGTTGTGCTGGCACTTGGGCTCAGAAACCTCTTAAGAGTTTAGTGGTGCTGCCTGTCTATCTCACCTCAATGAGCTGAGAGGCAAGAATGAGAATTTTACACATGCATCTTCTGAGAAAAAAACCTTTTTGCTGTGGTACATTGCCCAGAGAGAAAAGAACAGCCGTTTGAAGGTGCTGAGAAGTACGGAATGGTGGAAACAGTCCCAGAAGAGGCAGGTTAGCAGGGAAAGGCCAGATGAGGTGTTCAGAAGCACATAATAAATTGTGAAGCCATGTAATAAATATTGTTTAGTGCATGGTTCTCCCGTTTATCTTGTGATTCTAAGCTTATTGTGAGAATAACACCATCCATATATTTGCGCATATGCTGTAGATAGTATTCACATAGACTCATAAAATACTTCTGTAAATAGGACCCTATTTGTACATAGTATTTATACATACTGCTGTGTTTTGAAATACTCCCGACTTTTTTGGAATTATTAGTATAAAGATAACAGTGGAATGAAAAAGTGTTCCTTGGCATTGGAATAGCTTCACCTTTGGCAGTTTACAACTTCTGCACACTTGTATAAACCAGCTGGTATCAAGTTTAAAAGGAAGTCATATCAATGACTGAGAAAAATCAAAACAGGTGCCCATTACATTTGTCTAAGATAAAATTAACTGAACCTGTCATATTTTGGGGGCAATTCTACTAACATCTGCAGAACAAAGTAAATATGCTTAATTCCCTACAGCCTTTAGTTTATAGGTCAGATATGGCCTCTCAGGGTTATTGTGTTTGTGCTTAAAAAGCTTAAAGAAAGTTTGAAAACAAAAAAGCTGGAAATGTTTATTTTTGTGGCCTGAAATGATCATCCTTCCTGAGTTTCAGTTATTCTAATTTAAGGTTTACACTCAAATGGAATAACCAGACTTGGCACAAATAATTCATATGCAGCTGGATGGGGGAAAGGGAACTCATGCAGGGAATTAATGAATTTAACTGTTACCTCCTGAGACTGGAGAGGAACCTCTGTCTTAAATAGATATGTCTCAGAAGAAAGACATGCCTATGTGTGTCCAGAGAAGACATCTGCTTCCATCACTGTACAGTTTGGCTTGATTGAAGAAATTGATATTTCTGCCATACAAGAGAACGGTAACAATGCCCTCTGTTAGTTATTCTTCATGTCTCAAATTTTCTAAGCAAAAGAATAGCTCAAATGTTTATCTCTTATTAGGTATCTAACCACTCCCTCCCACCTCCATATCAAATTTGGGGTGGTATTGCTGTGGTTGAGTTCACACAGGGAAAAAACTGAGATGAAACAACAAAAGGTGAAACCTTGGATTCAGCGAGGCTTTCCGTACAGCCTCCCATAGCAGGCTTGTTAATAAACTGTAGCAGAACGGATTGGATATATAGACTAGAAGGTGGGTGAAAATCTGCCTGGACTGTTATGCTTGAAGGGCAGTGGTTTGAAGATCAACTTGTGGCTGGTTACTGAGGCTGATATTGTTCCACATCTTCATCAACAACCAAGCTGACAGGATGGAGTGTGCCCACAGAAAGTCCATGGATGGCACCAAACTGGAGAAGTGCGTAACTTGTTGGAGGGGGAGGGCTGCCACTCAGCACCACATCAACAGGCTGGAGAAAATGGCAGACAGAAACATGATGAAGCCCAACAAAGGCAAATGCAGAGACTTGCACGTGGGACAGGATAACTCCATGCCTCAGTATGGGCTGGAACTCACTGGCTGAAAAGATGCTCTGCAGAAAAGGTCTGAGATGTTCTGGTGGTAAGTAAGTTGAACAGGGTGTCCTTGCGATCATGAAGGCCAAACACATCCAGGGCTGTATTGGAGTGTTGCCAGTGGGCCAACAGAAGTGATTCCTCCCTTCTGCCTAGCACTGCTGAGTCTGCTTCTGCAGTATTGTGTCCCGTTATGGCCTTCCCGTGCAAGAAAAATATTAGCATATTGTAGTTAGACCATGTAGAGCATGATGTACAAAAGTGGCTATGAGAGTTGTATTTTTTCACCTTAAAGAAGAAAAGGTTAAGTGGAAGATGGGAGGGAATCTCATTTTTGTCTTCAATTACCCAAAGGACAATTACAGAGAAAACGGGACTAGATTCTTCCCGAACTTGTGCAGTGAAACACAACAGGTTTCAGCAAAGGATGTTCTGGTCAGACATAAGAAAAATGTGTTCACTTGAGAGAGAAACGCCACTGGAAAAGATCCCCATGGAGGCTGTTGGATTTCCTTAAATTTTTAAATCTCAGTCAGACGAGGCCCTGAGCAGCAGGATCTAGCTTCAAAATAGGCCCTACTTTGAGCAGGAGGTTAGTCTAGAGACTTCCAGAGATTCCTTCCAACCTCAACTGTCCTATGTCTCTATGGAAGTGGCCATGGGTTACTGCCACACAGTTCTTTGGGAATTTCCCCACCTCCTCTTCTTTATCTTCACATCTCCCAAATTTGGAATCTTCCTCTCTCCCTTCTCTCACAATTAAAACAACCTCACATTCGGCGAGGGCAAATACAAGTCAAGAGATTAGAAGTCTGCTATTTCACACACCATTCAGATCCTAGAAATTGGAGCTATATCTTTGACCTTATTCACAAATTTCTAGCTATTCATAGACTGTTACTACATCAACACTTTATGCAGTCCTACAGTCTATACAGCCTTTTTTTAATCTTTCAAAAAATAATTCCTTCAAATCTGTAGTCACGTGGACCAGACTGGGCTTTGTCGTTTTGGGGGAAGGAAGGAGGTTGCTGTAAAGGATATAATCAATGCCAGATTGCTTTGTGAGGAGTTAACATCCTTGGGGGAAAGCCAGAGAGGGTCAGAAAAGAGGTGACTCTGATCGGGCTTGTCTTTTGAGTCAGTTTATGGAGCTAGTCTCGTTATAGTTTGAAAAATAAGCTGCACACGTAGAACAGTCAGAGCAGTGAACTTGTAATTCCCATGTGTGCCTGGAAATTTGGGAAGGAATCCCCCTCCCACGCTGGTAAGGCAGCACCTGATGGAGTGCTCTAAACAACTTTTGCTGTTATTGTCCACACTTCCTTTCACTGTGTCATCGTTTGTGGGAATTTCAAGGAATTATGTATGCTCTTATAATGTGGAAACTAATGATTTAACTTGCTGATGGGTCTGCTTGGCTAAACTTTTTTAGCTTAGTGAATCTCTGTGGTTGAGTAGTACCACCCATAGACAGAGGTTTTCATGAGCAGGAGCTACCCATAAACCTTCAACATATGTCAAACTGAATAGACCTTTAAGGACTTTTACTTTGAAAGAAATATCAGTGATTTTTTTTTTTAAATCATTTTGCATGAGGTAGATTCCTAATATGAAATAAGTGTAAATGAAATAATTCTTGAAGTACAATCTATGCTGGGTAAGGGATATTGTTCCATTTTTGCAGTACTCAGTTTTGAAACAGAATGGTTCGGGTTTATTAAACACACAGGCCTTCAGGGCCCTTTTGCTGGTAATTAGACACATAACTTAAATCCATAAAAGTGCTTTCTTGGAACCACTGTTGCTAAAGCGGTGACACAATTTATTTTTGTGCTTGGCATGAGTCCTCGAAGCAATATATACCATTTTATTTCAGGATGTATGAACTACACATTATTGTCAACAGTAGAAACAATTATAACTGGACTTGCTTATTCATGTTAACCTATAATATTGTTATGGAACAACTTGAGGTTAAAGCTAAGAATACTAAAAAAATACATTTTATGTTTATACAGAATTTCTAATTAATACTGCCACAAAAATCTCCGCAGAGACTCAATAGAAAGATTTAATACGGAAGGGCAAATTTATGTGTGCAATCAGAAATACCAGGTTTGCTATATACTACGGTTTGAAAGGGAATGGAGGAATATCAGTTATTTATGAGAGAGAAAAGAACACCTTCTGTTTACAAAGTTGTAGTTAGTCCTACCAGTTGAAAGCTTTTACCACAGCTTCTAGAGATATCGTCAGCCCTGACTTCCCCCTGTTGGAATGAACATAAGCAACAATTTTTCAACGATGAGTGTGCCTCACTTCTCTCTGAAGTCACGTGACTAGAAGATCACATTTCAAGATAAAGCAAGAAGGATTTTCCAGTGTTACCCTTCTGAACCAGCATTTTTATAAACTCTGAATTGTACCTTATAAATGGTAATGCTCAAGTTAATGTCACATCTAAGTGCCGACAGATCTAACTAGTTGCAGACCAGCTACACTAGTGCTTGGCCATTACTTACCTATTGTAAAAAACTTGACTTTTCTTTCCAAAGGCAGGTAAATAAAGGCACGCATCTGATTCAAATCAGTTTTCTAGAAGCTCATGAAACCATTGCTGAGTACTGCACACTTAAAGAAGTATGTCAGATTTGGACAATCCGATTTAGGATATCAATCTAATTTAAAAAACAGCAGTGGGATAGGGAATTCAAGGAGGAAAGGAATCTAAAACAGCATTTAAGGCACCTATTAGAAATGTTGGATTATTATGTCTATTAAAAAAAACAGAGAGCTTTCACCTCTGTTTTGATACTTTCTCATATCAAGCACTGCTTCACAACTATTTGGCAGCCTGCAAGAAGTTATTCAAGTTCTAGTACTATGTATGTGCCACAAATAAAAAGATCCTTGCTGAAATTGGCTAGTTTCTCCACAGGCAGCCTCAGAGAAACAATGATTTAATGAGGAAGGGGAATAAATTACTGTTTTACTCTTTGGATGTGGTCTGTCATGGCAAATTTCAGGTGCATTGTCAAAATAATGGTGAGGGAGTGTGCGCTTCTGCTCCCCTTGCCACACAGCTCCTGTGACCAAGTAGGTATGTTCACTATTGGGACTTCCTAGATTGTCTTCTTTCACTGGGAATCAGATTCATTTTTCTTTAGAGAAAACCATGGAAATATCAGTGCTTAAATTGCCAATTTCTGTTCCCTAAAGTGGGTAGTATTGTTGAAAGATTCTACCTAAGGCACTCTGAGGCACACTCCGACTGTTTCTCTGTTCAAGGAGTATCTGTCAATCAATAAAAGCATAGCCTGACCTTGTTGCCACTGCAGTGCCAGAGTGCTTCACCCCATTGTTAGTGAAAAGTCTTCTACCACTGAAACGAAGTGCTTTTCCAAGGCTTCTGGCAAACACTGAAGAACTGATTTGAAATATTAAAACCCTTGCATGCAGGTGTCATCTGAAAGGAAGACAGCAGAAATAAGTCCTGAAAGGAAGAAGAACCCTTTAATTCACAATATTGAGGGTCAGAGTCAAAGCAGAAATAGGAAATGGAACAAATGAAGCAGGAATCAGAAAGCACCTAAGTCTGGTGTCAACAGACAAAGTCTGAAAGTAGGGGAGGAGCCAAAAGCTACAGATGAAGGCTTGAAGCACCAGCTAGCTAGGGAACAATGCAGGCTGCTCCAAATGTTACCGGTGGTTAAGCTGTGGTTACCAAACCCCAAGCTGAAAAGGGCTGTTCTTTGATCCTGGCTAATGAACCCCAGTTAGTGAGAACTGAGGCCAAACTCAGATACCTGAAAGCAAGGCACAGTAGAGCAGGCTCCTAGTTTAAGGGCATAGCTTAATCCAGCATTTGAGGTAAACTGCAGAATTTGAGAGGCTGAGTCAACGGCTAGATAGTTGCACTCTGCTTTGGTGCAGTATTCTGTTCAAGTATTTTGCAATCCTATTTCTCTGTAAGAACCAGATATTGAAGAGAGTGTGAATACCAGTTCAGTGATCTCCATCCAACAGGTCATGGAAAGGATTTTGTTCCTTTCCATGGACTTTAGATCAGGTTCATGAGCCCTTTAGGAGCTCAGTTTGGTGGGTGATCATGAATCATTTTGTTTCTTATCCTACAGGTACATCCTCTACTTTGGCAGACTGACTGCTGCTGTTCTTCAAAGATCTTGAGAAACCAAATGAAAGGAAGTAAGCATTAGACAGGGTAATTTTCCTGTGATGAATTAGGGCTGGGCATTCATTTGTTACTTTGAGAAATCTTTGATCTGGTTTTATATCTTAGTTGTCCTTGATGGGAAACAAACTGAGATTTTGTCAGGAAATCATGAGTGGGATAATACCTGTACCTTAAGTTGCTTACCTACTCCCGGTAGGCTTAATGATCATCTGTCTTCCTCAGACTCCTGAGAACTTCTATAACATGCCGTAAGGGGGAAAAGAAGGGAGCAAGAATAGTATAGATCAGCATTTTAGGCCATGTTATAAACTATGTGGTAATTTGGACTGCTGCATTTACAGCTAAGTTCTACCAGATGACACATACAGAATGAATCATAACATGCCTGAATATGCACACCCATCTGACTACAGTGAGCTCAGGGTAAGAAGGGACAAAGGGATTGAGATTGAGAGATCTGTTGTCTCCTTCCTCAAGAGGCCAAATCAAAGACCTGCCTCCTGCTTTTCGGCTCTGTGCTTTTTGCAACAGCTCACTCCAGTCTAAAGTTTCGGTGTCAGTAGTTTTAATATATATTTACCTTTATAAGTATTACACATATTTACATATTTATACATACACACACACATACTTTACCAACTACCATGGTTTCAACGTTGTTTGCATATGTCAGATGTGTGAGTAGTGTTATATGGAACATCACTGTATGACTGCAACGAGGTGAGTTGCCATTGCTGCAAGTAAACTGCTGGAGAAAGCTGCCTCTTCCCTTCCCAAAAGCTTATGTCACAAAATGATAGCAAGGAAGACAAAGCTCAGTAGACTTTTCTGAAATTACATTGTTGCCCTTTCACTGACCTCTTTGCTGTACTTGAGTGACTGGCAGCACTAAGCTATTAAGAAACAGGGTGTGCATGCTGCACCAAAAATCTTTCATAAACACCCATCTAGCATGGCTTCTTAGGAGGAAAATGTACTTTTGCCATTGCTCCTGGCATCTTGGAACAGCACTGCACACCATTTGGTTCTCTGACCTTATCAGCTGGGTCTAGCTGCATGTAGAGCCTAGCAAAAACAAAACATGGTTCAGTCTAGAGCATTTCCCATGGGCACTTATCTTTTGAATTGTTACCAGCAATGCTCTTCCATGAGTAAACATTTTCAGCATTCCTATGGTCTCATTCAGCTTTTTCCTATAGGTCTTGTTGAGAGAGGAGGATGAAAATAAACACACTTCTGGTGGGTGAATGGATGTCTCGGAAATTTGTAGTAGGATGTAAGAAATTTCTTTTTTCTCCTTCCCTGCTTTCAGTCCTGGCTAGCCTTCTGTTGCATATGTAGCAATTTCTTTCTGCCTATGGAGAGGACATCAGTGTTCAAGAGCCATTTTTTATTTCATAGCCTGCAGAACACACTTCGAATATTCTTTTGAAAACACAAACTTCAGTCTTTGAGTTACACCAAACCTAAGTGAGAGCCAGGGAACAATAAGGCTTATTTTCTTTAGCTGAAAAAAAGCACTAGGGTGAAAAGCTGAAGTGTTGATCTTAGCAAAAGTACATCATGCACCCTCTGAAGGAGCTCCTCCCTCATTCTGCCTCTTCCACCGCTACCACCAACTGCCATCAGATGATGATTGCAACAGGCATTTACAGCTTCTCATGGAGAAGGCAAAGGTAATTCGGAGAATTCAGTGAGCTCAGTTTACACCCTCATACTCCCAGTAAGGCCTGCCTGCGGCTGTTTTGCAAGGGCTTAGTTAGTCTAGCCCAGTGACAGCTGTTTCTTTCATCATCTGTTTTTTATATGTTACATTTCTATTTAACATTGCTCCCTGTCAGGTCTAATCACCCTTTTCTTTTGAGGGGCTGCTTTCTGAAAGGGGCTAAAGAATTTATTCTCCAGGCTAAAAAAAACCCTGCGTTGAAAAAGAGCTAGAGCAAATTTTGTTTTGGCTCTAATGCCTGGAAATGGGGTGACAGAAATAGAGGTAAATACCGTATTGGAATTAGTCATTAGCCTCTCCACTTCCCCTGTTACAAGGAGACAGAAAGCTTGAGGCAAGTCAGGAGTTGCAAAGTTGGGTGAGGATTTTCTTCCACAGCAGAATGAGCAATTATTTGCTATCATTACTTGATCCTTTTTAATTAGCCTTTGGACATCTATTTTACAACTCAGTTTCTCTCCAATGGCATGAAGTAGTGTTGGGGTCATGTGAGTGCCACTGTTCTGTCTTTTCTGTGCCTCGGAATGCCCATTGACTCCCACACTGAGGTTCATCAACTAGTAAGGATGGAATAATTCTCAAAAAGCAAAAGTTAACCCTAATGACACATGTACTAAATTCTAAGATAAAAATTTTATGCTGAAATTGCAAGTCAGTACTTGAGCAGATTAGGTTCACTGGCAAGACTTTCTAGCTGTTCAATACTATTCAATTCTGTAGCAACCGAAATTATATTCAATTTCTGTACCAACAGAAAAACAAGAAAGTTGAGGAGAAAAACAAGAGGCCAGGAAATCTTCTGAGGAGAGAAATCAGTAGGGGTAGAGGTAGCTAACAAGAAGATAAGAATCTGGGGCAAGGTTTTGTTAAGGTTTGGTATATTGGTTTTATTTGTAAAGACAGGCTAATTTTGTGTCAGAATGACCCAGAATTACAGAGACTTTTCCATCTATGTACTAAGGGGCTATATTTCATGCAGGTTTTATGTATTAGAGTTCTTGTATCTCATTTCACTACCTCCTCCCGCATAAAATAAGCTTTATGCAAATAAATGCTTGAGATTTCTGGATTGCTATGTTTCCAGAGGTCTGACAATGCACTGATCATTAAAAGAAGGTAATAATCTTTCATAACAGTTTTTCTACATCATCATTCAGAAAAAGTCCCAGTAAACTTCACAGATCTGACCTAATTAAAACCAGCATCAAACACATGTCCCTTCAGTATTGATTCAAAAACTAAATCAGATTCTGATTTCCGAATATAAATAAGAAGCTGATTCCATAATTGTGAAGCATAAATACAAAAGGCTCCAGCTGCCAAATGTTTTCAATTTATATTTAGGACAAGCGAATAAATCAGACTCTGACCTCAAAGTATAACTGGAAACATAAAATGAAAGTCAATCATAAGGATATTCTGGAGTAATGTGAAGAATCAGATAGGTAAACAAAAATACTTTAAAAATACCAGTATAAAATATTACTGCTAACTGATGAAAGGTTTTCAGCTCCAGGGTGTTTTATTCCAAGACTTTTCCAGACTTTTTTTGCTTTACAGTAAAACAGCTGTACTTACTTACGCAATCGAGCAGGCTACAGAATCATATCAGTAAATGAACTGAAGCTGTTTGCAGGGTACCAGTTGGGAGAGGTTTCTTAAACGAGCACACAAAGATTTGAGGTCTAAAAGCTACTGATAGTGTCTGTGCTGAGTGGTCGCAAACTGTGACTAGACGCCTGTCCCAATAGTGTTGTTATAAAAATTGCAGGGTGATCCTTTATGAATGACAGCTTCTGTGAATAGAATTTTAATCTATTATTGAAGAATTCATTTCCAATCTTAGCTGAGGCAAGCAGAGTATCTTCATCTAGAACTCCCTTGTGGTCATTCTTGTATCTCAGATGTAGAATTCACCCTTGTTTTTCCATTGTTCACTGACAATGAAAAAAGCCCTGCTCTTTAACTTAATTCATTTTTCCTTTACAGTTCTCCAAAGAGACGGAACAGTTGCTTGCCAAATACTGCTGTTGGTCTGACATAACTGTGGGCTTGATCACATGAAAATTGAAAGTGTTTCTCTTTTCAATTGATTAAAGTATTAAGTATAGACTTCTTTAATAGAGTAGTCAGCATAACTCATCCATAAACTCAGCATGGAGCACTGTGTTCATGCTCTACATTGCTGACAGTTTATGGTTTGTCACATTTGGCAATCTCTGTACAGAAAAAAGACCAGTCTTAAGCTGAAATAAAAATAAGTGCTTTGACCAGAACTTGGAAACAACTGGTAGGAAGAGAGGTTGTGCAAATACATATAAAAAACTCTCAGCTTTTAATTTCTTGTTTTACTAGCTTTAATTTTGTACATCCTCATAACTGTCCTTCCCAGTCAAGTTACCATCTGTAAACAACGCAATGTAAATAATGGTAAGATTTTGTATCGTAATTAGATAACATTTCTAACATATTCAGTTAATGCTGGGCATTTGTGAAATAGAATGGTAGCTAAAGGAGTGAGGAAGGTGAACTTGGAACATCTTGGCTCTGTTATCATACTCTCATAAATCTCCCTGTCTCAGGTGACACAGACCTTAGAGTGTTTTTTCCACCTCTCCACCTTCCAGCAACTTTTTGAAAATTGACAATTGTGCATTTTAAAAAAAAATGTTTTGTTTTTACTTTTTGCAGACATCTAGTATTAAAAAATAAAATAAAATCATGCCCAATAATTTTAAGTATTTGGGCAGATATATGGTTCCTTTTCCATAACTCTTGGGCTTTGTAGCTTCCAGAGAAGAACCAGGATGTCAACTTGCTGTGTGCTTTACAAACTTCTGGGAAAAGATACATCATCATGCAAAGTGATTACATACTTCTCAGCCCCATCTCCTCTAAGATGATCTAGTTGAAAAGGTCTTCATGGAAACACAAAGCTCTGCTGAGATTAGTCGAGCCACAGCTGGGCACATGGAACCATCCACTTAAAGCAGTTCACTGAATCATAACCCAAGAGGCAGGAAGCAGCAAAAGCAAAGTGTGGAAAAAAGCAGTAGCAACATGAATGACATATGTACATGGTTTGTGTGTGGTTTTGCTTTATAATGTAAAAAAGACCCATCTAAGAATCCACGGGTGGTACCTGACTCTTCAATGGCAGCTAATGTATCTGTTGGGTAAAGTTATGATGCTCTAGCAAAGCCGTGTGAGGATTAAAGATTAGAATAGCAGAATTGTCACAGATCAGAATTCAGCAGCTCCTTTATATACTAGACATATCTTAAAAAGCCAAAATATTCTTGACCTGATTAAATCTGATCTTTGAAAAGCACTGAAAATCTGTATGGCCTAAAACTGCTCCAAGAATAATGTTTCTAGAAAATCTTGTCTCTATTTAAGTAGAGTATAGATTCAGGGCAGGATTACTGAATTTATTTTTCTTAGTTTATTTAAAGCAATTACTGTAGAGGTTTTTATAAAGACTGCCTTTCAGTTTCTGTGACCATATGACCAGAATTAAGAAGTATTATCTACCCTAGAACATGGGCTGGCATTGTAGTGTATGTAGCCATCAGCTAATATAAGGAGCTCACAGACTGGATGAAATACTTCACTGGCTGACAGACATTTACAGCTATACTGAGGATGAAAGCTGACAGGTGAGGAAATAAGGAGCCAAGATAGGACAAGGAAAAAACTTCAGTGTTTCTGCTAGCCTCTTTGCTGCATTTAAATCCAGAGAAACTCTTTTGCAGGTATGACTGTCCTTTCAGCATTTAGATGTATACCAGAAAGCTGTGGATTTCTAAGGATAAAGGGTCTATAAAAGCCATCTTTTTCTACCTTCTGGTTAACCTTTGACCTACCAGTAGCTGTAGATTCAAAGTTCTCTTCCTGCATTGGGAATATACAACCTAACATATAAAATACTGTAATATATCAAGAATCTGGATAGTAGAGTAATATTTGCAAAATGCTTCCTCTTTCAGAAGCTTCTATGATCCTGAAATGAGCCATAGTGCCAAATTGCAAAATGGTAATTATCTAATTTTGCTACTGTTCTTCATAGTGAACTGGATCTTATTTATACTATTTAGTGCAACTTGTCCCTCCAGTCACAAAGAAACCACTTTCTGTACTGTGGTCCCTGATTCCAGAATAGAATAATGTCTTTGCTTTTTAAAACCTTTGCTTCCATCTACCCCCACATATGTTAATAAAACACTCCTTGACATAGAAATACATTCTTTGCTTCTGACAGAAAGAATGAGAAGAAAAGCTCCATAACTGACCATTTTCCTAGCCTCATCTATTTTTATAGCATTTTATAGACACTAATAGAGTGTTATGGGTGTCATCCAAGTTTTAGTGACATAAGTGAAAAAACTCCCACCATTTCAGTGACTTCAGTGAGTTTTGGATGTTACATGAGTAATGTTCATTGCATAAATCTGAATAGCTTTCATTCAGAGAGCATCTTTAGATTTCAAACTTTACTTTTTTTCCAATATTGTTTTTTGCACTTGTTTCTGTTTTTTGTAGAATTTTCACGTTTAGTTTCTGATCGAAATCAGAATGAAGTCAAACAGCTTTGATAATGTCATGACACTGATAATTTTTGTCAATGTCTGATGTGTAGAACTACTACACATCAGAAACCAGTGTAGTCCAAGATTCAGACACTGGAGAGATTAAAATTATAACTCCACAGTTTCCCTATTTTGTGTAAGACATTGCATTTCACTCACAGATGAAAGTCAGATTTTTTAATATTGTGTATATATAATTCTTGTATAGGAATATGTGTGTGTATATATAAATGACTATATCAAAAATATAGAGAATACAAGCACTTATCAAGGCTTACTGATGTTAATATAAATTTGTTTATTTTGATAATCTATTATAGAAGAATTAATAGAGATTCAAAAAACAGCAGAAGCACAAATGAGGACAAAACTCCAGATTAATTTTGGAGTTAACTGATTTTATTTAAATAAATACCTGTTTGCTAAACAGTTTTCAAATTGTTTTAATTGTTAAAGGTATTTTAATAAAGATTATGTCTCTTTCACAGATGCAGATTCTTCTAGCTTGTTAATAATTTCTAAGTGAAATATCTAATAACACAGACTAGCATGAAAAACCTGTTATTTTAGAATGGGCCTGCATTAGAACAGCTACTGGACAGTAAATTTAAAGATTTCAGAAAATGTTTCCTACATTTGAGGAGATCCTTCTAGGAATAAGGAACCATAAGAGGTATCCCTGCCTGTGGCAGGGGGGTTGGAACTCGATGATCTTCAAGGTCCCTTCCAACCTAAACCATACTATGATAAGCTTATTCTGGTAATCAGTTTTTCAGCCATAAGTCTTTGTGGAATTTAAGCAAGTTAGTAGATAATAGCATCATTGAGAAATGGGAATGATCTTCATAAATGGAGGTCTGAATGGTTTTAATTCTCTCAATTTATGTATGATTCAGTATTCTGTAGTCACTACCTAAATTATTAGCAGAGATCCTACACCAGCAAAATACTTACAACAGCATTGTCATCCAATGAAGAATAATTGGAAGTAGGAATAAAAATAAATTTCTAATATCTTTTTATGGCAGCTGATGAAAAATGTTGATTTTTTTATAGGTAACTGTTCGGTCATAGTTAACTTGATAGAAATACCTACTTCAGGTTTGCACATGTAGAAGAAACCTAACATGGCTGTAGGCATATCACGCTCTGAAATGAAATCTTGTAAGAGTCATGGATCAGAATCTGAATATGTAGGACAACTGAAGCTGCCACAGGGTTGATACCAGAGTCGACCTCTAGATGCCTTCAGTGGAGTGGGCTTCTGACAACAGCCTCAGTGCCATGGAGAAATCCAGCAACCAAAGGGTTTAAAAGAAGTGAATTTTGTGGTTCCTGTGGGTACTTTCTCAACACTACTGATGCTTTCAAGAGAAGACTGGTCATAGAAAAACTTTAACATTTGCAGCTAAGGTAGAGCTTCAAAATGTCGTGCATTCAGAGCAATTTCATGCTATTGAATTCCATATGAAGCTGTCTATTATTTATTTATTTATTTATTTTTAAAATTCTGAGCTAAAACTCAAATTTGGGAATCCTTCTATGTACAATGCAGATGGCAGAATGTCACATGGAAGTTTGAAAGAGAGTAGAGAGCATTGCTACATCTGATTAATTTGCTATGCAAATGAGCATACACAAGTAGTAAGTACTTAGCTCTTTGCAGGTAACTGTTTAGTTATGGCTCATTTGGAAACAAGGTTTTCTTTTTTATCCAACAACCGAAGCACATGAATCACAAAGGGAGAAAAGTTTTATTTGGTGTTTCTCATTTTCTGCTTTTTATTTTATTTTTGACATTGTTTCTCTTCTTCAAAATCTCCATTAGCTTTTACATACTGGGCTATTTGCTTCAGCTAACCTGCTGCTTAGAGCACAGTCATTGTGGGTGACGTCATGAGGTACCTTTCTGTATTTATTGGAATTTAGTTTTCCTAGAGAGGGAGGAAGTTAAAGGAAATTACATGAAGAAGGGAGTAGCAAAATAAAAATGTGTGTCATTATGGTGGGTTCACCTTGGCTGGCTGCCAGATGCCCATCCAACTGCTCTCTCACTACCCATCCTCAGCAGACAGGGGTAGTAAATAAGGTGAAAAAGCTTGTGGGTTGAGATAAATACAGAGAGCGCACTTTCCAGTTATTGCCAATAGGCAAAACAGACTCAACTTGGAGAAAATTTATTTAATTTATTGCAAATGAAAATCAAGTTGGATGGTGAGAAAAAAAGACAAAAATTAAAACACACCCTGGCCCTTTTTTTTCCCAGGCTCAACTTCAGTCCTTCAGTCCCAACTCCTCTTCGTCCTCCCCTCCACCTCCCAGAGTGGTGCAAAGGGATGAGAAGTGGGGGGTTATGGGGCCAATCCATAGCATTTCCTTTCTGCTGCTCCTTCCTCCTCACACTTTTCCCCTGTGGGTCCTCTCCACAGACTGTAGTCCTTTATGATAAGCATGCACCAGCAGGACATCCTTCATGAGCTGCAGTCTGGAAATCTGCTCTGACATGGTCCTCTCCATCGGCTGCAAGGGAATATCTGCTCCACTGTGGTCTCTTCCACAGGCTGTAAGGGAATCTGCTCTCGTGTCTAGAGCACCTTCTTCTCCTCCTCCTTCTTCTCTGACCTTGATATTCACAGAGTTGTATCTCACACTTATTTTCCTCACTCCTAACACTGCTGTGAGAGAATTTTGGACTTTTAAAAATATGTTTTCCCAGAGGTGCCACCAGCTTGGCTGGTGTGCTCAGCTGTGTACTATGGTGGGCAGCTCCTGGTCTTTTCCCACAGAGACCACTTCTGCAGCTCCCCTGGTGCCAAAACCTTGCCATGTAAACCCAATGCAATTACAAAGACAAGGAAATCTCACTGTAGCTTAGAAAAGGTGGAGTTTCTCACTCAGCCCCAGTTTTTCCTCCTTGCAAGTTACACGTGGGAGCCTTCTTTCCAAGCCAGAGGTTACAAGTTGCCCTCACAATGCACTTCTCCATTCTTCTGGATCACTCATGTATTGTTCTACAAGTGAAGTTCCAGAAGGAGAGAGGCAGGGAGGTATAAGCCAACAGAGACCTTTGGGAGGGTGGTCATTATACACTGTCACAGCCAAAAGAACTTCAGCCAGAATTGTTACATGAACCATCTCTTCGCTGTTCATTAATATTCAGGAAAGTGAGAAAATCTAGTTGAAAAATCCTATGAGAATCAAACATTCTGGGGAGAGGTACAGCATGAACTGACTCTCTGCTCACCTGACATTCCTCATATACCTCCAAATTAAAAATGGAGCACTGTAAGACCACACTGGATGTTTCCGATAACTCCTCGGACTCTCTTTAGGCAGAAACAGCAATCATGCTATGTGTAAAATGAGTGTAACAGAACTGCTTTCTAAATAAATCTTAATCTTCTGTAGCCATTTAAAGCATCCAGATAAGAAAAAGTGAAGGTACTTATATTCATTAAGACTACTGTCATCTTGCATCTCTGTGTGGAGCTAAATATACTGTGCAACAGCTGTGACGAGAGGTTGTTGTACATCCTCTTACCTTCTTTCAGATTCTTGTTCAGGTACTTGTTTTCCTCTTTAATGACTCTTCCTGCTTCATCTCTTTTCAGCTCTGCCTTCTTCTGAAGACTTTCCTCACCTCTCCACTTTACTGCTTGGTCTGGCTGTTTCCTGTTTTTTTTTTTTATTTTGCCTGGTATTGTCCTTGTTTTGTGCTCTGGCTCCTTCACAGGCATTATTCTTCTCTTTCTCTTATTTGACTATTTTCTGGCAAATATTTTCTCTTTTCCAGCCCTTATCACCGTGCCTTCCAGCCTCCACTACCTGCTTAGCTTGGCAGTGGCAGCGGCAGCAGTAGATGAAAAACAAGCATCAGACATACTTACCCCTATATGGTATCCCTTGTGTGATGGTCATGATGTTTATTCCACCCTTTCTTTGGACTGGTCAGCGTATGTCTTTACCCTGGCCAGTTAGTCTCAAAAGAAAATATAAACAAACCTCTGGCATTGTAAATCAGATTAATACAATAGGAGTGTTTCTAATCTTGTTTATATCAGTTGTACAAAACTGACGTAAGTGTGGTCACTCCAGGTTTACCTGGTTATTTGTGCAACTTGAGTAAATAGCTGTGAAAATGAACTGCCATGGAAGAATAAGGTGAGCTTGGGCTTAATTTCCAACTCCAGTATTACACAACTGTAGTGCCTCTGAAAGCAGTGGCATTGCTCTCGCACAAAAATGTAGTAAGCTGTGGGGAACAAATCCCGTTTTGTTGCCTCTGAGAATTTTCAGAGTCTGCCTGATATGGCACGAGTCAAAAATATGTTGTTATTCACTGCTTTTTCTAATTATCAGATTTGTCTCCAGTCCATTTTGTGGTGTTGGCCAGGCGCTTGATCCGAGTCAAATTTTCCATACAATCCACACTGCTTTGTTTCAGGGTTTTTTTTCTTCTGCCTTAAAACCAGAACAGAAGAGCTGGCTAAGCATGTACAAACCTGCCTCATGAAAAGACTTGTTTTTCCTTTTACCTCACCCATTCTTTTCCATTTAATGCTAGTACAAAGATGAAACACAGTTTAAGTAGCACAGTGGTTAGAATTATGAATTGGGAAACTGATCAGGAGATCATCAATCTGTTCACTTGCCAGTGGACCACTTGATCCACACAAGTCATCTTAATTAAAGAAGCCAGTCTCTTGGAGATAACAATTTTTATAATAAGGAACCGTGGAATATGTTTGATATTGTTTTAAGAACACTTGTTTTAGCATCCCTTTACTTCTGGGGTTAGTCTATGGAGACTTATTTAGGGTTTAAAAACATCTGTGGTTGCATAAAAGCATATGAGAAACACAAACAACTGGAATGAAGTAGTAACAAATCTTCCTATTCCTCACCACTGAGTGATCTTATCAGTTGGCCCAAGATCCTACTTATATTCTTCACATTATGTACTTGATGCTGACATTGTTTTCCCCACCTATGTCTGCATTTGGAGGAAGGATGTTCACTTTTGAAGTTTAGCTGAAATTTCATCTGCAAGTTTCTTGCTGTCAATTTTACGCCATAAAGTCTGAATCCATGACAGGCAATTTGGTGGAAAAAGGGGATTACTTGGTCTGGGTAATGTAATAGTTTCACTGAATTTTCTGAGCACAGGGTAGACCTATGACGTGTCATTGCAAGTATTGATTCAGACAAACTTACTTCCTACTGAAGAGCACCACCATAGTTACGTGGCTCTTCGCCTTACTATGTTGTCTTGCTTAGCAAAAACACACATAAAATCCTACTTTGGTTTACAATCCATGGCTGAAGGAGCCCCATTGATGAAACTGTAGCTTTTGGACAAAAAGGGGATGGGATGGTCTCTTCCCTATACATTATACTAAAAAAATTCAGTGTTGTTGGCTTTGCTAGAAAATTTGCAGTGGCATTGGCTTTGGACATCAGAGATTATTAGAAGCCTGGTTAAAAATCCACTGTTCTAAACTGGCTTTACCTGAAATTTCCAACTCACCAGGAATAAAAGAACCCAGTAGCTGCTGTTGCACTTCAGTTCCTCTTATTTTTCTGAGTGCCTTGAGTTGTGTGCTGCCTTTGTCTTATCCAGGGTCAAAGAAAACAAAACAAACCAAATGTTTCTGAAGTTGAAAAAAACCATTAAACTTCTGGTCCAGGTGGAACCTCATTTCTTTTCAAGACACCAAATTGATCTGAGTGTTACATCCGGCCTTAAATGCTCTGTTTTAGTTTTACACTTTTGAACTAAAATCTTTTTCTTACCCTGAATGATGTCAGCTGAAAGAAAGTTCCAAGTAAAACGCCCTTTAGAGTGCTATTTTAGGGCTGAGGCCATTCTTTCTCTCTTCTCTTCCTCTTTCCATTTTCCTGATGCAATCCTCAGTCTGGCCTTGGGCTCACCTTCACAGACATTAAAAAACAAAACCAAAAAAAAAGTAAACCCAAAGGGACCCTTCAAACCTCAAAATTTTGCTTTCAGAATAGGCTCAGACCTAGTGGTTAGCTTCTTATGGAATAGCTTTTCTGATTCCCAAGCTTAGAAAAATTGGAATAATTGAAAGGCCTGGTGGCAGATATATATCTTTTTTTTTTTTTCATGAAGCCTATAACTCAATCTGGCAATGGAGAACTCTAGAAAAGAAACACTGCAGAGAGAAGAAGTAGCTCAGTAAAGCTTGGCAAATACCTTCAAAGAATAACAGTTCTTCCAAGTTGGATCACTACAGACACAAGCAAACACATATTAGTGTATTGCCCTATCTAGGATTCTTCTGATGAGCAGAGGGAGTGCTTAGGGGGTAATATCCTGCCTCAGTTCTTTTTGCAGCAATTAATTTTCTATGTTTGGTTTTACACTGCTTTACAGTTGGCCTCACCAAAGTGCCAGAAGGTCAGATTGCTCCAAGGTCACCAAATGACTCAGTAGATTAAGTAAAAACTGAACTTGAAGGACCACCCTGCTTTCTAGCTTTTGTTTTAGGGATTCAACCTACACAGTTTCTCTGGTATTTCACACATTCCATTAATCCCACTGGCTATCAGCCATAAAGATATTGCAGAAAGTTTCAATATATGTAAATGTGCACAGTGATATATATGGAAAATACATCAGACAAGCATGATTTAGTTCCTCTGCATTAAAAATACCTTTTAGGCATGTGGCTCAAAAATAAAAGAATATGAGAATACTATTTGTGGCTTTCCCTGTGTTTATTAAGATGAATAAGATGAATCTTTCATCTTATTTCATTCTTGCACTAAAACACACATATTCAAAATCCCATGTTTTTGTATTCAACTTCTCAACTTACTCCTATCTGAAAAAGAAATTAGTAGCTTGACTGTTATGACTACTCTCCTGTAGATGTCCTCTGGATGCAGAATAGATAAATTCCAAATTTCAGGATAAGGTATTTGTTTAAAGTTTTCCCATTTGTAAAAACTGAGAACTAGAGATGTGAGGAAGTTCTCAGTCCATCAATAGAGCAAGCAAGGCAAACTTTCATCTAAGAACTTGTTCTCTAGCCAGTTGTGAAAGTCTTGTAAAAGTGACAAATCGCCTCATTCTAAAGCACATCGTATTCTAAAGAAATTGGATTTGGAAAGAGTTAAGAAGCAGCTACTTATTACATTTCATTAAGGAGCAACAGTAGTAACTGCCCCTTGTGAAACTGTGTAACAGAATAAAGCCCTATGCTGCTGTAGCAAGGTCTGCAAGGATGTCCCAGAACTCACATAGAAACAAGTCATAACAAGAAAAGGACCTTGCTATCATTTCCTTCTATATGACAGAATCCTTTCACTTCTTAACATAAGCACTAAGTGTCTCCCTGACCTGCCAGTTTGCATGAACTCTCAAAACAGTCATTATATCATTTGGATTAAAAAAATCTGCCTCCTGTCTGAGGTTCTGTATGTTTCACTTCACACATCCCTCTGCAAAACCAATTCCAACCTCATTGGTAAGCCTCTTCCTTTCAGAAACTTCGGTGAGAATCGCCCAAGACTGGGCTTTCTACTGCCGTTTCCAGTATTTTAAGCATTTTTGCTTTGGGTTTTGTGTGAGTTCCTGGAAAAGGTAATAGTCAGTTCAGATGTTTTCTGAGCCAGTTTGCTGCTTCATTTCCTTCCATAAGAAATACTCCCATCAGCCAATGGTGGTAATCAGCTTCTGGAGACCTATTCTGTGGGTTTTTCTAACCTTAGGGTGTCCTTGTTGCACGGTGAGAGGACAAGGAAAACAGTACAAAAAGCATTTCGAACATTTTGAAGGGAATGAAGGTGGTTACTTGTTAGCCAGAAAAGGGAGCTTCTGTGTGTTGCATGAGTACTCTATGTCTATACAAATGGCATAGGTAAGTTGCCAGTAGATGTTGGTCAGGATTGGTAGCAGAGTTCCCAAGTTTTATAGTACCATTAAAATGTGTGTAAATGGTTTCCTTCAATTTATGTCAGCTATAAGTATACAGCATACCCTCTTGGAAGCCTCACTGCTTCCCACATCCCCATGAAGAAACACTGCCATTTCCTCTTCACTGAAAATCTCTGCATATATCCCCCAGCTTCACCTATAAGTCAAATGTGCCTAGAGGGCCACAGGCAAAGCTCCAAGGAGGACCAGACTTGCAGAAAAATCTGCTATAAGTTATGTAATCCTCCTTACTTATGGATCAAAATATATGTGCAGAAGTGCTGTGGGAATGTGGTGTGCAGTGAAAGTCCCACTGTCAAAAGTGCACAGGAACTTGTGTGGATCTACCAGGCAACATTTCACCCTTCATAGCTCTTTGTAGGAGTCATAGAGTACAGCCAACCATGTGATGGCAGTCAATTAAAGAGAGCAAACTTGACTCTAGTTGCTGTCATGGAGCCCTGGCTAGGAATTAATGAAGTGGGGGCAGAACCTCAGTCTTCAGTACTGTGGATCCCAACTCTCTGCTCCATTCATTCTCTCTGCCCTTTCTATCCCTTCTGCCTTTTTTAGCAGCTAGGTGGCTTGGGAAAAACACTTGCGTGATCCTCTGCTTAGTACAACCATTTCATTTGAAATGGAGCCAGTTACAAGATCAAAAGGTGAATTACAGTCATTTTCTTGAGCACTTGAAAGTGAAAATAACACTTGCTTAGAGATGGTCTTTCTGGACAGGTAAGTAAGAGCTGTTAGAAATAGCATGGCTGACAAATAGCCATGTGAGAAGATCTGGGCTTACCTTCATGTGGAGGTTTCCAGGTTTACTGTGAAAGAGTACCACAGTACTTATCCATTCATGGCTTTACTTGACTTGCTTAAGTTTTATTTCTTGGTAGCTCTGGAAAAATGTTTTAGTAGCCAAAAAATCTGTACTTAATTAGACACAAAAACCAGCAGACAGGAAGTCTATTTCCTCACAGAGATACTGTGGTATATATATTCTGCCCTAATATGAACATGTCTACTATTATTTTCTGATATTCCTCCTGTTTAAGATGCTCTGAGTAACAAAGCAGTAGCAGTGCTCTTTTTTTGCCCACCAATCATGAAAGAAGACTTGTCAAGGTACAGACGTGCTAGAGGTTTCAGTATTGGATGGTTCATTATTCCATTTGAAGAAAGCTTCTGTCTGGTTTTATTTTATGGATGTTTATCTCATTTAAAAGTACTTAAATGTAACCACAGATATGTGTGCAGACTTGAGGCAAACTATACCAATGCTTGCTCCTACCCTGAATTTCATCAGTGTTCTAAGTGGTGATTTTATTTCATTGTTACTTGGGGTTAGTCCAAATATCCAGTGATTAGAAGCTCTTTTGGACAAGGACTCTGTGTTCATGAAGTATCTCATAGAAAAGGCCATCAGAGAGCTGCTGTAATAGAATAACTAATGAATAATAATAATTTCTGCAACCAATAAAAGGAGGTGAGGTCTAGTGGAAGGTGTCCCTGCCCATGGCCATGCCCATGGGTTGGAACTAGATGATCTTTAAGGACCCCTTCCAACTCTAACCATTCTATGATTCTATTATTATAAGAGATGTTATTCTCCTCACTTAAATTTAGAAGCTGTGTGGGAAAAATAAAATTTGTACACAAAAATGTGGTTTAGGTTACCTTAGGACTCTAAGCAAATGTCAGAAAATATCTGAATTTCACTATTGCTTTTGATTCTGTTCAGAAAGTATTCAGATCTTAGGTGATGAGTGGCCATACAACACCCAACCCCTCCAAGTAAAGGAGGATATTGTTGTGGGTTAGTAACTAGCACTATTTCTTAAATATTAAATGCAAATTAAGGTGCGCAGCATGATTTACATGGCATAACAGCTATAAATAACCTACTCTCACTGTGTTATTTTCCTTGCTTTTTTGGGGGAGCAGGGGGGAGTGTGTTATTTTTGGTTTTGGTGTTGGGGTTTGTTTTCCCCATTTGGACTTGTTTTCCATAGGCTAATTATTACAATATAATTTGTTATGTCTTTGAAAATTCCAAATTTACTTATTTTTTAAGTCCTTTCCTGTGATTCCACAGACCTTACTACTGTGAAAGTTTCTTGCATCCAACATTTGCTCTTTTTCTCCTCACTCTATCCTAGCATTGCGTCTTTGTTACTCTGTCCCTTCAGACTTTATTGTTCTGATTTCACTCTTCCTCCCACACAGCTGAGACAGAGGGAAGGGAAAACAAGGACTAAAAAAACCTTGAAGATGAGGCCAGTGTTGACAGTGCTGGAACATGAACTCTTGAAAACCTGATCCATGCCAGAAGATGTGGAAACAAACATGAGTCTCTTACCCAGATATCATCCTACTCCATCAGTTATTATAAACATATCTGGACTAGACGTGGAGCTAAAAATAAAAAAAAACTTAAATCACTGCACTGCATTGCTTGCATTGCTTCTTGAGAATAATCTCTTTCCTCAAACTAAAATCACCTATTTGTTATTTGCCACCTGAAATCACAATCTTAGGTAGGTCCAAAACAAATCCTCTAGAGCCTGTGGGACCCCTCTCTATATCCCATGTCCAAATGCTGAAATACATTAATTTGCCAACTGATGCTGGCTGTCTGTGAGGTAGTCATGTGACTGGAAAACAGCCAGGACCTGAGGAAGGCTGTGTTCACGGCTCCTCTGCAAGTCATCCTTTCATTGGGGTAGTCTGTAAGACTAGAACACAAATAATTAGTGAAGGAGATGATACAATATTGTGTCTTCTTTCATTTTACTGATGATATGGCCAAGGAGACATCTCTACCAGATATAGAGTAGAAAGGATGTGCATGTGGAAGAGTTCTGGTCTCTCAATGGTTCTTGTCAGACCCACTTGGGGTAGGCGTCATAAATTCTTGGAGAGACTTATTCTTGTTAATATATATTTCTTCAGGTAGGAAAAAAGAATAGTTAAGCCAATTTACTAAGTTACATTCAAGTTGATGTGTAATAGCAACTGATGACTTAAGAAGAAAGCCAAGCCTTCACTTATTGATGGTGAGGTAGCCCTCTGCAAGGTAGCAGGTAGTCTGGCAATGTTTGGACTGAGTAATGGCCTCTCTCCATATGTTTTTATAGTCAATGTGGGGTGTGTCTGAGGAGACTTTCAGTACTATGAAAGTATTTAAGTTTTCTTAACATCTCCAATGCTCACCATCTTTCTTTTTTCCAGAGAAAGAGCCAATGATTATTGATGGCATATGAAAATATAATCACTACCCTGTCTGACCACCCTAGATCCCTCAATGCTCTTTTATCATCAGTGAAGGAAAGATGGGAGAAAGGTGGAACTATTAACCATGTTGTTTTGGACAAAGAAGGAAAAAATATAGCTATCAAAATACCAGTGGGCTTTACAGTCCTTAACTTCATACTTACAGCACAAACAAATGATGCTTTTCTACAAAAAGAAGTGTGCTCTAAAGTAATTACTCAAGATTATTTTGTGACTTAGTGTATTGCAAGCTGCTCTGAGAGACCTACGTCTGTGATATGTCTAAATTCTAGTCTATTCTTTGCTACAGGCAAGATAAGGGACATGAAAAAAACCAGACCCAGTGGTAACATTATTGGAAAGCAGATTCCTGTTCAAACAAGCTAGAGATTAATAAGATAGATTTCTAGTGACTAGACTCGTCTCTGGCTTTTGTCTTCCTTCAGTGTAAAATAGAAAACAGATAGTTTGATAGAGGAAAGTCTGGCAAAGGTAAACAGTAATGATGGAGCAAAGGAGTCATAACATTCTCCTGATGAAGCCCGGATGCCTGAATAGTGAAATGCAGAGGAACGTTGATTAAGGTGACTGTCAAGCTTCTCATAGGCTGCCAGCAGTAGCTATCGTATCCTCCCAAAAGCACACAATGAAGTCAGTTCAGACCTTTCTTTTCTCTGCACCAACTTCTCTAAAATGCAATTATCCTCTCTTGCAGAAGGATGTTCCATTTTTAATTCCTCTTTGCTAAGTTGTGTGAACGTCACCTGCTTTCCCATGTTTTGCAAAGCAAAAGACATGTTGCTCGTTGTGACTGTTTCTTAAGGCTAAAGCTTTTGCTAGCAATTTCCACATTTCACAGTCCTCCTAGGAAATCTAAACCCATCTTTTAATGAAAAAGCCATTCTCTGTCTTTACAATTTACAAAACAAAAATTATGACCTCTCTGTGTCTGTGCTTCACAATAATCTGGCAAAGTGTGTTATGTCTATTTTAAATAAGCAGTAGATTGCTTCTTTCCAATTAAATATAATATACAATAATTGCAAGAATGCAGACTGCACAATTGTCTTTCCTAACAGGTACAGAGGTAAAGCACTAAAAGATGCAAAGCACTAGCTCACTGTTTTGCAAAGCCAAATTGTGCAATTTTTACAGCTATAAAGAAAAGAGATTTAAAATTTATTAACGTATTTTCTGGAGAAAACAAAATGTACATTTAATATTGGATAGAGTGCCAAAACAACATAGGAGGAGATAATGATCTAGTAATTCAGAATTCATTTTCAGTGGAAAAAAACAATATACTTGGAACATCTTGACTTGATCTTCAAATGACATTTCAGGTAACCTTTTTTTTCTTGTTGATAGATATTTGTAATGTGAGGGGGAGGATATTTCCCTAGCCAAGTCATTTATATGAGCGTAAGAGCCATCTTGTGCCATAGATTAGACTGATTCAGCACTAATATAGATTAAAAAAGGTATTTTTTCCTTGCCTTGTAGTAGCCGTTTTCATTCTAAAACTGGCAATCCTGTTATCATGTGGTAAATATTTTAATACATTCATTCATCAAAAGAGACAAATATGGAGGATATTCCTTTTAGGCTGACTACCATGCAGGGTATTCCACATTAAGTGACCTGTTACAGATATAAACTAATACTAATAATTACTTAACATTAAGCAGAAGCATGGAGTAGCAGAGTTATGTTTTTATGTAGAACCGTTGAATTCAAATTTGAACCCATTTTGTAAGAGCTACACCAAATGGTGTTGCTTCTGTGTGTGAGGATCATATCACACTTTAAGAAGGCTGCAGATTAATCTGTAACTTCCCAGCCCCCTCTACCGCCCTCCCCTCAGTCCCTCAAATATTATTTGATTTTGGGAAAATAAGACTCCTGACCTGTAAATATCAGGTAGTGTAAATGAATCAATTAATGTGCTTAAAGCTGAGCACATGCGGAAATATTTGCAGCCCCACAGTCTAAGATATCAGTTTTTTCTTATAAGTGGTGTAATTACCCCAAAATTCAGAGAGACAGGCTGAGGCATACAAAAGGGACCAAGGCACCTAACTTCCACTGAATCAAAGTGCTGGAATGCCTTTAAAAATGTGGTAAAGAGAAATTTCCTGATGCCCTTTTACTCACACTGAGCCATACCTTATTTTGCAATAGCTCCCCGTCAGCTATTCTCAACATCTGGGTTATAGAACATAGCCTAGAGAGGTCACATGGTTTTCTCTTCAGCACATCAGAAGAGGAAGAAACGGGAATGAGATCTTCATGCCTCTTGACCTAGATATTAACCTTTGCAAGAACATCTCTACTGGATGAATTCTCTCATATTATTTCTATTGATCAGTATCAGAAAGTTTGGTAGTTTAAGCTCAGGAAAGTACTTAAGCAAGTACACATTTCCCATATTTCTTGAGCATGCAGTTTGGAAATTTTAGGAAAAAAAATAATTGTAGTAATATTTCCAAACAAATCTGTATGATTTCCTCTGAGATGTTTCAGTATTTCTGCTTCTAATATTAGATGAAACCAGGAAGCATGGATGCTTGCAAAAACAGAGACCAACAAGGGAAATATGGAAATAAATTGCTCAGAGCTCATAGAAGAACTGAAGCTGTGCTCAAACCTCATGACAATTTGTTGATACTCAAATTACAAGTGTAATATGCGTGTGGCTCTCAGGATTTTTTCTACTGCAGTAGAAATGGTAGTGCATTCAAAGAACAGTTGAAAATTTTGATGTCATATTAAGAGAAAGCTTTTGACTTCAATAAAAATTGAGCAACTTTGTATAAGGTATACCTTAAAATTGCACTGATTTCACAAGAGGTTTATCATTTGGCCTTAGCTTGCATTCACCAGCATGGCTTTCTTTTCAGACCTGCATTTGGTAGCTTACAAACATGTTTGATAAGGTAAGAGGCAAGCTAATTTGTGAAAAGAAGAGAAACAGAAAACTCTCATCATCAAATAAAATGAAAATGTCATCTGAAACAGATTTAAGTATATGCAAGTTACAACAGATTCCCTTAGGCATATATAGCTTGTATGCTTACAACAAAAGATAACTTAAACTGTTCAATTTGCCAGTTTGTTGCAAGGGTACTATTCTGGCTAGTATTAAACAGTCTTGACTGATGACCTTTCTAATTTTTTGGTGCAAACACTTTCTTTCAACATCAGACACTTATTTTTTTTAACCATCTACTTATTTGAGAGAAATATCTGTTGTGGCCTGTGCAGACAATCCTGCTTTTTAATTGTGTTATGGTTTTTCTGTATCTGCTAGACAATGCATGAAAACATTTGATTAACCTTGAAACATAATCTGGTTTCCAGGCTTGGTTCTAAAGGGTTTTTGGCTCTCCTTTCAAACACATTTTGCCAAAAAGCAATTACTAGGGAGCTGCAAAAAACCTCTCCTTCTGGATTTTAAATTCACTTCCTTCTTTAATATATTAGGAATCTGAGCATGCTGCCTCCTGCTTCTTATCAGTTAAATATATGCAGTGATATGAGAAAAAGAATCCATGAATGCTGCAATTCTAGTTCATTAGAAGTCGTCATATAGGGAACATCTAGAAAAGCAAACAGTGCCAAGCAAACAGACAAGGCTGTTCATCAACTCTGAATTTAATAACTACCATATTAATATCCGCATGCTAGGAAAAATATTGTAATTGGGATGGATTATGTATAACATGAGGAATGGAATAATTAACAGAATAATTAAAAAAAACCCAACAGTCTGCTTTGCTTCAAAGCTATTTCAGCCTGGTTGATTCAGTGGTAACAATGGAATACCACCAGTGTCCAATTCCTTACTTTTCTCTCTGACGTTAGTGTACAGGTCTTTGCAGAGATAACTTTTTAACGGAGGACAATACTAGAAGATATTTTCTTCTGTCTTGCTTGTAGTCAACAAGGGGCCTGTCCAGCTTGCTCAAGATTTTTGTTGCAGAGTGCCTCTCTCAGCGGCTGGCTTGCAGCAAGGCAACCTAGAACGTGTACACTCTCACTCATGTGCTGACCCAACGCCTTAAAACTCTCTGAGGGTATCTGTGCAGCAAAGCAGGACGGGAGGGTGATGTTCTGACTTCCACATTTCGTCCTGTCTGGGTTTTGCAGCTTAAGGGAATTTTTTTGTCCATGACTGTCAGTAAGCCATCTTTTGTCAGCACTAATCAGCCCTGGAAACAATGGAAAGTATACAGTGTGTCAAGACTTGCACAGGTATCTGATGCAATCTAAATGTGAGACAGTCCTGTTGTATTACCTAATATGTCTAAATGAATGTCCCATAACCCATATTTTTATGCTGGGGAACTGCTGATTGCAGTAGCTGTTTCTTACAAAAAGCTAAATGTCCCTAGGTGATAATCCAGCAAATTAAAGAATTTTTAAACTGACATATTTAATATACATCCTTCCTATTTAAGGACACCAAGAATACTGAATAGTGTTCCAGCAAAGGGGGACTTGCCCTGGAGTTCAAAGGGTGAACTTCAGCAGAGTGGGTATGAACCTTCCACTGTCAGGATCCTTTGCCTTGCAAAACTGCTCATACAGGCTTTAGCATAGATAAGAACCAAATCTTTATTTTGAGTATCAGCTGAGAAAGGCACAAGATTTTTGATAACCTAAAATAAAACTAATCAAAATACGTTACACATTTTCACTGGTTTTCCTGGTATTTTTGTTTTATTTTAAAGAGGAGAATGGATACAGCAGGGTAAAAAAAACCAAAACAAAACAACCAAAACGTGTGGAGATACATGGCTGTGCAATGAAATACTTAAAACATTCACTGACCCTTTATTAATATGCTTATTAAAGATCTACATTTTGAAATGTTCCTACCTGGAATCAGCACTTTACTTTTTGCTGTAGACAGAGTATTAAAAAAAACCCCCAACAAATTAGGTATTTGATCATGGAGACAAAAAAGCAGAGAAAGTAGTGTGTGTGCACATTACAATTATATTATCAAGGCTTTGTGTAATGTTATTATAGGCTGTTCCAAGCTACCATGTATGAAAACAAACCACACTGATTCCAAGCCCCAAAACGAGAGAAGTTAGGGAAATATAATCAGTGCAGCTGTGGCAACAATACTATTGTTAAAGTACAGGGGAATTTCATAAACAGTGAGTAAGAAGTTAAGAAGGAAATAGTTGTAGACAAAATCATTGCTAGAAAACACGAAAGCAACTCTTTTTTCCCCATCCCAAACCCTCTCCACCCTATGAAAAGATTGTCCATGGAAGGGGAAAAAAGGGTGAGGTTGTAGGTGGTGTCCTACATAAAGCCATAACACACAAAAAGTATGTGTGCTTTTTTTCTCTTGGAAGAAGATGAGGAAAAAAAATGAGCCTGGAATTTCTTTTGGTGCCATCTGTGGGCCATGCGTTGTATGAAACAAGTTTATGTTAAAACAAGAATAAAAGAGGTAAAATACATTCAGCGATCCATTGTAGCCATTGCTTGCAGCATGACATAGATGTTCCCAAGCTGTTTTTAAACTGCCTAGCTGTAAGAACTAGTGGCACTTTGGTTTCTGTGCCAGCAATGTGTAACATAGAGTAACAAATATTTCAACAAATGCTAATTTATCCTGCTTCTTATTGACAAAGCTACAGATGCATTAGTCAAAAAAGAAATGCCACTGAGTCAACAGCTGTGCTTTGCAGTGGTTTTCATTCTCTTTGCTTTGGCATTATGTTAGGAACTTCACTGGCATTGCTCCTGCTTGACATCACTGCAGAAGAATCACTCAAAGTCTGATCCCCTGATAAACACTGTTTCAAAATAAATTGATGGTGCAACTCCCTTTAGGATAAGAGAGGCCAGGCTTTAACCCACTCATTTTAAACTGCTTCCATGAGTCATTCAGTGATGTGATAGATGAAACCAAAAGAGATGAAACTTGACTAGTGTATAGTCAAAATTTACATTAAATAAAAGATAATTTTCCATCTGCAGGGAAATTTACTTAATATGAACTGCAAACATATGAAATGTGAGAGCAGGTGTTTCCTGGTATCACCAAACATACAGGTATATGAATAGAGGTTCCCAGTCTAGCCAATTTTCACCTTACAGTTTTTAACAGTGTTTGGATCATACACTTCACTTTAAAGTGTTTCTAGATTGTAGCTTGGGAGTATGGCAGTGCTGTTGTTCATCTCTGCCCAGATAAAAGAGAGTTTCACTGTTTCTTTTGAAGTTTAGACTCTATTAAGCAGCAATATAATATTCACATGTTGGAAAAATAAGGTTCTTGTTGAATGGGCAGGAAGCGTAACATGTCTTGCTGGTAATTATTTCCATGACATTGAGTTATTCCCTTTTAAGCTTTGCTTAGAATGTATGTATTTGGTGCAGCTAGGAAAATTTATTGAGCAAATGTGCATACTGAGGAGTTGTAATGACATTTTAAAAGAAAGAACTCTGACTGCTTCTTCAGATCACTTTGATATGATGCTGGTATTCCAGGCCAAATCCTTGAGGTGAGATGTGCAAAGTCAATTCAATAATACTGGAAGCTGAAAGGCTGAGTGGAACTTAATCCTGTAGATAGTAAGAGGTGTTCTCAATAAAGATTACTATATCTCTTAGCAATAAACATCATACCATCATCCTTATCTAGCATCTTATCTTTTGCAGAATCAGGTTCTTTCCCCTCCCCCCCAGTCAATTTACAAACTCCAATAAAATAATTGCAGCCCTTTGTGATCGTACTTTCTACTACCTTGAGCATGTTCTCTGTCTTCTTGTTGCCAAAAATATTTCCTGTCTCCCAGACATATAAAACTGGCAGCAAAGAGGTTAGGCCAGCTGTGAGAGGATTTCCATGGAATCAATCAAAGCTTTCTGGCAGCAGGAAGGCAGACACTGTGGGATGTGATGGGACCCACTTCACACAGAGTTTTGACCCCTCATCCAGTTTTTAAAAGTGCTCTTTGACCTCCAGCCCAGCACCTCCATTGCTACTACTACCCAGAACTTCTGAACACACAGTTTCCAGACATACCATGTGTGCAATGAGAGCTTTTTGCCTCCCTTTGGTACTGGAAACTGTGTGGAGTTCATTGGAATCCCAGAGTAACAATTAACACTACTAATTTTTCTGAGATGAATAAAATGGCTTAGGGCCAGACAGCATCAATACAATTATTGCCAACTACGGAAAACAAATATATCAACCACAATTTACCATCACTCCTGACTCTTTTTCTGAATTAGCACATTCTGAGAGTTTTCAGAGAACATTTGAGAGAATTCAGCTGGATGAGGAACAAAAATTTTTTCACTAACATAAATTATTTGGATTTTTAAAGCAGTTTTGACAGTATACTGCAGAAGAGGCTAGTAAGGAAACTAAGTAGTTGTAAGGTGGGAGGTGTAGTTGTGTTTTGATCACAAAATTGCTAAAAGAAAACAGAATAGAATAAAATGGTCAGTTGTCAATATGGCAGTGGTTAGCAGCAGAACACTGTAACAGAACTTCACTATATTCATTAATATTCTGGAAAAGGGCTTAATCAGCATGATAGCAAGATCTGCCATGGAATTATTTTTTTAACAAGTAACAATTATTTAACCGAGCAGTTATTTAAGTTAGTTAAGACAAATCTAGGCAATTATGTGTACAATGGCAGAGGAAGTTCATGATGGAAAATACAAAACAAGGTGTGTTGGAAGGATATTACTAATACACATTGTTGCATTTTGAATTAACTGTAACCACCCAAGAAAATGACCTGTGTGTCACCCTGGAGAGCTTAATAAAAACATCTGCTTAATGTGGAAAGGCAATCAGAAGCAAATGAAACGTTGCCATGAATAAGGAAAGGGGTGGGGTCCCACAGAACCTGCTCTGGCCAAGACTGCCCAAGAATCAGAACACAGTGAATCAGAACACTTTCTCACTCTGCTGCGCAATTTCTAGGATGAGTTGGCTGGTCCCCTGGAGGAGAGGAAAGTATTGAGTACCTTTGACATCTCTTTCCATTCTTAGCCCCCCAGCTTTCTCCAAAAGGCCTTCCTGTTTCTGAGAACCAGCTGTTCATAGACTTTTACTGTTGGAAAGAAACTGAATTCATAAAGCAAGTCCATTGAAATGTAGCCATTTAACAACATACAGCATTTCAAAACAGATGAATAACTTTACATTCACTTAAAATATTTTTTTTTAAAAAAATCAGGTAAGGAGATTTATTCAGCTCAATTGTGTTGAAAATTGTTTGAAATGTAATGGCTAATGCTCCCAGTTACAAAGCCCAACATTACTTTTTTTTTATATTCTCAAATGGAACCATAATTAAGCAGTATATAGGCTCAAAAGCTAGGAATACATACTGTTTTGTGATGAAGAAAGATTATTTAGCGCAGGGCAGCAGGTTTTACTAATCTCTAAAAGCCTAAATTAAAAACAACAAGCACCCACAATACCCAATTAATCACCAGGTTTTGTGTATGGGAGTTCTTTGCACCTCCATATAAACATAATCCCATAATGGCAAAACATTCCATTGCCTCTAATTTAACACACTATTATTCAGCATGTAAAATCATATTCTCTTTGGAGCAAAGTGATACAGGGTGGGGACCAGAGGGACTGATAGAATCATCCGTGCTCAAACTTACAGCATGAAGCAGAAATCAAACTTTGATTATATCTAATTGAGAATGTATTTTTATTCCTTATATAATCCACTTCACAGCATAGTAAGTGTTCTGTACATGTCTGAAAACAGATAAACCAAAATAGTGCTGAACTGTAGTAAAACAAGAAAGCAGCTGATCAAAATGCATAGGGGAAAAAAACCCCCACACCTTAAGATTGTCTATTTACAGATCTTGTGGGAAAACAGAGATGCACTGGAAAGAAAACCAGTGGCCAGATTCTTTCATTTGCCAGGATTGCTTTGTGGTAGTCATACAGGTCAGGTTCAGCTATCTGGAGAGACACTCTGAAATATTTTTTCCCTTTTAGCAAGGAAATGCAGGGAGAAGGAAGGAGGATGTTTGAATATATGGGGAGGAGAAGAACAGTGGCTAAGTTGTGAGAGCTTGGAGAGGAAGCATAATTGAACCGGCATTTGACAGGAAGGGTAGAGACACGAGGAGATATTGGTGAGGTCTGGGCATAGCAGAAGAAGAAATCGATACGCAGTTATTCTCATCAACTTGGAACTGGCACTGCCTGATGCTACAACCAAAGTACTTAGCAGGAAAGCTGGGCTTAGACATTTCCAGTCTGCTGCATGTAGACAAGCAAGAGTGAGGGAAGAAAGAAGAGCTGGACAACTATCCAGTGAATATCAGCTGGGTATTTCAGTAGCCATACAAGGAAACCAAGTCTGGGATAAAAAAATCCCAGGGGAATGCAAAGAGACCGGGCCTGGAAAGAGGGAACTGCAGAATTCAGTCCTGAGAGGAATCAGGAATTACCGGGCATCATCTTGTTACTTTGGTAGAAAAAATTATTATTTCTGGTTGTTCTGGTGCACCTAGACAATGGTTAGTCATCCTGCAATCACTTACTCCGTTAGTTTATGTAGGACAAAGCAGTACAGTGGATCTAAATTCCAATCCTGCTGACATTTCACATGCTGCCAGAATACAGTACTTTTTTTTCCAGTTCATTTCTTACAAAGTTGAGAAGAAATAAAACATTACATGAGAATTATGCATTATGATAATAAAGCCAAATGTTAACATTTATGAGAAGCCCAAACTAGAATTATTTATGCAACCTTAACTTGGCCACCACATGCATAGTCATAATATAATCTTTAATTACATAGTCAAAGAGTTATTTATACACGAGATCCGATTTTTTTTCAGTATAATGAAGGAAACTTTATCTATAGCAGGAGTCCAAGGCAAAGGGAGTCATAAGGCAAGGAACACAGTGTAAGAGAAAAAATGTCTTCATGGCTATCAGATACTGAATTGGAGGATTCTCTTCTAGACTCTACTTCCCATGTAATAACAGAGAGCTGACTTAAATCTGTCTTTCCCAGATGATCAGTAAGCATATTCTCCATTTTCTAGGTGTCTGCCATAGGCCTGATTTATAGAAATGCCTAAAGCTCAGGACCATATTTGACATATATGGGACCTGTGCTTTGAGCACATTAAGCAATAGACAATTCGGTATGTTCTGAAAAGATGTGGTCCCAGGCATGGAAGATCTGACCCATACAGTCAGTGAATACTTTTGAATTTCAGATCTTTGTGCTTCTGTTCTCTACAGATAATACTGTATTCCCTGAGATTGTCTTGTGAAAATAATACCACAAGTATTTGTGAAGCATTCATAAACTGTAGACGTGAATATTAAACAAAAAGCCAAAAAGAAATGAGCAACTCTGTTTTTACATCATAGATCCAACAGTCTGCAATAAACAGATGCTCCATGCCTGTTCATTAACTGAAGGCTGTCCACCCTGTGTACAGAGGTTCCCCTGGAGAAAATAAAAAAACCCCAGTAGGGTCTTTAGTCTCATGATCTCAATGGATATACAAAAGGTGACCCAAAATTCTGTCAGTCTCTTAGTTTGAGTACTTCATGATTTCGCAATCATACATGATCTTTTCAGCCTTTAAACTCAATTATGTGTGTAAGATATATGTAATAACTGGATTTGTAACAAAGAACAATGGACACGATGCTGAGTGATTTGATTGACTATCAACCTATTATTTGCATTCTATTTTTCATTAAAATCACAGCAGAGCCTGTGGCAAAGAAAATTCCCAAAGATCTACTTATCTCAGAGCTCCTTGATCCTTCTCACTCCCTTTATTTACATGGGTATGGGATGGAAATTGTGCTGGTTCCATCCATCTGAGAACAAATTATGGCTGTATGTCTATGCTAATACTCCTAGGTTTGTCTTCCAAGTTTCACTGACTTTAATGTCACACAACAGTGATGAACACTGCTTTTGAACTGTTGTTTTCTCTCCTAATTTGCTTTTCCCAGAACGCCCTGGGCAAAATTCACTTCCTCCCCCTTAAGGCACTCTGATGGGGGACTATATTGGAGATCTGCCTTGTCATCTTTCCTGTTCAATGTGCATTTGAGACTGTCAAGTGAGTGGCAATAATAGGATCCAGGTATCATTTCTAGGATGTTATCAAAATTTTATGACTCCTTTAACAATCAGTGCAGTAGTGTCTTGCCAAAAGTCTGGGGAAAATGCAGAATGATGAAATCTTGCTGATTCAGTGCAACTGGGATTAAACTGATGGCATGGCTGGGCATAGTGACTGAATTGTAAAACCACTAAAAACTTAATTGTTTCACTATTTCTTACTTACGTTTGCAAATCTGCAGTTATGTTGGACACTAGCTGCTCTCTGATCATGTAGCAGAAGCTACCAAAAATGCTGTATTGTCTGTGCTTGAAACATTACCTTTGACTGTGAAATTTGCTGTTACGATCCTTGCTTCCATACTTCAGGACTGGATTACCTCAAAGTGAATTATAGGGGGTGCAATCCAAAATCCTACAAAACACAGAATACCAAAAGAATAGCTGCTGTTGTTAGCAGCAATATATGCCCCTGGTGTTCCTTGCTCTGGAAGGGTTCCTGACTGAAATATAAGAAATTGGTTTTGGCTCGAAGGTCTTGGAAGTGAGTTCCGAGTGTCTGGGTTCTTGTGGCCTGACTAAACACATTGTCTCTTTGTGCCAAGTCACCAAAGGTTGTCTCAGTGGAAATACTCTAACTAAATCTGTGTTGACTTGAAAGACAGAAGGGTAGCCACAGAGCGTCCTCTGTTAGCATGCTTCAGCTTTGGAATGACTTATATTCCTCTTCTACTGACTTCCATTGTATGCCAGAAGTAGTATGCAGCTGGCTGCTACAGGAGTGTAATTTCAAGTGAGATTTGGGATTTCACTTTTATTTGTGTAACATATAGCAGGGATAGCCAGAGACTTTAGAGTTTTCCTCTTCTGCTTTTCTGTAAGTCTTATTAAACATGAATGTTAAAGACACCTGTGAAACAAAAGACTTCTGGCCTATGCCACTATACGAGCATCCTTGGGCAACAGAAGGTGCAAAACCAGTTTCATATTGCAACCCCATGGATTAAAAAAAAAAAAGAGGTGAACGAAAACCTTCTATATGGAGACAAAACCACTGTAGAGATTTTTTTTCTTCTGTCTTTTCTTCCTTTGGATCAAAAAACCCTGAATAGTTATAAGAACCTGCACTTGTTATTTCGTCACTTATGAGCAATGCAGTAATTCCAAACTCATGTTTATAAAACTGTTACAAGCCTTCAGCATCTGTTTCCAATACATATGAGAACTAGGTTTATCTTTGTTGTCTAGTGCAGTCTGGCAGTTTTACTTAGGATTAAAATCTCTGTTGAATATATCATTTTGCTAATCTGCTCCGAGATTTTGGACCAATAGAATGAAGCTCACCTGGAAATGATACAGCCTTGTTTTATAGCTGAGGAAGATACAGATCTTTTTGAACTTAGTAAAGTTCGTTACACCAACTGACCAGAATTGTCTTTTCTATCCCTTTTTCTTCTGCTGTTTTCCCCTACTATCATTAAGGGTCAGAATCCATTTTATAGTGGCTCAGTAAGCTGTTTTAGCTATATTTCCTACAACACTATGAATCAGCTATTTTAACCCTAAGTTAATCTTGTACAAATGTTTAAGTACAGATTTGTCATTTGCTGTAGAATGATTTCAAGGTAAATAATATGTTGCAGACATTAATGCAGACTTAATGAGCCGAGGTAAGTTGAACAGGTCTGATCATGTGAGATTTTATACTACTGAAATTTAAAAGAAAAAAAGCAATTTGGTCTTCAAATACAGCCAGTTTTCATCATACTGATGGTTACTATGTCCAAAAATGTTCAAAAATTGCATTCATTTTCTCTACCCACGTAAAGTTTTTAAATAATATATTCACATGGGTATATTCTTCCTTTCCTATCCTTTTTTTTTTTTTCCTTGCTAGCCACATTGTTACCGTGTGTTACTGGCTAGGCTTATGATCTCTATGGGACAAATAAGTAGAAAGGAAAGAGCATTTGCTTCAACATGACTTGTGCCTGCCAGTACAAATATAGGCCAGAGATTGAAAAGACAATTTATGTAATTTTTAAAAATCAGACAAGCACAGCCAACATATTAATTGATGACGGTTGCATGAGAAGTTCCAAAAAGTAGATGATCAGCAGATCATCTACAGGCTGAGAGAGTTGGGGTTGTTCAGCCTGGAGAAGAGAAGGCTCCAGGGAGACCGTATAGCAGCCTTCCAGTACCTAAAGCGGGTCTACAGGAGATCTGGGGAAAGACTTTTTATTTGGGTATTTAGTGAGAGGATGAGGGGGAATGGCTTCAAACTGGAAGAAGGTAGATTTAGATTAGATATTAGGAAGAAATTTTTCACTTTGAAGTTGATAAGGCACTGGAACAGGTTGCCCAGAGAAGCTGTGGAAGCTCCATCCCTGGAGGTGTTTCAGGCCAGGCCGGATTGGGTTTTGAGCAACCTGGTCTAGTGGGAGGTGTCCCGATCTATGGCAGGGGGGCTGGAACTCAATGATCTTCAAGGTCCCTTCCAACCTAAACCATTCTATGATTCTATGATTCTGTCATCAGAGACAAAATGAATAAGACTGAATTTGATTTAAAATACTGTTACACACTGACATCATTATTTTTGTAACCACCTGGGGTACATTCTGACAGCTTTTCCTGATTTTTATTCACTCCTTAGCCAGGCAAAACTCCCACAACTTCTGTCCCACGGTATTTTTTCTGACTAATATTTAAGTACATTATTCTTATGTCGCCTTGTATGGATCACACAGAACACCATCTTACTCATTTAGCTTCAGGAGACAGCGTATTTCATATTCAGAGACAGGCAGATCTGCTACAATCTAAACATGAAAAAGGATTAGAAACTTTATTACACTCATTACTACTTCACTGTGCAACTTTATACTTCCTTGCATAACAATGTTTCTTTTAAAATGGAGAACTGCCTTCATTATACCAGTCTGACAAATAAGTATATAACCATATGATGGCAGCAATATGCTTAAATATGGGGATTCCAATATGCAATATGTTTTAACTTGTCTAAAGAAGAAAGATATGACTCAAACCAGCATTCTGAAGAGTAAGACTTGCAGCAGTCAAGTATCACATTCAAACTGAAGCTTTCACAATTTTTCACTACAAAATAAATACCAGCTACAATTTTAGTTGCGGAGTACAATTCTAATGACTCTGGTCATTCATTCCAAGGCCACTTTTTCCTCTTTAAATGGGGAGATAAGCATTTAACATCAAAATTTACCTTACATATATGCAGTTCCCAGAGATCAGGGGAGTCATGCATATCCAGGAAAGAACTAATAATTTTATTTATTCATGCACATTGTTACCACAATACATGTACTAGGTGCCATGGAATTACCTATGCGTTTCCCCTTCCACAGTAACTGAAGGAAAATTATAATGTGCAGCAGTATTAAACAAAGATAGATGACCTTGAGTGAGAAGATGCTGGAAATTTTAATAGTATTTACCTGGTTGACCTAGATCTCACCAAAATTTGGTTTTTTAACAGCTGATGAAAGTGAATGAATACTAAATATGATCTCTCCAAAATTTGGTTTTTTTAACAGCTGATGAAAGTGAATGAATACTAAATATGATCTCTCCAAAATTTGGGTTTTTAACAGCTGATGAAAGTGAATGAATACTAAATATGACCCAGAACGGAAGAAGATTTTATAAACATGCCATGCTTGAGAAAGTGTTTACAATTAGTTACCAGAGAATTCTTAAATAACAGATGGTATGAAAAATAGTGGTACGTAAAATCTGTGTGGACATACAATCATGTCTATAAACATTCAATAAATAATTATAGCACTGGCATAGAACAACTTTCTTTGTCACTTACCTGAAGTCACTTACTTCTTTGTTCTTACCTGAAACTATAGGGTTTTCTCAGCTTGCAAAGTATTTAATTGGCTTTCTCAGTAGTTGGATCATAGCTATTTAGCCTGTATACGAGAGATATTTTAAGACTGAAAGTATAAAAATAATGAAGATACATGATAACGGGACAGTGGAAACCTGTTCTCTCATCCTTCTGCCAGTAATTTATACTAAGATTGTTCCCAGGGACAGTTTTGCTGCAAATTTAGTAAGCATATATTTCTATCCAGTGAATTTGAGCTCCTAGGATTTCATAGGGGAAAAATGTTGCAGGGAAAGGAAGTGGCATGCCTATAACTTGGACAATGAGATATTCTTTAGTGAAACACATATTAGGTCAATCAAGAGAATGTCTAAACGAAATTTGGGCTACCTCTAGACTTTAGTTTAGACTACAGGTTAGTGTAAATCAGAAGTTCAGGGGTCAATCCCCTCTCGTACCTGCTGTATAACTCCAGATAGGCCTAAAGGGGCATAACAGTGTTTAAACAACTTTAAGGAAATTGGGTTATACAACTTTACACATCTTTCTTCTTGATTTATTTTAACTTGCTCTCTCAACCTTTTTTGACTAGTCCTTTACCAATTTGTGGCATTACTAAACAAGGAAGAAAACTGTTTAAAAAACAAACTAAATCAAAGTAAAACATACTTTCACCAATTTGGTTTCTAGAAAGAAAGAAGCAATTTTTAATCAACAGATTAAACAGATTACAATAGATTTTAAAATTTTAAGACTGTTAGAACACAATTTCTTGTCCAGGGATCCTAATCACTTCTGGAAACAGCTTTGTTCCTAAGTTGTGCTAGGAGATGCTATATGGAGAAGATCAAAGGTGTTTTAAAATAGGACAAATATCCATTTGGTCTGTATGGGTCTGTGAATTAAGAAAACCACTTTTTTTTTTTTTTTTTTACCGGATGGTTTCTTACAGATAATTTTGGGGCTGCACCTGTATGCTCTCCTTTCATGGCCATGAAAAAAACATAATTCATAAAGAAATGGAGAAGAGGAAAACTTTGTGGCTTAGTAGATATAAATAAAATTCAGAAAGGTCCTGAAGACCATGCTGTGTCTTGTTCTTGACAAACATGCTTTTATGTGTTTATCAGCAACTGAACACTGAGTGTATATTGAATGCTAAAGATGTCTAGCCATTGACCCGTAGGTTACACCAAATGAAATACTAAAGAATAGTAAATAATATGATTTTCTTACAAAGAAATGAGCAGTGACATTCCCAGAATCTAAATGTTTTTCAGTGAACCTTTCACAATCTAAGTATTTGTATTGGTTTTACAAATGAATGTTTAGTGTCAATGTGAGTTTACAAACAAACAAAAAATCAGTTAAGTCCAGTGAAATTTCTCATTCAATTAACCTCTTCCACACTAATGTTCTTTTATATAAGAAAGGGAGATATGTCATATTTTTCTCCTCCCGTACATCTTTCACAACTTACTGATTTGATTCTGCAAGTTGCAGCTCAAAAGAGCAGAGCTTTCTAAATGAGCTGTACTTGCATAGAATAAAAACTTTGAAGGAAATGTGGATTTATAGATTCATTCCCCAGTTATGCCTAAATCTCATCTACCAGCATCCTCACCTTTTTTCATGAGCCTTATCTCTTCATTTGAAAAATACAGGCAGTATTTTCTTAATTTACAGAGTGTTCTCTGAATAGATCTTGAACATGATCAGATCCTGTTGTGATGAGCTTTCTAAAACACAAATACTCTCTGATCTGCACCTAAGCAATTTCATGTTATCGCCACAGTCCCATTTTATTAATATCTGAAAGCTACCAGCATGAGTAGTCTCTGATAAACATGTGCTTTATCAGATAATAAAGTGCTTCAAATAAAACTGGAAAAGGCAGGACTGGAGAATCTGCAGAGAAGCCAGGTGACTAGAGTGCAGCAATGCTTAGCTTGCTTTCTTCCGTGAGCTCCTCAGCCGGTCATTCTTAATCATCAGCTAATAGTCTCAGCTTCTCCAAATCTTCACCTTTGTCTGTTTAGAAATGACAGAATAGATAACTAACTCATTGACATTGTTGGTCTTTGGATCAGGTCTCACACGTAAAGGAAATTTGTTTAAACAGATGCCAGCAGTACTATCAGAACTGAATAATACCTATATAATAAGATATAGCAATTTCACTAACATGTTACCAAATCTTCACTTCCACACTTAACTAATACTTAATGGGTGCTTCTGCTATATTCAAATTTTTCCTTTGTATCCCGACCTTTTCTCCTTAGAATATTCTTTCTAATTTTCAGTCATTTACCATATAGATAAAATGCACATACAGTTCATACAAGACTCAGAGTTTCTGCTGCTTCTGTTTTCATTTTATTTATGTTTATTTTTCTAAACCATGTGTTACTTTATACCTTGCCAATGTAACTCGTTTGGAAATAACATATTAATTCAAACAATGTTTGTTTGGAGGAACTCTGATAGCTTTCAGCTGGCTAAACACACTTAGATAGCATCCTGTTGGTTTTTAAGACAGAAGTGGAATGCTTATATACTTACCAAGTGACAGCTTTGATGCAATATCCTTACAATATGTGAGTACTGACAGTCCTCTATTACTAGTGATAGCTTTTTCTCAGGAGTCTTTCAAGTGGCAAAGTTCATGGAGTTCCTGTTCATATTCAATTATAAACCTCACCTAAAATATTTGCAGACAAATGCTGCTTTCTCAAGCTCTACAGAAGCCATTCAGACAATTCTTCTACACAGATAACAGGGTGGGCTAAATAGATAATTCTATGGCAAATTAGCTCTACTGCTGTTTATATTGGTAGAAAGTAGTTGCTAAAATCGTTTTCATGCATCCAAAATGAAATGTAACTTGATAACACACCCACTGAAAATATAAATCAGGTTCAGAAAAGGAAACTGCAATTCAGATTTGTTTTAAAGCATTTAATGAACTGCCTGATCATTTTATTTTCCAGCGGAAACAAAATGCTAAATGTGCCATATGCAAAACCCAATGAAATTCATTGTGCTTCTAAAATGAACTTGAAATCCTAGTAGTTAAATATAGTGACTCATAACCATGTTTTGATAGTGTTTTTCTCTTTTACTGCTCCCTGAAAGACTTGTGGAAGCAATCAAAGAAAGTAGTTGCATACAAATGAATGTTAAAGGCATTATGAATAACAGTATACCTCTTTAGTTATACTAAAGCCTTTCCCTTCCCTTTGAAAAAAAATGAAGTTATTTTATTAGTGTTGCAGCAGTATATTTTATTATCTATTTTAATTAAGCTCAAAATCCCTAGATTTTATCTAGAGAATGGTCTAATAATATAAAATATCTTTATTATGGCACACCCATACATCAAATATTTGCTTTTCTAGCTGTCTAGGAGAATAGCACTCCCTTAAAGTAATTTGTAAGGGAAACATATCTAACAGTAAATAAACATTTTAAAGTGTAGGTAGATATAATTGTTATTACAGCACTATGTTATTTCCTGCTAACCCACTGATAGTTCAAGCTGATCAGGGCAGCATAATCAGCTAGTCACTAATTAACCTTAATTAATGTTATCTGGGTTCCATGCTGTTATGACAAACTAATTATAGAAAAACAGTAGTTCTAATATTTTTAGCCACCACTTGTCTGTCTTACAAATGTCTTAGCCTATTTATAAGTCTTAGATAGATAGAAGAGGAGCATCTTTTGAAGGATTGTGGGCGGGGTACTTACTTTCCTGTAAAGGGAAAGGCCTCTTTTAAATTCCCAGCTCTGTAATCTTAAAAAAAAAAAAAGTTTAATTGTAGATAAGTAGTGCAAAGAATACAAAGATGATTAATTTGAAGAGTCTTCAGTTTCAGTAGAGTAAGATTATTACCCATTTCTGGAAATCGCATGCAATTTCTCACTAAAAAAACCCCTGCCTTATGCCTTTGACAGTTATCTGGGAATGGCCACGGTAGGACTATCATAACTTGATAATTCCCCTCCTTTCAAAGCCCTTATAAGAAGCCATGATTGCCACTGACAGTCTTTCACAACCAGGCGCTGTCTACACTTACACGTGATTCATGAAGGTTTTCTTCTCTCCTTTCATCTTTTGTTTCACCAAAGAATCGTAACTGGCCATGTTGATGTAGTCTCACATTTTTTTTCAAAAGAATGTGCTTAATGAATGCCTTTTTTTCTTTATGTAAATTTTGACTGAAAAGAAACTTCAGTCAAACCTCAGGATATTCATTGGAGAAAAGCCAAAACCAACCCACCCTAAACAAAATGGAATCCCTGAGAATGAATCCCTTCCCAAAACTAAGAACAGGTTTGGTCCTGTGTTCCTGAAGCTGGATAGATTCTATCAATACCGCATAATCACTCTCATGGCTTCTTACAATACCTGCTATAACAAAGCAATAGATCTGAAATGTGTCAGTGGACTTCAGAATGACAGTCATCCCCTAAATAAAGGATCTTTTTCTGTCAGTAGCCTCTGTTCTGGAGCACAAACTTTCCTGGTTCCTCAGGATACATCTGCACTGTCATGTTTGTACAATCTCAGGCTTAAAATTTAGTTCCTGTAACACCTTTATTATCTACATGTTAATGCACATTCAGACTCAACTTTAGCATATCCCAGCTTGCTCACTGGCAGAGAAACTCTATGCTGGAGAAGGAACAGGAACAAAGGACTGAGATCTGACTTATGCTTCAGCTCTATTGTTACAGAAGCTAATGGGCATGGCTGAAATAAGTTGTCCTGGCTTCAGTCCTCCAAAAGTGTATTAGCTTGCCATGTCCTCCCACCATGACTCAATATCAACATAATCTCAGTGTTCTTCTAAAAATCTGTTAGGCATGAAACAGACTTTTGCTTCCTGGGGGAGTCTTTATATAATTATGTACCTATTGCATGAAACAGATTAGTAAATAACAATATAGAGGAGAACTATATGGGCCTAAGAGAAAAATAAAATTTCTGGTAATAGTTAAAGGAAGAAAACGTTTTCTTCTGACAAATGTCTAACCAGCATACAAAGAAGTCCACAGATGGAATATGACTCTGATCTTGATGCAACAGGAGAATACAACTACAAGATTAAAAAATGAAGAATTTATCCTTGTACATATGGAACCTCAACTAGCCCTGCAGGGGCACACTTGCCTGTTCCATGATGGGCAGAGTGGATGTAATCTAAATGACATAATTCTTGAGCGCCTGTGATTCACTTGCATGACTGCAAGTGAAATAGGCAAGTTAGGCCACAGCCTCCATGATGCATTCAAAGTGTGAGGCCACAGGGCATCAGCCCCTAATCTGCCTAACAGAAGGTTGATTTTGGAAATCCCGTTGCCACAGATGTGTATCTTAAACATGCATCAGTTGCAGACCATTACTGAAAGTCTTGTAGATCAAATCTTGTAGATGGTTGCAGTGGTGAGAACAAATGGTCTGTCATGAAAGGCGCAGCACATATGGAATAACTGGCAAGTCCAAGCTCTTACTGTGAAAATTCTCTAACTGTTTGAGCCTAGGATGAGTCTAAACATAAGCTAGTGGAGCATTCTGTGCACAACTCCAGAGGTTGTACCTTTGCAGATCTTTCAGATCTCTGAGAAACACAGAAAAATATAGACATATTAGAAGGGTAAAGGATAAGAAAATAGGTATCATACTATAGAAAACAGGTATTTAAAGAACTAGGTGATGAAAATTCCTATTATACATACCTTTGTTAGTTTCCCTGACATGTGCCTGAAAATGAATTTTCTGTAATTCTGGTTAGAATACCATTATTAAATTAAAACCCTCACAAAGTAAATCTAAGTGAATAGAAAACGTATCTAGAAATGGAATTCAGGTTTTGCTTCATAAATATATGTTTAAACTATGCAGAAGAACATTTATAATAACGTTATCAGACTTTTAAAATGTACAGGCACGCTTATTAGTGTGAATTAATCTTATCCACACCATGTCTATGGAATAGGAAGTTAGGTGACAGCAAGTCTTACAGCCTGTGGGGTCATTCTTGCCCCTAGACACACATATACGTGTCATTTATCTGCTAAAATGCTAGCCAACACTTGCTGATTTTAGAAAGTATGTGCACACAACTGTGGGCAAGACTGAACAGTGACTTTTCAATTTGAAGTTTCTTCATACAAATGCAAACACTTCTTGCAATCTGATTCTAATTAACAATAGTCATTCATTCAGTCTCTAACAAATGAGTAGAAATCCCCTTTCTTTTGCAATACACAGACATTTGATAATAACTAAATATTTGAGGTGATTATGTGTTACAAGATCTGATTCTGTTGTACTTAAGACTCAAGTCCTATTTCCTTCTCAGTGGCTACAAAGCCACTGTGCCACATTACTTGCTCAGGGGCATTGGAAGAAGAAATCTTCCACCCACAGCTGCAAAGAAAGCAATGGAGCTATTTTGTCACAATGAAGGAAACTTCAGGGTTGTCCTAATACTTAACTCATAATCTAGATAACAGAAAAGTACCTACTGAATGTCAGCAGTGGCAGCTAGCGTAGTCTTTTTGTAGTCTGAGTTCACTATTACATGAAACTTTTCAGTGATTCCATTAATCCCAATTAATAAAATCAGATTTGTGTAAAAGTGCCCCTCAATCTACTGGCAACACTTTTGCTAATACAGCCCAGTACGCAGTCAGTGTTTTTCCCCGCAAGAGCCTACTGCTGGCTTATGTTTAGTTTGTTTTCCATCAGGACACCCAGATCCTTTTCAGCACAACTGCTTCTATGAGGCTCTTGTTTAAGAGTGGAGGCAAGAGGTGCAAAACCATGACTTTTTTTCCCCCAGACAACTACTAACGAGGGTGTTTGTGCTGGAAAGCGTCCAAGGAAGAGCAACAAAGCTGGTGAAGGGTCTAGAGCACAAGTCTTATGAGGAGTGGTTGAGGGAACTGGGGTTGTTTAGCCTGGAGAAAAGGAGGCTGAGGGAAGACTTTATTGCTCTTTATAAATAGCTGTTGGTCTCTTTTCCCAAGTAACAAGTGATAGGACAAGAGGAAACAGCCTCAAGTTGCACTGGGGAGGTTTAGATCAGATATTAGGAAAAATTTCTTCACTGAAAGTGTTATTAAGCGTTGGAACAGACTGCCCGGGGAAGTGTTTGAGTCACCATCCCTGGAGGTATTTAAAAGACGTGTAAAAGTGGCTCTTAGGTTTTAGTGGTGGACTTTGCAGCTTTAGATTTATGGTTAGACATGATGATCTTAAGGGTCTTTTCCAACCTAAATAATTCTATGATTCCATGACTAGCTCAATCTGGTCTTATACACTGAGCAATTATGAGCAGCTGGGGATATTAGGTACACTGCCTGGCAGGCATCTTCCAGTTTAGTTTCATTCAAAAGGAATTGAGCTCATGTGTTCCAAGACTATTGCACGATGTCACTTGAAGTGCTGTAAGTAGGCACAATTGAGAGATTCACTTCAAAAGCACAACCCTGATCTAAACTAAAATGTTAATATGGATACACCTATAGGATCCTTCTCAGAACCTTGAGGGAATGGAAATCTTATGATCTTGCTTGCTGGAAGCAAACCCTGTAGCTTGAAATATATTCCATGAGACTCATTAAGGCCTGAAAAATATGAATAGGATCTCAGAGGTTGGTATGGAAGACCCCAATGACTTTTGTCCCTAGCAAAGGACCTATCTCTGTAACAACAGAACACTAAAACTCCAATCAAGTCAGAGAAGTGGCAAGAAAAAGATTCTGGATCTCGGTGATCTAAATAAGAATATGGTGACTCTAAAGCTGTTTATGACTGATGATCTTCTGCACAAGATATCAACAGCAACAGTACTTAGAAGCATAGAATCATAGAATGGTTTGGGTTGGAAGGGATCTTTAAAGGTCACCTAATCCAAACCCCCTGCTATGAGCAGGGACATCATGAACTAGATCAGGTTGCTCAGAGCCTTGTCCTACGTGACCTTGAATGTTTCCAGGGATGGGGCATCGACAACCTTTCTGGAAAGCCTGTTCCAATGTCTCATCACCTTCATAATAAAAAAAATCTTCCTTATACCTAGTCTGAATTTACCCTTATTTAGTTTAAAACCATTGCCCCTTGTTCTATCGCTACAGCCCCTACTAAAATGTCTGTCCCCATCTTTCTCATAAGTCTCCTTTAAGTACTGAAAGGTCCAATAAGGTCTCCCTGGAGCCTTCACTTCTCCAGGCTGAACAACCTCTACTCTCTCAGCCTGTCCTCATAGGACAGGTGCTCCAGCCCCTCTGATTATCTTTGTGGCCCTTCTCTGGACCCGCTCCAACAGGTCCATGTGTTTCTTGTACTGAGGACTCCAGAGCTGGATGCACTACACCAGGTGGGGTCTCACCAGAGTGGAGTAGAGGGGCAGAATTGCTTCCCTCGATCTGCGGGTCATGCTTCTTTTGATGCAGTACATGTTGGCATTCTGGGCTGCGAGCGCACATTGCCAGCTCATATCCAGCTTTTCACCCACCAGTAGCCCCAAGTCCTTCTTGGCAGGGCTGCTCTCAATCCCTTCATCCCCCAGCCTGCATTGATACTAGAGGTTGCCCTGGACCACGTACAGGACCTTGCACTTGGCCTTGTTGAACCTCATGAGATGCACATGGGTCCACTTCTCGAGATTGTCCAGGTCCCCCTGAATGGCATCCCATCCCTCAGGTGTCAACTGCACAACTCAGCTTGATGTCATCTGCAAATTTGCTAGGGGTGCACTTGATGCCACTGACTATGTCACTGAAGAAGATATTAAACAGTACCAGTCCCACTACAGACCCCTGAGGGACACCACTCATCATTGATCTCCATCTGGACATTGAGCCATTGACAATGGCTGGATGCAACCATCCAACCAATTCCTTATCCACTGAACAGTCTACCCATAAAATCCTTATCTCCCCAATTTAGAGAGAAGCATGTTGCGGGGGACTGTGTCAACGACCTTAGAGAATTCCAGATAGACACCATCCATAGCTCTTCCCTTGTCCACTGATGTAGTCACTCCACCATAGAAGGCCACTAGGTTGGTCAGGCAGGACTTGCCCTTGGTGAAGCCAGGCTGTCTCAAATCACCTCCCTGTCCTCCATGTGCCTTAGCATAGCTTCAAGGAGGATCTGTTCCATAATCTTCCCAGGCACAGAGGTGAGGCTGACAGGTCAGTAGTGCCCAGGGTGCTTTTTAGAACTCATAGAATGGTTTGGGTTGGAAGGAACCTTAAAGATCATCTAGTTCCGACACCACTAGAGCAGGTTGCTCAAAGCCCTATCCAACCTGGCCTTGAACACTTCCACGGGTGGGGCATCCACAACTTCTCTGGAAAACCTGTTCCAGTGTCTCACCACCCTCATTGTGAAAAATTACTCTTAATGTCTAATGTAAATCTACCCTCTTTCAGTTTACAACCATAACCCCTCGTCCTATTGCTACACTCCCTGATAAAGAGTCCCTCCCTGTCCTTCCTGCTGGCTCCCCTGAGGTACTGGAAGGATGCTATAAGGTGTCCCTGGAGCCTTCTCTTGTGTAGGCTAAACAACCGCAACTCTGTCAGCCTGTCTTCATAGGAGAGGTGCTACAGCATCAGGTCATCTTTGTGGCCCTCCTCTGGACTGACTCCAATAGGTCCATGTCCTTCTTATGCTGGGGGCCCCAGAGCTGGATGCAGTAAAATGTGTCCAATGTTCCCCTTTTTCCAGTCACTTAATTTGTCACCTGCAAATGTTGATAGAACCATTGTCAACAGAAGGGTCATTAGTGTTCTAGAAGGCTGTATTACACAAATTAGCACTACAGTAAGCAGCACTGATTCCCTTGAAGCAATCTGACTAATATTGGGCAGTCTCAGACATGGTTTTGTATGAGATATAGAAAGCTGTTTAACGAATACATAGCTGTTTAACCAATACATAGGTGATACTGGGAGAGTCCTAAAGTTTTTAGCCTGCCCTTCCACCCCAGCATTCTAGAAGTCTTGAGGATATCACTACGCCACCATTATCTGTGCCTCACACACTTACATTTTTTATATGTATAGGTAATCTGCCAATACTGAAGCGCACTCCTATGGAACTAACTGGTTATGGAGATAAAAAAAATTAAATAACAGTAATATCAAACAATAGAAAAGAGCAAGGATTCCGAGAGAAGAATAAAAGAATCTGAGATAAATATAAAACCCAAAGGAAATTGAAATTTCCATAGTGGGTGTTGCGCCTAGATATGAGATGTAGCAGGGAAAATGCACAGCAAGCAAATTTGTCCTCAGATTAATGCTGTTGTATAGTGTGAAGAAGACTTCTTGAATTTTGTGGTCAATCAACTTTGCTGTTTCAGAAAATGAGTGACATTCCTGCATAATGCTCCACTTGCCTTCCTCTCTGTTTTCTGCGCAGCAGACTCCTGGCTCCCCTCCTGCTACTTCCCCCTACGCTTGCCTGTCTGTTCTTGGGAAAGAAGGGCACTCTACGGTACTCACAGGAGGAAAAAAAAATCTTTGTTGATGTGGCATTACTGTAAGAAGGCTGTGATTCGGCATATTATATATCAGGTTGGACTCTGTTCTCCTTGGTAATGAGTGCCTTGTACTGATTTAGACTACACTAGCAGGAGAAAACTGAGACTGCAGCTCAGTTCATTATGTTCTAGTGTCTGCAGTAATGTTCTACCTCAGTTGCTTTGTAAATTTTATCTTCTTTGGTGCATCTTTTTTAAAAGCCTATCTGCTCCAATAGGTTTTCTGCTTTTCGAGACTGTAAAGCTGACAGAAGAGGATAAAAGAGAACAGATTTTTCCAGAGCTTTATAGCAGAACAGTAGAAAACAAGAGGACAGATAAGCATTGGAACATGTTGTGGAATCTCTGTCCTTGGAGGTTTTCAAGGTCAGATTTGATAAAGCTCTGAGCTAACTCCTCTGAAATTGATGTTCATCCTGACCTGAGCAGGAGGTTGGACTAGGTGATTTCCTGAGGTCCTCTCGAACCTCAATTATTCTAATAATAACTGAGGCAAAATTCCTAAAGTTTCTGTAAGTTAGCTTTCCCCACATAGTACCACAGAGGCCAGATTTGTAGACAATTTAGAATGATGTATTGATAGCAGTGGGACTATGATATTGATGACAATAGGCCTCGCTACAAAGTAAGTTGTGCAGTGACAAGAATGATTCTTCATGCATAAAATGAGGTTTTTTTTTTCCTGAGGCTATGAAATGATACATTAATGGGTCCACAGTACAGAATAATAGTCAAGGCAAACTGATAGAAAATTGAGAGGGATTTAAACCCCACAGCAGCAACTGAAAGGTGTTCTGCTCATGCTCTACTCCATTCTGTGGGTAAGGAACCAAAATTCAGATGGGAAAACACTGAAAGATAGTATTTTCAGATATCAAACAAGTTGCTCAGCAGATATTTTGTACATACAATTTCCACTTTATTGTGTATCTCGTAATAATTAGTCACGTAAATAAATTACAGAAAGTGCTTTATTTAAAAAGTATAAGCATTAAATGCAAATACAAAAGTCACTTAGCAGCATGTGCACTGAAGCACATGGAAAGGATTTAATTGATTTTAAAAGAATTGGATTGATTTGACTTAGCATTGGATGATGCCAATTACCACTAGACCATAGTTTAGAGCTTTCTATTCTAGCTATCTGCGTGAAGGTCATGAAAAAAAGATATGACAATACAGTGTTTTTATCTGTCAAAAAGAGAAAGTATCATTCAGAAGCAGGCATCTTAAGTCCTGATGTCTGGCCAATAAAATGGATTAAAAATGAGTTACAAATGTAATTTAGCATGTTTACCAATTCTTCCAGACTATTAGTTTCTTTGTCTAAATATTTCTTTGCTGGCCATTGTGTAAACGAGCGATGAAAGCAGCAAGATGAATGACTGAGGATAATAAAGCTGATTAAGTATGAAATTCTATCAAGTCCACAAAAGACACAAAATTAGAAAACTGGAAACTTTGCCTTTTAATCTCTGCCAAATTAATCTGCCATTTTGTACTGAGACTATGTAAATTTACTTTCATGAGTACAGTCCTCCAAGTACTTGTTTTCTTTTGTTATTTGTGTTTTTCCAAAACGAGTATCTTCAAAAGATACTTGTAGTATATAAATTAACCTTTCAAAATCTTTACATTATTTACATTGAGTATTAATGTCAGTTTACTGTTCTACCCAGCAGAAGTTCTATTTCTAAAAAAATATGCAACCTGGAAAAGAAAGTCAATACAGGACTAATTTCTACATGTTTAAGAAATGTACATATTTGTTTAAATTATTTAAATGTAAAACAAATTACTATCCCTCATACATAGTAACTCACAAGAAATCAGATAATCTTCAGGTTTGGAATTATGTTTTCACTTTCTTCATTCATGCAAATAATATACTGTTGTGATATGCCATTATAATATGATAATAAATAATGTTATTTTTAATGTATGTAGTATACTAAAATGTGGGTCAATGGATTAAGGTAAAAATTCTCCTGAGTAATTTTGCAAATATTAATCTAATTTTTTCCACATATGGACATATTTCTTAATACATATTTTCAAAAGACATATGTTTCCACTACTCTAAAGGTTCAATAATAGTTCGTGCAACTGAGAAATGCAAATGTTGTATATATGCATAAGTTGTTTCACAAGCATCTTGCAAGTAAACTCTCAGAATCTGTAACATTTCAGGCCATATGAGGTGTTCAGCACTTTCTCATAAATTCCTTGATTGCCCAAAGTAATTCTATGCAACTAATATTGGCATTTTAATGAGTATGATAATACAAAATATTGGGACATAACTTTCTGGTGCTGTGAATGTATTTGCAGTGTGAATGTTCCTTTGCTTATTAACGATATGAAAATATTTGTTAATGAAAACCACCAAAGTAGTGGCCATCAAATTTTGCCAACTGAAACATCTCACCAGAAATCCAACCGTCCATTTTTTCTAACTGCTTGCTTTGGTAAAAATAATTGCCAAGCAATTGGCAGCTTATAAGTAGAGGTTTATTTCTAACGTTATATTGGCATTTTCTCAGGATAAGATGGAAGCAGTCTTAGTTTATAGTGTAACAACCATTTTATCTTGTCTTTGTAATTAAAATACCTGATAAATGGTCAACGGGGTTTTTAGAGTGGCAATAGCTTGATAGCTGCATCAAAAGAAGTGTGGCCAGCAAGTCGAGGGAGGTAATTCTCTCCCTCTACTCGGTTTTCGTGAGACCCGACCTGGAGTACTGTGTCCAGCTCTGGGGCCCCCAGCATAAGAAGGACATGGACCTATTGGAGTCAGTCCAGAAGAGGGCCACAAAGATGACCTGATGCTGTAGCACCTCTCCTATGAAGACAGGCTGACAGAGTTGCAGTTGTTTAGCCTACACAAGAGAAGGGGGGCAACCAGGTAGGACGGGGAGGGACTCTTTATCAGGGAGTGTAGCAATAGGACGAGGGGTTATGGTTGTAAACTGAAAGAAGGTAGATTTACACTAGACATTAAGAAGTAATTTTTCACAATGAGGGTGGTGAGATACTGGAACAGGTTTTCCAGAGAAGTTGTGGATGCCCCATACCTGGAAGCATTCAAGGCCAGGTGGGATGGGGCTTTGAGCAACCTGCTCTAGTGGAAGGTATCCTTGCCCATGGCAGGGGTGTCAGAACTAGATGATCTTTAAGGTTCCTTCCAACCCAAATCATTCTATGGTTACATTCTATGATTCTATGATTTGAGGAAAAAAGGGCAAATAAATATAAGAAAATTAAACACAAGATAATACCATATCTTAATATATTTAGCAGCCAGTTGTTCTATCGAAAGCAGTAAGAGTTGGGAGCACTTATAACCTGGTCATCAACTTCCCAGGTTTGCCCTATGAACTCATTTAAAAGTAAAATAAGGGATACCTTCTTGTAATGACTTCCCTAAGGTGATAATGTATTTTATGAATATCAAAAGTATTCAATGCTACTTGTATTCCTTTGCTTGTCAGGCAGTTTCTTTGTTACACTTTCACATTGGCAAACATTCAATGCTTTATCCATTTTCAATAAAAATATCTAGTCAAACTATCATTTTATGTTTTTAATTACATTTTTGAATAGCAGCTGGATTACTTGTAAGTGCTTCTCATGGGAAAACAAGTTCCAGTAGATGGATAAATAATCAGGATTTGGATAGTAATCGCCTATTTTCTTGATGATTATTACTACAACGCTGTCTCAAATGCTGTGTGGTTGCACAATGAGAAGATGAAATTTATACAAAACCTTTGCTATGTGCATGTCATGATTTTTCTGTATCAGACAGTAATATAAGAAAGAATTATTATTTCAAGTGTTCATTCCATAATTTTTTTTCCTTCCATAATGAAACACAACTACATAAGTTACGTAAGTTCTTGGGTAAACCACTTCAATTAGCAGCATAAAAGCCGCTTTAATAAATAAAATAAAGAATAATTTATCTAGTACTGAAAGAGAAATGTCATTGTCCATTGCTACATTTCAGCTGTCTGTATTTTAAAATAAATTATTCTGAACTCTAATATGAACGAATTCCTACTGTAGATATTTTGCAAGTGGTCAACCAGCAAAAATGATTGATTGCTTCTAATTCCAGAGATGGATCATTCTCCCTCAACTTTAGTGTGAAGAAATGGAAAAAATATGTCTTCATTCAGGAAACAGGAGTGCAACAGAAATCAATGTTCCTTTTAGTATTGTAACTTCAAACTCGATCTTTGACTATATCTAGACATGGATACATAAAAACAGATTGAAATGCCTTCAGGGCTCCTGTTTGGTGCAATTGTCTGACACTTGGATTACTGCTGAAGAAAGCAATGGTCAGTCCCCTCTGACTGCTGGTGGAAAGAATGCCATTCCCTATGTAATAGCTGTCCAACAATAATTGGTGTAGCCACCATTGCTGACAAAGTCCAGGACTTAAAAAAGGATGCACACTTTTTACAAAGAGAACTAATTGAGGAATTTTTGTTCCCAAACATTTCTGGCTGTTTGCCTGCATCTGTCTCAAACATAACAAAGTCATAGTCGATTATAAATAACTCCAGGATTGTGAAGAGGCTAGCCTGAAGATTTTAACGTGAGATAGTAAGGAACCTTCTTGGAATAATTTTTGGAGTTCATCTGGCAATACAATTAGGTCTTACTGCAAGCTTTTTTTAAGAGTGGATATTATATTACTCATAAGGAATGATACACTAATATGTTGACCAATCTGATGTAGTACCTCGTTCCAGCAAATCTGGTAAGAGAGGATTCCAGCACTGACTAACGTGGTACTGCATCTGGTTTAACTACTTTGCACTATAGGACATGCAATTCCAAGTAGCTGTCCCAAAACAACAGTATTTGTCTTTCTTTCATGCTCAGATGATGACCTTGTTTACAGAATCCTGTCTTTGCTCACTTGTAGCCTTCCAGGTCAGCCCCTGACTCAGTAATTGGGACAGTTGCACACTCAAGTTATCTGAAAAATTCTGTGCCTAGCTTTTAGTTGTTTGACTATCCACCTGAGATTTCTGCGATACTACCGATTAAAATTTTGCAAACCAATTCTATGGCAGGGGGGCAGTGAGATATCAAATTTTGCCAGAGTCTAAGGTCAATAATGATTATAGGTCAGACACACACATTACTGCGCATCGTTTAAGAAAGCGCTTGATATTGTAAAGCAATACTTGTACCATGTTATGTGAATGATTCTGAAGGCTGTATTTTTTCATAATCTTCAGTCCTAAGGCCAGAATTTAAACCTATGGTAACACTGCAAGCGAAAATAAGTTAGTTTCCCAGTGCCTCCTACGACACATTTGTTTACACTGTCAGCCCTGGATTTCCATAGCTTAGAGAGAACTGTGTCACTTCCTGCTTTGGGGAAGTTAGGGACTGACTCCACGACTTTGTAGATTATTAAATGTCTGTATCGAGTCATTGCTATTAACAGAGCAAACTTATAAGTTTTCTCAGTAATTTTAGCAAAATATAAATAAAGAAACAAAATCCTTATGATAAAGCTCTACTTTTCAAATATTGATACTCTTGTTGAGGTACTAAAGGTAAGTGAAGTGGCATGATTTAACTGCTCTGTCATTCCTTGAGGTAGTATCCCCAAAACCATGTTGGTGGGATAAATCCAGTAGTGCTGCAAAGCTTGTCTTTTTCTTTTTATATATTTATTAAAAATTAAATTAAATACAGAAAAACTCACCAAAAAAAACTTGCGAAGAGGACCACAAGCTTTAGGAAAACTTTTGCCCCATTGAATTTATCTCCTACTGGGGTTAACCCACGACACGTGCTTTACTTTATGTAATTTGGCAACATTGCGGAGAAGGTACTGATTGTGCTAGAAATAAAATCATGTTTCAGAATGATCCATAGAAATCTTGAATACTGAAGTTCTAAGAAAACCAAGTGAAAAAATAAGATTATTTTCAGATGGCAATACTTTTGTCCTCAGAAACTATTTGTTTTGGGTAAAGTTCAGAGTTTTTGAGCTTGGTGTTGAGAGAATTTATGGACCTTGTTTGTTCACTCTCAAATGCCCACAAAATGTGTGTACATGAGCTACCAGCTGAAGAATACAGCCCTAGTTCTTGTTGACAAGGTTTGACTGATTTAAAGTGCTGCAAGTATGCTTGTAATGGCTTTAAAAAGGCCTACCTGGACATTTCCCTCACAGCTTAACCAAACTCCCAGCCCTTGTGCAGTTTTCTGTGATTAATTAGGTGATTTCTTTGTGCAATATTGTTTTCTCTAGAATTTCTATGAACTCAAATATTTACTTGTTTTAACATTAAATAAGGGAAACTAAAATACTGTAGGAAAATACCACTTGAAGTAAGAGCACTGTTCATAAATTGCTCTTGCAGATATATGCAAAAGCTGATTTAAAAAGAGTTGCTCTTGTGAACCAAAAATCCACCTTAAACCTTTTAACATGATTTCACAAAGAAGTCTCCAGTGTGGCATTGCTGCTTATACAAATGCACATAACATACAAATCAACTAAACCTGGAAAAAGGTATCTGGAAAATAGATCACTGATTGCAAATTCAAAAGTATTTCCATACGATTTATAAAACAGCAGGACCAAATATTTAAAACAAAAACACCCAATCCAGAAAAACACTGTTGCTTAGTACAGTGTCTATTTAGACGCATAAAAGCTGTAACAATTAGACAAGGTTAGTAAAGTGGATATTACTAATTCACTGCATGCACAGGATTGCATCACTTGAGATGGCAGGTATAGTACAATACTTTATTGGAAATCCCACTTGATGGACCTGGAGAAAACTTTACATTTCTGACTATAAGTGTCTAAAGAGTTTGCCAATAGACAGTGTCTATAAATGGGAAAAAATACTTTAGAACTTTGCCTCTGGGTTCTGCTGCTGTCATCCAAAAGGAGAAATACATTACAATCGGTTGGGAAAAAAAAATGTACTCTATAGCACCCTTTTTGTTTAACAACAGGAGTTTTAAATGTCTACTTTTTAGTAAATTTTCTTGAAAGGAAATTGCAATGATTTCTATACCATGATTTTACCTATAAAACCTGCAAAGACGAACAAGTATAGTATGCTTTGACTATGTTTTCTTTTTAGTGGGTAGAAAAGGATGGCAGAATTTTTCTAAGCAGGCAGATTGTGGGTTTTTATGCTTTTTGCATTTATTGCAAAAATGCAATAACAAATTATGCTTTTGCTTTATTGCTAACTGTGGTAACACCAGTGAGGACGGAACTAGGTGGTGATGAGAGTAGTGACGTCAATATGGGAAAAATCACAGATTTAAGTTGATGAAACAGACTAAATTATTCTACATGATGGCTAGTTTCAGGGTTGACACAGTATTTTCTTCTCCTGCCCATTCAAATTGTGTAACTGGATCTTGCTCCTAATATTGGCCGTAATAATAAGAGAGTACATTGGTTCTTATAATGGAAACGAAAGTTTGCTAACAAGCTGAACTTGGTCCATTCTTTCCTACTGATCACCAAACATCATCATAAAGACTTTAGACACTATAAGCCTTGCCTGTATTTGAAAATGCTGAATGGCACAGAATTAAAATAGTGGCAATATTTGATACAAAGCAGCTTACTGTCCTATGTCCCATTGTCTCAATCTGCTTCAGAATAAGAAAAGTGAATACTTCATTTTGTTGTCAGTTCTATCACCAATTTCCCTCAGTAAGAAAGTCAGGTCTTTATGTTAATGATGGTGTTTAATAGTGGTAAATCAATTCACACCTACTTTATAAATCATGTTTGTTCAACAGAGTTTTTCTTATTTCTCTGCAAAGATTTAAAAAAGCATAAAGTACAATAGCATTACAAACATTGTTTGATTTGGAAGACCCACAAACATGACTTCCTTCATACCACACAAACTGCTATACTGAAGGGTAGTGTTAACCACTTATTTATAACCACCTAATGTTACCATGTAAGGCTGAATCAATTAAAAAAAATGTTCCAAAACTGACAGAAATCTCTATAGATCAAATTAAGAATTTTTTGGTCTTAGATTGCTTCAAACTATTTTGGGAGCAATTATACTGGACTTTCTGTTTTTCAGCAATCTAAGTATTATGAAAGGTATTTTTTCATATTTCATAAAACTGTAGAGAAAAACATAGTTTAAATTTGAGTACAGCTACCAAACATAAACAATCAGCCTTTTGCTAATTGCTGCATTCAATCTTAAGTCAAAATATGTCTCCTGTACAGCTTCTACTTTCTGATTCCTTTTAAAAACTGTAATCAGTGTATAGTGTGCAATGTGTTTCCTCCTCTTTTTTTTCTTTAATTGCTGAATTTATGTTTATTAAATTGTCCATTTCAGGCTTCAGGGAATGAGTCTGAGAGTGAGACAAATGGATTTTCTTGTTTCCTTTTGTTTCTTCTTCCTTTAGTTTCCCAAAATAGAGTGGCTGTCAAGAATCAGTACTACTTTGGAAGAATGCCAACAATTTATAGTGATGGTCTGTCCAAATCGGAGTATTCAATGAACTGCAGCGTTAGACAGTAAGAAAATTTTTGTTCTGTTTCCTTAGGGTGCACTACAATAGGAAATACTCCTAAAATGCGAGGGGCATTATCCAGGAAGATTTTCAAAATTAAGTGACGAATGCCTTAAGACAGGTCAGCTGAACTAAACGTTGAAGTAGATTCTCCAATAGCAGCATATTTCAAGGGCTGCAGTGTGGCAACTCAGCAGGGAAGATGATTATCAAAACAAAACCAGATCAGACTCCAAGGAAACCATAAATACAGAAATTTAGAAAATTAGACTTAAAGGACTTTTCCCACTTGAGTTAATTTGGGGGAAAAAAAATAAACAACCAAGAGATAGAGGCTTTTGTTACAAAAATCTAAATTGTGCAGAATTGATGTTGAAATTGATTTTTGGACAAACTAAACATTATTGTACATGATAAACCTTAACATTTGATTTCGTTTTGGAACCGCTTTAGTATACTAGGGATGCTTTCCTCTCTTGTGATGCTGATACATGAATTAAGGACAGAAGATGCTTTTGCATACTGATTCAAAAATTTTTGAGGACTTTAAATTAAGGAAATATACATTTTATAGTTTATGAATTTGTTTTCTAAACCAGTATCAGTTTACTATACATGCACATAGAAGTTGCATACTCAATACAGACACTAAAAAAGTCTTTAGAATATCAGTGATTGTTTAGATTGTAGGGGTCAAGGAACTCTGTAAGATACTGTAATCTTACTGTGTACCTACTTAAAATCACAGCATAATTTTTATCAGTCTTCTTCAGTTACTGAGAGAATGGCATTAGTGCTGCCATTTTCTTAGCGCAGAGAAAACTGAGTAACTATATGTCATCTTTCATTGATACTTATTACCTGCCATTAAAATAGTATTGAAAAGTATTGAGATACAATATTAATGTAATTGCTTTAGTGGAAAATCAAAACAAAAGTAATTTCATTTTTTTCTCACCTACCAAGTTCTGACACAGAAAAAAAGTAAGAGTCATGTGATAATGGTCACTATAAACCATTAAATTCGGGAAAAATAAAAAAATATTAAAATTGTAATAAGCAGTGCATTTACTTTTACTGATTTTCAAAATGGAGAAAATCAGCTAATTAGACAAGTCAGCATTTTGAAGGGCCATTTTCCCTTACATAAGAAGAAAAGTATAAAGTTCTTATTTACTAATTCTCATAACCTAAAAGATACAGCTGTGCTTTAAAATCACAGTGAAAATGTAATTACCTCATTTAGCTTGGTAAGAGCTATTTTTTCTAGGCTTTTTTTTCCAGAATATGCTTACTCCTCCTGCAAAAACAGTATGGCAAATGCTAAAAAAGAAAAGGAACATGTTGCAGAGAGGCAAAACAGACTATGTTCATTATAAACATACTTAAGGATTACTGCCTTCAATAATCGGTAATAGAAATTTGCATTAATCTGTACAAAGAGAATAATACCTTGATAGCCAAAAAAGTGATATTTTGAGTTTATTGACAAAACAGAAGCAGGCAGTCCTGGCCTGAAAACATGTTTGAACACCATTGTGGAAAGGATGTCCTGAAGTGCTGAGAACCTGAATTTTCCCTTTTGATATTATAGAAACCAATGAGATAACTACTGACTAAAACTTTTTAGAACTTCTTGAATGTCAACATATTAATATAGAATATTCAAAAGGTTCTCTTAAGAACATCTTTTTTCCCCCTTGTACATCCAATAAGAAATTCTACCATCTGACTGACCTATATAATGGTCTTTAGCTGGGATAACACTGCAGTGGAAGATTAACTAATGCAGAAAACAAGAGCCCTTAGAATTGCTGTTTTGTGTACTGAGGATGAATGTTTCAGAAATGTCCATCAAACTTTCACCTTTTCCAGTAATTCAGGCACAAGCGTTTTTTTTTCTTTTTTTAAAAAAATGCATGGCATAACTTGTAAGCAGACTGATAAAGGTACATATGTTATTTAAAAAAAAAATAAATCATGTTCTCCTGCTACATTTGGCAGTCAGGTATAATGGGACATACAGTCTAAACCATCATATTTTGTTTCTTCATGCAGTATGGAATATGAAAATTACTGCAGTGTACTTTTCAATGCCATAATGCTAAAGCTTTTTCATTCTGTGCCTTTTAATGTACTGTTCATTAAATAAGTATCTATTCTACTAGACACTGAAACTATTTTGTCCACAGAATAGTTTCAGTAGTGAAAATAACCAGTTAAGTTTCCCCAATTTATCACACTATGGTATGTCATTCACAACTTGGATGCTCCACCTTAGTTTTTGCCACTTTACACCATGTCTTCTCAGCACCTTACAGCAACTGCAGAGATGACTGCCCAAAAACTTATCTTCTTCTTCTGTCCATATCTAGGGGGCAGTTTGATCTTCACTGTCTAGTCAGTTCTCGATTCATTTTCCGTGATGACATATAAGAGTGGCAGGTGGTGCTAAATAAACATGCCGCTGGTGTTTGAGAGCAAAGCTTGAGGCAACAACTCTAAGGTCACCACGCAGGCAGGGCGAGCAACAACATTTGGACTGCAGAACCAAATGCAAAGAGGCAAAGGCTCCATCCAGGGGCCGGAGCTGCTCCGGGACCGGCGCCAGCTGGTGATTCCAGTGGCGCCAGGTTTCCGTGACCGGCACGGCACGGAAGAATAAGGCCGAGGAGCCGTCCGAGGATGACCAGCCACTCCCCGAAGCACCCAGGCGCGGCGATGCCCCGTGCCCCGCCGATGGGCCCCGAGCCGGCAGTTACGGCGGTTACCGGCGGCCCGGTCCTGGGAGCGCGCCTCCTCCCGCCTCAGGCACTGGCGCCCGCGCGCCCGCCCTTGCCAGCACCCAATCAGCGCCCGCCCTTGCCTCGCGCGCGCGCACGCGGGGCTGGCAGCACGTGACTCGCGGGGTGCTAGAGAAGGGGGGTGAGGGGGAGTGGGGATGTGTATGAGTGTGAGGGAGCGGCGTAAAATTCACATACGGGTGAGGCTACGCTGGTCGGGGCTCGCGCGCGGGGGCGGTTTTCCCGTGGCGGGGGGGTGTGAGAGAAGGCAGAGGCAGACGGCAGGAGGCTTGGAACGGCAGCGGTCTCCGCCGACCGCAGTGTCTCTGACAGGGGCGGCCGCGGAGCGGGCTGAAGGGTGGGACGCCGCCTGCCGCCCTGCCCCGTAGAGGCTGCTCACCCGCGCCGAAAGAGCTGAGCGAGCAGGGGCGAGGCGGTCGCTGTTTACATCTGGTTCAGCGCCCTCCCCTCAGCGGGGTTACAGGGCGTGGAGTCCGGCCTGGTGCCGGCGGTGATAGGGCCTGGCTGCGGCAGGTGATTGTCTCTGCGAGGCCTGCCTGAATGCTTCTCCGGTGCATGGCCCTGGGTCCAGGCCCTACCGGTGCCACAGCTACGGCCCACCAGTATTGATATCCGTGTGTTGTGGTGGCCGTCTTAGTAATGTGACTTAAGGGTTTCTACAGAAGGGGATTTTAAAAGTAGTTTAGAGGAACTACAGGAGCCTTCCTTCCCTCCACCAGAAAGTTGATATCCCTGTCAACAGGAAGGGGGAACCTTGTGAGTAATTATGTAGCCCAGAGGTTTGGAAATCTTGGCTATGAATTCCCTGCTCCTCTGCTTTTGAGGCCAAACTATGCATGTCCAAATTTTCAAACATTGTCCAGTTAAGTTGTGGTGAAATACCTAGTCTGATTTTCCAGAGGTGCCTGCGTGCCTGATATCTGTTACTATAAATGGAATTAGATGTTGAAGTGTTTCTGAAAATCTATCCGAATCTTCAGGCATCTAAAATGTTTTCTGTAAATCTGGTCTTTAAACATTTTAGATTTTGGAACTTCTCATATGTAGAATAAGGCTGATTATGTCCTTTTGATACCTCAGCACCTGAGCTTAACCTTTTGCTCTGGGGTACTCCTTTGATGAACTCTCTCTGCAGCTTTGGTTCTTCTCGGGAGACTATAGCGTTATAAGCAATTTTACATTCCTATCTTAGCAATTCTTTTTGCCTACCAACTACACATTGTTAATGCATTACTTGCCGTCTTACTGCAGCATTTTAGTGGACCTTTGGGTAGTTTTTGTCACAGTGCTTGAACACCTGTTTCTGTAGACTTGCTTAATTGTTTTTGTTGTCGGTGCTTTCTGGCTGTTTAGCTTTCTACTGGTCTTCAGATTTTGCTCTTCTGTGTATGTTTCTTCAATTTATGACTTTGTTCTGAGTGCCTCTGTATCCATGGCTTTAACTGTTCGTGCTAGTGTTCTAGTACTTTTTTTTTTTTTCCTTCAAGGGTGTCAGTTTCTCAGTCACTAATACAGGAAGCAGGCTGCTGGCCATTTGCAAAGAGTTTGCAGGGTAGACAATGTCTTTTAACAAGTAGCAGTAGTGAACTCCATGCTGGTAGAATTTGAAAGAAAAAAATTACAGCAGTGTTCAACAGATGATGCCGGGATGCTCAATGAATAGTAGATAATCTGTATTCTGACCATTGCTATAAATAAGTTTGAGGCTTCTTTACAGTTTAAGTCTACCTAGAGATGGAAATAATTGAAAACTTAATATCCCTGGTGACACGTTTACATCTGTGATGTTTGTACATAAATCTCCACAAGGATTTTGAGACCTACTGATCAGCCAGTGCCTCACTAGAGCTCTTAATGCATTTTAAGCACTTTTCCATTTAATTATGTGCTCCTTGATTGTTTTCTGCATGTCTTTGAACACCATAGACTGTTAGGCCAGTTCCTTTACCAGTCTTTCCAAGTGACACAACTACTGCCAGAGCTTGGTGAAGAATATATGTTGTCTAGACAATGTTAGCTGTTTATGTGGTGTCAGGCTGATGTTCAGGTTGATGATAGCTACATAGATTTATAGGTTCCAAAATACAATTATGCTATAATGCATATTTCTGGTCCAGAGGAACAATTGGATTGCTGTCTTAAGGGCAATAACTGGCATTCTCTAAATGTTTACAGAACTGCTAAGACGTCTAAGTATGGTGTGTATCTGAGCACTTGGCTTGATTCCTCCTGGTTTATTGAAAACCAACTTCCAGGAAAGCTTGCAACACCAAATGGAAAAAAGTTTGTGGTATGATGGAAACAAGCTTTTTGTGAATCTCTAAATGTAAAGTTCACTATACCTTCTTGCCCATGTTCATTTGAATCCATTCAGGTTCACAAGGTGGTTGTTTCAGTCTGCAATGGTCTGATATGCTTGTGTGTTTTGCAATCTGCTATTGTCCATTTGTTCAGTTTTTGATGCTTAAATGGCCTTACAAGAAAGTTCTTTCTGCTTATGTAAAACTAATTTGATCATAGTAATGAAGGAAAAAAACTCACGTTAAACCAATCTTGATACTTTTTCAGCTATGTTTTTTCTTTTGTGTAGGGCTTTTCCCCTAGCACACTAGAGGTTTCAGGCTGCAGACTGTAAATTTTAAGTCATGCAGGCTAAATCTACATCATCCTCACAGGCAAGCTTAGGAAGTGTGGATTGGATGAATGCACAGTGGGGTGGATTGAACAGTGGTTGACAGATAGAGCTCAGAGGGTTGTAGTTAGTGGTGCAGAGTCCAGTTGGAAGCCAGTAACAAGTGGTGTCCCTCAGGGGTCAGTACTGGGTCCAGTTCTGTTCAATATATTCATCAATGACCTGGATGAAGGGATAGAGTGTACCATCAGCAAGTTTGCTGATGATACAAAACTGGGAGGGGTGGCTGACATGCTGGAAGGCTGTGCCGCCATACAGCGTGACCTGGACAGGCTGTAGAGTTGGGCAGAAAAAAAACTGATGAAATTCAACAAAGGCAAGTGTAGGGTACTGCATCTGGGGAGGAATAACCCCATGCATCAGTACAGGTTGGGGGCTGACCTCTTGGAGAGCAGCTGTGCGGAAAGGGACCTGGGAGTCGTGGTGGACAACAGGATGACCATGAGACAGCAATGTGCCGTTGTGGCCAAGAAGGTCAATGGCATCCTGGGGTGTATCAAGAAGAGTGTGGCCAGCAAGTCAAGGGAGGTCATGCTCCCCCTCTACTCTGCCCTGGTGAGGCTGCATCTGGAATACTGTGTCCAGTTCTGGGCTCCCTGGTTCAAGAAGGACAGGGAACTGCTCGAGAGAGTCCAGCAAAGGGCTACCAGGATGATTAGGGGATTGGAGCATCTTTCTTATGAGGAAAGGCTCAGGGACTTGGGGCTTTTTAGTCTAGAAAAACAGAAGGATCAGGGGGATCTTATCAATACTTATAAATACTTAAAGGGGGGGTGCCAGGTAGATGAGAAGAGTCTTTTTTCAGTGGTGCCCAGTGATAGTATAAGAGGTAACGGGCACAAACTTGAACGTAGGAAGCTCCATCTTAACATGAGGAGGAACTTCTTTACTTTGAGGGTGGCAGAGCACTGGAACAGGCTGCCCAGAGAGGTTGTGGAGTCTCCCACACTGGAGACAGTCAAAACCTGACTGGATGCTGTCCTGTGCAGTGTGCTGTAGGTGTCCCTGCTGTGGCAGGGGGTTGGACTCAGATGATCTCCAAGAGGTCCCTTCCAACCCTGACCATTCTGTGATTGTGTGAAGTGCATTGTAAGTGGTGGATTATCAAAAAAGGTGACTTTCAGACACTGTATTTTAACATCTGTTACATTTTGCTACTTTGTTACTTTGATAGTTATAATCGTAAGACCATCAGAAATCCAAGGCAGGGATTGTTTTTCCATTTTGGTTATCTCGCACGTCTAAAGACTTAAGATTTATGTGGAAATAACCCTTGCTTGTGTTAGTAAAAATAAATACCTTGCGTTTTAAAGTTGAATTTAGCTTTTCTTATAAGGCCTATTGCAACCTTGATCTTCGTTTACCCCTTTGTGTCCTGTAAGCAATGGTACCTGCTCTCCAGACCTGAGTCTCCAGAACTGGTGCTGTTTCTACAGAAAGGAATTAAATGACTTGTAATGTTCTTAATGTAGAATAACATAGTATCTAGACTATCTTAATGTACAGTAGGGTTCATATTCTTTCTTCCTGAAGAGTTTGGGATTGACCAATATGAAGAATTTTGCTTTTCTGATATAGCAGGCGCTTTTCCTTTACGTTGTTCAGTTGACAGATTTATTTTTGGAGTCTGGGGGTTCTGTCTGCTCTTTTGATGAAACCAAGGCTTAAAGATGTAAATTCCATTATAGAGTATGGTTGGAGAAGCAGAATTATGTACTCATAAACTTCTTTTTAAGTAATCTCAGAGGACTTTTTGAATTAAAAGAAAGTGAAATAAATTTATTGCTTTACATGTACTTATTTATTAAAGCGGTGATGGATATTCCTAAAGAGATTTTTAGGGATGGTATTTTTATAGAACTCCTCTGCAGTTTTTCAGCAGCTGGATGTGGTGTCTGTCTGCCTTTGTTTGTTTGCATACACGAGGCTAATATTTCCTGTTGATCACATTGTTACAGACACTGTCTGGCCTTTCTGTCTACTACTTTTCAAGCCTTTGAAACAGAGCTAGAGGAATGGACAAAATATTTATAAAGGTGTTTTGGATCCTCAGGAAGAAAAATGTTTCTCATAACTGTATAGTGCTTATATAAGAAAAGCAGTTTTTGTTATTTGTCATAAGTGATCACTATTCAGTTTTTGTATGTCTTTCAGAGAAGAATCTGGAAATGGCTTTAGTTTAAGTTGCTAATTTCAGTTGATATAAAACATGTCTTCTGTTATATTTGCACAAATATCTAAGTTTTAGTTTTAAGAAAATGAAGCATGTCCAAACTATAGTGCTCACTTAGTACAAATAGATCTAAAATCTCACACAGTTTATGGAACACTGGCTTTAAAAGCCTCCGCTTACTTAAAATAACTCAAGCTTAAACTCTGATTTTTAATTTTCCCACTAGCAACTCTAGTAATAGTTTTAGAATGTAAAGTTTTCACTTATTCAGCACTTCTTGATCAAAGAACCAGATTTGAATGTTTTAGCTATTTTTGTGAATCTCCTTATCTGATAACACGTGGCATTGTAATACTCCAATATTAACTAGTCAGGCAAGTATTCCAGTGCAGTGAAGCATAAGTTGCGTCTTGTCCAATTCTTCCACCTTCAGACTCCAGGAATAGTGCTTCTCATATTTTAGTGTGGTCCTTCTGGAAAAGATGGTAAGTTTTTGTGTGCATATGTAAACTAATTTTAGTTGACTATGCAACTGTAGTGGTTGGAGCTTTTTGTTTGTAAGTCTTAGGAAAAAGTAGTTATAATTATGCTGGTAGCAGGGGTGGTTCCAAATCGTGACTCTTCCTTCTATTCATTTTCCACTTGGGTTATAAGGCTGTAGCAGACACTGTACAGGGCAGAGCAGTATGTACTGGAGAGTGGATTGCTTGTAGTCCATCAACGTGCCAGCTGGAAATTGGCATTAAGGGCTGACGACATTAAAAAACATTTTATTTGGAAACAAAGGATATAGGGTGTGCAAGCACATGTTAAGGTACAAAACATCCAAACCCAAATTCTTCCAGTTGAAAAACTACTAATTTCAAGGCTGTAGCCCTGACTTAGTTACTAGAGCTGTTGCTTTTACTTCAGCAAAGGACTTAACACATCACATTAAATCCCTTTTTATTTCTATAAAAGCAGTTCATAGTGGTATTACCACAGAGGATGTCAATGTTTGAGTATACTTACTGGTTATGTTTCAGTTTTTGCATGTATTGAAAAATTGTGCTCTGATTATGAAGTACTGAATTTTTAAAAGCTATTGTGTGACAACACAGCTGTGCCAAGGCACTACAGTCCTTTGATCTGAATAGAAGCAGGAAAATATACAATTTGAAATAATCTGTTTCAAGTGATGAGAAATGTATATGAAGATGTAATGGGAATTTCATACTTAGTTCAATATGAATATTATGAGCTGGAAGGCATGTCCGTTGAGTAGCGGCTAAGGACCTTGGGCTTATCGGGTTTGGAGAGAAGGAGGCTGAGGGGCAACCTCATTGCTCTCTACCGCTTCCTGAGGAGGGGAAGCGGAGAAGGAAGTGCTGAGCTCTTCTCCCTGGTATCCAGTGGTAGGACATGTGGGAATGGTTCAAAGGTGTGCCAGGGGATGTTTAGACTGGACATTAGGAAGCATTTCTTTACCGAGAGGGTGGTCAAACACTGGAACAGGCTTCCTAGAGAGGTGGTCAATGCCCCAAACCTGTTGGTGTTTAAGAGGCATTTGGACAATGTCCTTAACAACATGTTTTAACTTTTGGTGAGCCCTGAAGTTCTCAGGCAGTTGTACCATATGATTGTTGTAGATCCCTTCCAACTGAAATAATCGTGTTCTGTTCTATTCTATGAACACTCTGGGGAAGAGATGCAGCCCTGGGTGAGGATACTCAATAAATGTGAGCTGAAAGGGATGACAAATACTTGCTCTAAGCTATGGACTTTTCAAGAAAGTAACTGCTGTAGACATACTTGCCATTGCACATGCTTGTTTTGGGCACACTGAGTGAAGGCAGGAGAAATCTGTCAGAAGGTGAGCAGGTTTAGAGAGGCTTCATCTATTGTTACATACCCAGAATAGGTACCTGCTTTCTGGGAAAATCTCGTCATTAATTCTTGCTGAGGTTTGGGTCCATGTTTCCCTGGTACTATTTGGGGCTTTTCATAATGTCGAGAGGTGTCTCTGTCAGGAAATATCTCCTGAGCCTGGCTGCAGAGAATTACTGTTACAATCTGTAAAGGCTATTTTTACGGTACTGGAAATTGCTCAGGGATTGCTCTGTGCCTTCATTGGGCAAAGTATATTCTTAAAGATTATGGCATGTAGGTGTCTCCTACAAATGAAGAATTAGCACATATTAACATGAGACATACCTTCTGTAATGCTGAAGAAAGCTTAATGCTTTGGAAATTTCAGTGTATAAATTGGGTTTCTTCTGGCATTAGGTCAGCGTCTGAAGGCAATGGTAGTATCAGGGCAATGTGATTCTGCAGTACATGATTATATAAACTGATCCCAGTTTGAGTCAGACTGTATGGAAAAGCATTAGAAAAAATGTAAAGGAAGCAAAATGTATTTAATTCCCCCCCTCCCCCAATTCGATCTCAGATGAGCTGACTCCATTTTAGAAATTGATTGTGGAGTCTCACAGAGTTAGTAGTTGTTCCCCGAGAGTCTGGTGGATTTCAGTTTTCAGTTATTGTAGAATTTGTACTTATTGCCGCTGTTTCTACTATGTTTTGCTAGTGTTTTTATGTATCATTAATGTTACTAATAATGAATTAATGAAATGTAAACCCGAAAAACTTTAAACATCTAATTACTTTCTATTAAAATTTTTAATTAATTTAACTAAATGTAAAAAAAATTAAAAATGTTTTGCCAATTGGCAAACTCTTTAAAACTTATAGGACCACTTATGTTAAAAAGGTGCAGGATACAGACTGCAATTTGCGTTTAACAGTCTATGGAGATACAAGAAAACAGTAGGATCGTGTCATCATTGCGCTTGTGCAGGTCCTGTTCTGAAAAAAATAATTAAGGGACTCAAGTCATTCTAAGAGTCTTTGTTGTTGATTTTTTTTTTTGTGTGTGTGTTTCTGATGCTTATTGAGTTTTTATAATACGGTTGTGATGAAAGTGTTCTCAATATTTAAAACCAGGTAAATGTTACTGCAGAAAGTATAAATATCTCTCTATCAAATGGAAGTTCTTTTTTATGGAATAGAATGAATAATTTTATATTGGAATTTTGTACGTGTATTTTATTCAAAGGTGAGAATGGATTACCATTTTTATTATAATATAATTATAATTACCATTTTATAATTAGATTTCCTGATTGGGTTGTATCTGTTGTTGAGATAGGTCCTTATCTTCTTGTATTTAAAACCTTTTGCCTTGCTTGGTACAGCAGCCCTTGTCTGGAATGCCTGGATTTCAGAAAGGCAGTGTTTTCACCTGAGGTCATTGAAAGTCAGTTTTGATTCCTTTTCCACATTAGATTTGTGATTACTGCATGAGTAGCAGTAAGAAAATGGAAAGGGTTTGATCTGTGATGTGGTAGGAGCTCATGGCCAATAACAGCACTGTTTAAAAAAAGTAATCTTTTGTGTGGTAGGGAAAGCTTTCTATGCTTTACTTCTAGAGGAGCTGCAGACTGACTTTAGAAAGAAGTGTTTTCTAAGATGGTAATGACTTTAGAAAATTTTGATTGCTGACAGCTGCTTATTTTTTTGTTTTGAGGCAAAATCTGTTAGTGGTAATGAACATACAGTTCCTTATTAAAAAAAAAAGGCAAAACAGACTATATGCATTGTGACCTGTTAGCACAAACCACTGATTATTTTTTTTTTTTTTGGTGTCTATCTGAAGTTTTCTAGAAGTGTTGCAGCTTGTATGTTTTTTTACTAAAAGTGTTTATAATTACATTCTTAAGGAGTGAGGGTAGGGCAGATCAGAATGCAGATGTATGGAGCAGATTATCCTGAGTGCCGTTACATGGCACCTGCAGGACAGCCAGGTCATCAGCCTCAGTCAGCATGGGTTCATGAAAGGCAGGTCCTGCTGGACAAACCTGATCTCCTGTGACAAAGTGACCTGCTTAATGGATGAGGGAGAGGCTGTTGTTTACCTGGACTTTAGTAAAGCCTTCGACACTGTTTCCCACAGCATTCTCCTGGAGAAATTGGCTGCTTGTGACTTGGATGGGTATATTCTTTGCTGGGTAAAAAACTGGCTCGAAGGCCAGGCCCAAAGAGTGGTGGTGAATGGAGTTAAATCCAGTTGTCGTCCAGTCACCAGTGGTGTTCCCCAGGGCTCGGTACTGGGGCCATTTCTGTTTAGTATCTTGATCAATGACCTGGACGATGGGATCGAGTGCACCCACAGTAAGTTTGCAGATGACACTAAGTTGGGCGGGAGTGTCAACCTGCTTGAGGGCAGCATGGCCCTACAGAGGGATCTGGACAGGCTGGATCAATGGGCTGAGGCCAATGGTATGACGTTCAACTGCACTTGGGTCACAACAACCCTATGCTTGGGGCTTGGGGAAGAGTGGCTGGAAAGCTGCCCAGCAGGAAAGAAAGTGGGAGTATTGGTAGACAGCCTGCTGGATATGAGCCAGCAGTGTGCCCAGATGGCCAAGAAGGCCAATAGCATACTGGCTTCTATCAGAAATAGTATAGTGAGCAGGACTAGGGAAGTGATTGTCCCCCTGTACTTGGCAGTGGTGAGGCTGCATTTTGAGTACTGTGTTCAGTCTTGGGCCCCTGACTACCAGAAAGACACTGATATTCCATAGCATTTCCAGAGAAGGGCAACGAAGCTGGTGAGGGGTTTAGAGCACAAGTCTTACGAGGATCAGGTTGTTTAGCCTGGAGCAAAAGAGGCTGAGGGGAGATCTTATTGAACTCTACAACTACCTGAAAGGAGGTTGTAGAGAGGTGGGGGTCAATCTCTAAGTAACAAGCTATAGGATAAGAGCAAATGGCCTCAAGTTGTGCCAGGGGAGGTTTAGATTGGGTCGTAGGAAACATTTCTTCACCGGAAAGTTTATCAAACATTGGAACAGTCTGCCCAGGGAAGTGGTGGAATTGCCATCCCTGGAGGTATTTAAAAGACAGGTGGACGTGGTGCTTAGGCACATGGTTTAGTGGTGGTTTTGGCAGTGTTAGGTTGATGGTTGGACTTGATGATCTAAAAGGTCCCTTCCAACCTAAATGATTCTATGCCTTAGGGACATAGTGATGGAGGTCCAAATCTATCACTTTAAAATCAGTGGTCCAAATTCAGTCTATCTTGTCAGCAGATATCTTGTTATTTTGTGTAAAATAAGCTGGGGAGTTGACTAGGTCATACACACCTATGATTTTCATTTGTGTTAAGATCAAACTGCTATTTGGTCAGTAGCTGTAAAATAAATTCCAGGACTGGCTGTTCAGAAGTTTTTATCTTTGTGTTGGTTTTGGTGTTACTGTTGGGTTTTTTTTTCTTTGGGGGGGGGGGGGGGGCTGGGATGTCGGGCATTATTTGAAATAGGCACTTTGTTATGGCCGAGATCTCGGAGTTGGATACATGTTTAGTTGGGCAGATATGATATTGCAGCTGGGACTAAAGCTATGTTTTTACTGTCTTTTTGTGTATATTTTTGATGAAGAACTCCAGACACACCTGATGTAGCACTTAGAATATAAAAGCAATTGAAACTGCTAACAAAGAAAATGAAGATGGTGGGAGGTTTTTTGAATGATTTTTTTGTTAGTAAGTGTTCTCAAACATCTAAATTTAAGAGGTAAGGGAGGAAATACATTGCATAGTCTTCTCTGACCAGAGAAAACTATGAGGACAATTGGTGCCCCTTTGTAATGTGTTTTATCCCTTTTACTCTCTAAGCAGCAGCAGACTTCCGGTTTGGTTAATGGTGTCTACCATTAAAAGTGACTATAATCTATTTAAATGCAGAGCAAAACAAGTTGCTTAACCTAGCCCCGAAAGTAACTTAATGATTTAAAAAATAAATAAAATGCATTCATCTGAGAAGCAGAAACTAACAACTGATTGCAGCAACTTCATAATCAATTTGAAATCAATGTATGAGATTATGAAGAGATTGTCTGTAACTGTGTTACAAGCCTTAAAATTAGAATTTTATGAGCAATTTTTTGTCTCCTTCCCAGGGGATTATATTCAATTGAAACAATTCGAGATAAAACAGTCTTTGTTCCACTGGTACGTTACTTAGATTTCTGTTTTCTACTGGGTTGTAAATTTAAGGGAAAAGGAGATGTCAGAAAGCTAGCCTAATCGTCTGCATATGACTTTGGCTCTTTGGGTGAAATGCAGGAATCTAAATACATTGAATGTTAATAGACCTGTTATGAAAATAAAATAAAACAAAACTGGATATGGTAGAAATGGGTAACTGTTGACCTAAGCTGTGAGGGGTGACATAAAAAAAATAATTGAGTGGTTCATCTAACATGTTTCTTTCCATACTATATTTTTGTACAGGAATTTCCTAATTGTTTGTGTATGGGACTGTCAATGTCTTTAGTTAATGTGTGTCTGTGCTAAGTTAGGCAGCAAATTGTTGTGTTGTTAGGCTGCTGTTAAGCCTGGACAGAGGACGTTGGTCAAAAAGTAGTATCACTGCTGCAGTCACAACTTTTTTTCTCATGCTCTTCTCCTTTGAGAAGTTTGTCCACGAAGCAAACTTCTTTTCCATTTTTAGTTCTGTGTATTCAGGCTGAATATGTGGGTATTATTTTTCTGACTGCTGGCCCCTGCAGTAGAGGAAGGGAGTAAAAGGTTACTGATCTGATATGCTTCTGGTTGTGATGGTATCTGCAAAGTATGAGCTGCAAGGTATATGTGTATCATGCTTTACAATTTACTTCTTACAGGGGTTTGTGTCTGATCGCAGTCCATTGAAAGGCACATAAAAGCCATGCCTTGCTACAAGAAGCGTAGCTCATATTTAAAAGACGCTATTACTGAGTGATATAACAAGTTTTCAGGTGTTGAAGAGATAAACAGTTCTGATTATGTTTGCTAGAAGACATCCCTTGGTATAACAATTGGTGAAATTTATATTGAAGGTACCTACTAGATCAGAGAAGTAAGTGAATTTGAATGTTAAGTCAAGTATTATCTGTGAGAATTAATGTGTGTGAGAGAGTCAGTAATAACAGTAATAGATGACAGTGATTAATTGAGCTAGGCAGCAGGTAAGATTTGAAGATTCAAAACACAAAACTTCCGAAGGTTTGGAAAAGGTTTTGTGATGCTAGGTTGTTGTAGATAGTTGGGAGACCAAACAAATTTGAACTTCAAATAGGGGACATGTAAATAGTACTTATTCCTTTCTAGTCAATTCTTTTCTCTTCCAGACCAGCAAAAAGGTAGCTTTTTATACACAGGAAAATAGTACTAGCTGTGCTTTTCTGTTAAGATTTCTGAAAAACCTCTGAGGCAGTTTGTACCTAGAGGTTATTTAGTGCATGTGACATGAGTCCTTAGCTCAGTTTGCAGTGGTAATGGCAAACTTAGTCACAGCGAGGTAGAAATCTGCTAAATGAAAACTGAAGTGCTTTGAAAATTGATTTAGAAGTCCATACTAACAATATACATTTGAAATAATTTTGGTGTCTGTGTATGTTTAGAAGCCCTTGACAAGTAAAGACAAATGCTAAATTCACTCTTAAGCCACTCCTCTTCTGCTTTCCATTAGAGGTCCTATGGAATGGTTTATTTTAAATTTTTGAGCCAAAAAAGTCAGCAGAGTACTTACATGCAGTGCTTGTTCTTGATTGTATTTGCTGTAGTTTTTGCTACAGTATAATTTCTTGCACAGAATTGATTGGTAAATAATAAGGTGGTGTTGAACTGTGCTGCCAATGCAAGATCCTACTTTTAATCAGAAGAATCATTTGGCTGTAAATTAGTTTCAAACACAATAAATTGTAAGTAGACGAACTGAAGAACTATCTTTTGTTATTTTAATGATGGTTGAAGTCTTCATAGAATGGGGGACACCAATAAGTGTCAAGTAATAGTAGTAAGCAAAATATTGATTATGTTTGCTCTGTTTGAAACCTGTCATCTAGTACCATGAGAAGATTTTGTTGCTTACAGTGCTTTCTGTACGTGGTCTAGATTCTGAAGTTCTGGTAGCTTGTAAATAAATAAATATACTAAATAATTATAAGTTCATTCTATGTCTCAAGGTTTTTAAATAATGTGAATGTAGGTAAAAGCTATCTGATACTCTGTGTACTGTTGTCAAAACTTGGTCTTGTAGTTCTTTACAGTCGAATTTTTCCTCATTAAATACTTTGCCAGAACACACTGCTAGAATTGACTTCATTTATTTTGAGGTGGGGCTTGAGGGAAAGATTGGAACTGCATTAATATGGATTTGGTTTAGTATCCTTTTTTATTAAATACCTCTATTTTCACTTAGATGCCTTTTATTTATGGCAGAACACAGGTGATTTCTTTTTTTTAATTTCTGAGGAAAAGAGACCTACAGTCAACTTGTTTGCACTAGGCTTACTCTTTTTTCGAAAGTTTAACAACACTTCCCTATGTTGCAGTTCTTGAGTTTAAGGTGTGTGTATAGAGGGAAATAAACTGGAAATCCTGTCTCTGAGGATTGGAATTTAATGTCATTTTAGATGGAAAACAAAATATTTTAGCATACACTTGCCAGTCTTTTTAAAAAGACTTTCCATGGGGTGCAACTTCTGAAATAATGGAGAGCTTCTAAAGAGGTTTCCATGTTATATACATGCCACAGTCAACTTGCTTTTAGTTTGTAAGCTGCTGGAGCAACAATCAGTATCTTGGCCTGATCAACTATAGACTGAAGAAAAGTTGTGCTTAGTTTGAAATGCTGGTTTTCAGTCAAGTTTTGTGGCCTGTGCTATGTTCTGCTGGTGGGTTCTCAAGTTTTTCTCATGTTTCTATACGTTACATGGCAAACTAACCAATTTGCTTTACTACTTTTTTCTTCTTTTTTGTCTGGACATGTTCTTGCACACTTGATTAGCACTAATGGATAGTAGCATTGTAAAATGACTGTGGAAAGGGTCTCAGAAACGGAATTTAAAGCCATTTTTGTTTAAAAGTTACAGCCCACTTAAAAATTATTTATACAGAAATTTAATATTAATTACTGTGTGATGAATGGTAAAATGAGATATTGATGCTCCAGGATTGGATTCACTTTATTATTAGAGGATAAAAAATAGCTTCTGTTTTAGGATTTTTGTGAATATTATTTTCTAGTTAATGCTTAAAAAGTGTGAGATACAGCTATCTAAGTTTATCGATATTGAAGGTACCTGAGATTTTGTGTAGTCGTCATTATAAATGCTTTCATGAACTGCCTTTTAATGTTTATAAAGGTGGCTGACTTGTCATTTGTTGGGGTTGAAAGTTGGTCCAGGAACCACATTTTCTTTAAAAGGAGAAGACACAGGGATTAATGTGCGTGGACACTTCAAAATAGAAGTGAATGATACTTATTTTTGTAAACTATTAAATATAAATTGACTGTGTGCCCTGAAGACTTTGGTATACATCAATACTTTTTGTTTTCCTATCTGAAAATAAATGCACGCTATCTCTTTACATATATATATATATATATACACACACATTATGTTGCTCACAGTTGAGCAAAGTATGACTTGTTTACTTTTTTTTGTGTTTTTTTTTAATTATAGAAAGCAGGAAAATATGTAATATAAATCCTTAATATTTTCAGTGCACACTTTTAGAAGTAAAACACCTTTGTCATGCATTTGAAAGGGGCTGAGGTAATACTGTTAGAAAATGAATTTATCAGTAAAAGGTTTCAAAATATTTTTACAGGGGTAAAGATACTGGCCTGATGGATTGCCTTACTGTATTCCAGACTGTGTTTAAGAAGGATTAAGGAAATTAATTTAACCAGTTATTGTGATGTGAACTGTATTAGACATGTTTTAGTAAAATGGTTGCATATCAAAGTTGAGTAAAGAATATTGAGTAGCAAGAGTGCTCAAAAATAGTTATAAAAAAAATTAAGTAACTTTTTATTAGTGCTGATCTACAGGATATATGTTAAACATGCACTCAGAAATGAAGTGATCATCTTTCTAACATACCTGAATTGTTTTTCTTAAAAAAACAAGGAAGTTAACAAAGTTGTTGCAAAAACACAGCATGTTTTTATTTCAAATGGTCACCTTCAGGTAGCAGTTATTCTTGAATTGTTCAAATCTCATAGTGTGAAATACACTGTGATCTCATTACAGCATCTAGTTTAGAAGTCTAGATAAATAAGAGTTTTTATTTAAAAAACCCAAAAATGTATTTAATTGTATGTCAGCATTGGATCCCATGGAAAAATGCACACATCTGTATTTAACCTGGTTAAACACTATAAATGACTAATGAAACATCTGAAGTTAGTAAAACTGATGAAGGACAGAACATTAGCAGTATCTTTGTTACAGCAGGGGCTGTTGTATAGTTCTTGCTTATTAATCCAATCCTGTTTCCTCCATTAGGTTTGAATTATAGAACCACACGCTAAATAAAAAAGTGAGGGAAGGGTGAAAGAAGACCAACAGTTTGCAGAGCTGAATTTAGTTTTAGTCTTCTGGCAGACTGCAGCTCCCATTCAGTATCCTGGTGACAGACAGCCAGGCTGTGTTCTGAGCTGCTCTCGTTAAATGCACTAGTCTTGAATTTCTTAAAGTTATCCTGCCATTTTGGATTAAAGAAAGGATTTTTCTTTTTTCTTATTTAATGAAATGTTTATGATAATAACTTTCCATATAAATTGTGCAGTCCGCAATATTTGTCGTGGGAAAATAGTGGTTTGATTATAGAAGTAGCCTAACGTATTTACTACTCATTATGAGTGAAGGAAAATCGTTATGATTTTTCTGTTAATATTTTCTTAACAATCTGATATTTTAGAAAATGACTGTATTAGTTGAAGTTGTCCATTCATGTAAATTTTTTCTTGAAGTCTCTGAAGAAAATTACAGTAGTTACCTGGAACTTTTAATTGTTAAATGCATTGTTTTTATTATTATTATTGAGTGTAAGTATAGGGTATTAATGGTTATTGTTCAAATAGTCAAGCCTTTTCTTGCTGACTTTAAATATGGGAGTTAGTGATCGCAGTAGGCTAAAAAATTTTGCTGAGGCATTTGCAGGGCTGTTGGTGTCTGATCTTTGTGACCTAGTTAGCAGATCACAAGTCACACTTTTCTTACCCTTTTTTGAAGAATACAAACTAATTTCCAGGGCTTCTGATTATCATTATTCTGAATACGGGTTACAGAGATTGTTGATTTGGACTTGATGTTGATTAATTACAGATATATTGATGTTGAAATGTTAATTCCAGTTTAACTCAAGCTACTTTTTGATGGTTCTTTTGGGGGCAGATGGGAAGAAGCCTTGGTGAGGCAAGAGGATTTTCCTCCAGAAAGCATAATCTGCTTGAATTGTATCACCTTTGTTAGGCTTCTCAGTACATTTTGTGTGTGGCTTTTGAAGGGAAAAGATAATTGTGATAGAGAAAGCTTATAGAGAGCCATTAGAGAAGTTTAAAAATTAGTTAACTGTGGTTCTTTATTTTTGTAATGAAACAAAAAATAGTCTTTCCATCTTCTGGTGACAAGAAGCCATTTATGGTGAAGACTGAAGACTTTGGAAGAACTTTCTATAAAATGTTGAGTTACTGAAGTTGTTAGAATTAAGTCTTGAGAAAGTGTCTTCTGGAGACAAAGAAATAAGCTGAATAATATGGTAATATGATACTTCTGCTGGAGTTGATAAGGTTTTATTTGAACTCATCTTTGAATATCTAGAATGAAAAAGTTGCTATTTTCTAAGTTGAAAATTCTTAAAGTTGGGAGAAGCTGACAAGAAATCATGGGCAAAAATGTAAAGAAGATCCTCAGTCAAGAATTACATGTGTTACTATAATTACTATAATAACTCATGTCTGTAGGTAACCCTCTGGAATGAAATCCATATTTGTTTTGTTAGAGTTGTTGTGTTTTTTTTTTTTTTTTTTCTGGCCATAGATCTCAGTGACCAAGACATTTGGAAGCCAAAGTATACAGACCTTTTTCCTCTTCAGCCTTTTAATTGAAAATATGTGCTAAAAATACCACTATGATACTTGCAAGGTTTTTTCTTCTGAATGTTATCCTCTGAGTACTTATGGTTATGCATGGAAGCCTCATGTCATCCATGGGTTGTGGTCTGGTATAGAAACAAAAATGCTACATGCATGTGGTAGACCTCTGCCTCAGGAAATACTCTGAAGTCAACCTCGGCAATTATTTCTGAATCATAAGCAGAGTAGTAGTTTGGACATTGGCTCTAGGGGTCACACCTTTTGGTCTAGGAGAAAGCACTTCTCTCCCAATTTATATTCATTCTTTCCTATACATAAATGCACACCATGTATTTGGTGATTTTACGTATATGTAGAGTTCAAGAACAATGAGTGAAAGTCATGCAGTTTCTATCCAATATTGAACGTATTTTCCCCCACTAGATGTTTCTTTTGCTCAGAGTCTGTATCCTTTTGTTCTTTGTCACTCCCAGAATACCATTCTAAATTACTTCAGTGCACCATACCTTTTACAAATACATTTCTTAATAACTTTTCAGAGATCGGATTTCACAGAACATGGTTTTGGTAGTTTTCTGATGTTAGTTTCTTCTAGGATATGTCTGAGGAATTGCCAGTTCTTGAATGCATTTTCCACACAAGGCTGTGGTGGTTTTTTTTCTCTTCTATGTCTTAAGTGAATTTGAAAACCAGTACCTGCCTTCTCTGTAGGAGCTATCAGAGCTCCTTTTCTTCTTCTGGGTAAAAATGGAACTTTCACTTTCTTTCCTGTGAAGCTGTGTCTGATCTAGGGAGGTGAAATGGACTTGGCATTTGCACTTTATTGCTTTATCCTGCCTTAAGCACTGTTTAAAAAAGCCAAAAGTGTATGCTGGAGAAGAGGACTCATAAGTTCTAAACCACAAATTTTTGTGGAATTGATTTTTCCAGAGTATCTTAATACCTATTTTTTTGTGGAATTTGAGATTTTTGTTCATATTAGCTCAGTACCTTTCAGATGAGGATATAATTAGTAAACAATATTTTTATTCTGATTTCTTTAATAAGGACTTTATTCAGCTAAAAGAGAAGTTCTGTTTTGTTTTTGTTTGTTTTGTTCATGCAGTTGTTGAAAATTTTGCCACTTTGTGATGCTTATAAAAAGTATATTTGTCCGTGTTTAATCATATGCTGTGGTTTGTTCTAAAAATGCTTTTTTAAATAAAAGTGGGAAAGGCAGTTATAGAAGCCTTGCAGATTGCATAAGATGTTCTTGTTACGTGACACTGGTACAAATGCTACAGCTTTTAGTGCTGTATGTAATATGTGTAAGTAGTATTATTTCCAAATTACTTCTGAAGCTAGGTATGAAATATCATAGGATATAGAATCTTATGTGCTTCGTACAGGATCAGGATCTTTTGGCCCAGGGGTCTCCTGAGAAAAGGACTAAGTGGTAAAATAAATGTTGTTATTGGTTGTTTTGAGGGGTGGTGGCGGTTGTGTGGGGGTGTTTTTGTTTTTCTTTTTTTTAATTCTTAAATTGACTGTAGGAATTCATAGAAAAGTTTTAGCTATTGACATTTATTTTACATAATTTACTTTATGTAAATCAATCATTGACTTTTACTATCACATTCCTTAATGTGCTGTTCCCATGTTTAAGTGTTGAAACTTTCTGGAGACTCTTCAGAATAAATGGATAAATGAATAGATGACAAATGTGAATAGGGGGGGGAAAAAAGTCTCTGGGTATCTGCTCTAGTGTTTGACTGCTGTCACCTTGTAAGACTGGAATCCTTGCAGGTATGCTAAACTTGACTGTATGTGGCCTTAAACAGCCTGATAGAGTGTCTAAGGTGGCCTTGCTTTCAGGTGGGGTTGCATCAGATGTCCTCCTGAGAGGTTTCCCAAACTAAATTTATTCTGTGATTCCTTGAATATATTCAGTTGTATTGGTTTACTTGGGCTGTGGAAAAGAATTAGTTACAAAGGGCCAGACTCACATTTTTCTTAAAAGTCCCGTAGATCTCAGTTGAATCAATTGTAGTATAAGCAACTGCTACTGTAAAATAGGTGATGTTTTGCATCTGCTTGCTTTGGTTTGTTTGGGTGTCTTTTGTAGTGTGTTTTTTTTTTTTTTTTTTTTTTTTTTTTTTAAAAAGGTATTTTATTTAGTAAGTCTTTATTAAGTCATTACTGGGATTGAAATGAACCAGCCTCACTTCCCAGGAGAAGGTTGCTGGGATGTGTTCTGTGTTGTTGTCTCTTTCTTTTTTCCCATAACTTTGAAGTCTCTTCCTTTAATATGTGATTGGGCATGCTTCTGTTGGGTGTTCCAGTACAGGTAATAACTGCCATATTATTGTGCCTTTCATTGTGGGACTGATAGGCATACTGCTTCACGGTGGTGGGGATTTCCTACATGGCCCATTATGACCAAGTGCACACTGTAACACGATGGAGAACATTGGCATTTTGGTGATGCATGATTTTCACTATCTCATGATAGGGGTAGGGTATACAGCCCTTGAACAACTTTGTATCGGGTGTTGTTGTCTGTTTGATTGAAAGATAAAAGGGCAGTTGTTTGAGTGAAGAAGTGAAATACTCTTGTTTCAGTCTCAGCCTTGCATTTTAGATGTTACAGGTTCTCAGTCCCCTCATCTAATGACCTTTAACAACTGGCATGTACAGACAGACATAAGTTTGTATACGTAGAGGGATTTAGATGCTCTACTTCAAGTAAAAAAAAAAAATAATAAATTGTAGGCTTTCTTTTTCTAATGTAGCATGAAATCAAATTTTGCATCTCTTTATATATAGAGATGTGGATGCTATATGCATTTGACAACTGTTCATTGGTTCAAATAATATTAAATGATACTTTCCAAAGTAGTTGATTTTTCACCTTTTTCTTAAAATTTTGAAGCTGTGTTTGCCTTGTATTGTGGTTAAAAAAAATGACTTTAACCCCAAAACAGCCCAATCCAAAAATTGGGAACCACAAAATCCCTTTCTAAAAATAGAAAACTTAATTGAATTTCCAAGTTTATTTGGCCGTTTCATTCTCTGAAATGATAAAAAGCTTATATTTCTGTTTATTCTTAAAAGGTATTCCTAATATTTCCCTTTGGCTCTAGCCAGAAGTCTTAGAGATATTTCATTAAAAATTATAGCCTATCCAAAATTCATTAATGAGCACTCAAAGTAGCATTTTTCTTAATAGTCAAAGAATTTCAAGTATCTCTGGGCAAATAATTAGCCTAATTTCTTCTTCTAGAACTAGTTTATTATATTTTTGGCACAAAATCTTAATTTCTTATGGAAGTCTTGTGTTAATTTTGTTATGTCCAAGATTTTTTTTTTTTAAATCATATTTATTGTAATTATGAATGCAGTCTAATTTTCCAAATTGAAAGACAGTCCTAAATTTCCCTCTGGTCTCATGTCCTCGTGGTCTTGTGATGTTAGTTCAATTATATACTTTCCTTGTTAGATACAGATGATAAATACTGAAAATTTAATGCAGGATTTAGGAGCTGTTAAGAGCTTTCCCGTTAAAACCAATAGAGAATGCTCTTTTTCTGTAACAAGACTGTGAATTCTGTTCATTAAATAACAAACCACTAAGTGAATGTTAACCACATGGATCGTGCTATCTTTGTAGGAAATTTTTCCATTCAATTTTACTGTATAGCCAGCTGCTTTAAAAAGGCAAAAAAAAAAAAAAGTCTGCAGAAGCTTTTCATTGCAAACAAGATATTGCTATGATGTAAATTACAGAACTGGAAGATACAAAAATAAAACACTGAAAGGATTGAAGTCTCCATTGATTTTAAGGATTCAGAATTACTGCATCATATTGTTTCATTCTTCTTGAAGGAAAAAAAAAATCATCTATGTTTCAGCACCTCATTGCAGCTACCATTTTTAGAAATTGATACCTGACAGATATGCTGGAAGAATGTAGCCATACTGCTAGAAAGGGAAGTTAAAGTTCTTCGGTCTCAAAAAAAAAAAAAAAAATCTGCCAGTAGCTATTGTTTAATTTTTGTTTTGACAATGGTCTGTGGTAATGTTTATATTGTTTTTCATGCCACCGAGTTCCTGGCCATAATAACTGAAAAATATTCCTCTGTTTATGGTCCAAGTGTTATTAAACAGGTTACTTTTAGTGCTGAGATTTCAAGCAGGAGTGAAGTGAGAAATGTAAGTTTGGGTTTTTTTGTTTTTTAAGAAAATTTTACAGATATTCTAAATTTATTTTAGCTTTCGCTATGCTGTACATTCATATTCTGGTTTTTCTTGGGCTATGTATCCTTTGGGATGTGTGTATTCTATAATCAAAAATTTCTAATTAATGACTTAATAGCTATTATAAATTGTTAAGAAGCCACATGCTTGTCCTGCAGCTGTAATTGGTATAGAGCAGGAGACAAGTCTGTATCAGCTGGGTAAAAAGAAGAAAGTTTGTTCGTGTTTTAAAATTACTAAGAGGTGCATGGAGTTTTGGCAGAAGAGCCATGAGGAAAAGTGCACATGAGCTGGTTAGAACTTTGTGATACAGAAATTTATCATCTGTTTTGGTCTTTATCACAAAGGTATTCCCAGTATATATGCTTTCTAAATGACTTGGTTTTAAATTTTATTTTATTGTTATTTTTTTAGTCTCATATTTATTTTGGATAGGCGTTTTGGAGCCTGCAGTTTTGACCAAAAATTTATTCTTCAAGTAACGTAGTCTGTTATGTCTGGGTGAAGAAACAGCTAATAAGCCTGTCCTAGATTGAAGACATTGAATGAGTCGTTTAGTGAGTATAAACATGCAAGTAAAACTGATATGTTGTCATAGGTAGGGGTTAACCAGAAACAGTGTTAGCCAGAAATACAAATGCAGCAGCCCTGCCCTCAACCAGCTCCACACTTACTGTTATGACAAAACAAACAGCAATATGCTCTGTAAGTTGTTCTTTTAAAATGTACAAAGTTCTGCAAGTATGTTAGCTACTTACTCAAAATTACAGGCCAAGTAAGGTATTGTCCAGTTGAATGTACCTGGAAAAATTAGTTGTCTTTACTACTGAGGCAAATTTATATTAGATTTATCATGTAATAGGTCAGGACTTGATTAATTTGAATTCTTACTAACGTGAGGTAGATTTTTTAAGTGAATGAAGAATCCTTCTTAATTCACTGTTTGGTCTCTCTACCACTTTTGCCTTTTGGACATGAAGAATACCGGGTTTACAACATTCCTTCTCCTCCTGACAGTTGGAATGGGGAAGAGGGGCTTTTTTCCCAGCTTGTGTTTTTGTGTCTTACTGCTTGTGAATGGCTCCTGGACTTCCTGTGTATAAAACCTTGATTTCAGTATGTCTGTTAGGTAAGTGCGTTTGCCAAAGTTCTCATGACCTATGTTAAGCTGATGGTCAAGCTTTGGTGGCTGCATTTTATGTAGAAAAGGTTGCAAAGATCTGATATGCACAGCTCTCTGTGTTTGAATCTATTCATCATGCATTGTTATCAGTCATAGAGAAGGAAGTCTTGGACAACCTGATCTGAATGCAGGGTTGACCCTGCTTTGAGTAGGAGCTTGGATTGTATGACCAGCAGGTCTGAATTCTGGCCTAAATTATTGTATGATCTAGTGAATAAAAAGTTGTCGATAAAATCTACTGGAAATACAGTGGCTTACATATTTGTGATCCATGAAAAGTTTCCTCCTTTTCACAGGAGTGTGACTGGAGAGCTTCTCAAGCCTTTTAGGACATGACTGTCTTTAGAACTATAATGTTTTGGAAATTGCCTGGGCTGGATGACCTACTGTGTCTTTTCCAACTGTAATTTCTATGAATCTGTAATTTTGAGGTTGACTTCTTGTTGCCTAATTTTACAGTTACTTAATTCCAGTATCAGGCATATTTTAAGAGACCACATTTAGTTATGGTAAGACTGTGGGTTGGTTTTTTTTTTTGTGTTATTTTTTAAATCCTTTTGCAGATTGTCAGCACTAATGTATTCTTTCCTATTCCGGTGCCACAAATAATGTTTCTAGTCTGTGAGGAAAGAATAGTCTGATTACTCATTTTGGAATAGATGATTGATTAAAAAATGCTGCTCCTGAAATTGTTGCAATTCTGTGTGAAGTGTTAGGCTAGTTCTGCAGTTTATTTATATAAGAAATGCATTTCCATCACCAGAATAAGGGGTGGAATTGAGAAATTGTGGATTTGGTCGCATTTTCAGCATTGTTATCAATTAAATTTATAAAGAATTACTTTAACATTTTAAACATTTTTTTACACCTAAATCCACGTGTACTTTTGAGGACTATGAAAGATTCCTAGCTAAAAATTGGCTTGGTCAATTTTTTTCTAAACTGTTCCTAAAACATATTTGTGTCCCTGTACCCTTCTCCTTGAAGAAAGCACCTCTTTCTTCATGCAAGAAGAAACATCTTTTTGGAAAGACCTCTCCTAGTAAGAGCTCTTGCACTAACGCTCTTTGAAAAGAACACATCAGCCTTTGAGTTTACGTGCCTTATGTCAGCATCCCTCAGGACTTAATCCCTGCTTTCTGTCCTAACTTGCTTCCTGCTTACTTGCGATACATGTTAAGTACAGTTACAGAAAGTAACAGGAATATCTTGAGTTACTTTCATTAGTTGAGTAACTTATCCTGCATTTTTGTAAAAGGAACTGCAATTTAACTATAAATACATCAAAATGCCACAGAATTCAGGGCTATAGCTCAAAAAGTTCAAAAATGCTGATCAGTTTGTAAAATCTAAATCAGTCCCTCCATGAAACCTAGGAAGGACCTCTGTGGTAGCAGAAAAATTTCCAGAAATTCACCACAGTCTTTTTCTAAGTTGCAGTTTGTGCTGATATTGCCAGACAGCTAAGGAGAGATGGGAAAAGCAGGAATCTTTTTGGATTTAATCACAGTGCTGATTTGGAAAAGCGACTTAACAATGAAAAATATTTTTATATTTTAAATCATAAACACAAAAATACAAAGTACACGGTAGATCGTGATTGCATTAAGTTGGACCGTCATGAAGGAGTTTCTTCATTTTGGAATCTGATGGTCAGAAATCCTACTTCCTCAACTCTTTTTTAAAATATATATTCAGACTAGGTGATTTAATGTTTTCAGTAGCACTTGTTGAGGTACTGGAGACTTGGCTGCTATACTTGAGAGCAATTGTAATAACTTTTGAAGTACCATCTTTCTGTTTTCCTGTCTTGGAAAGCTTTTTCTGCATTCTTGCTTTCAAAAGATGTTTGACAATATTGATGGGCAGTGCTTATCTTTTCCCTTGAAGATATTCAAATTCCATTGTAAAATACCAATTTTTTTCATTTATCCTGATCAATAAAATAGTGCTTCTTGAGAGAGCTTGCAGTTCTAGCCCTTTCATCCTCTATGTGAAAAAGTTCTTATTTAGGTCCCCTAATCTTTTGTAGACCTTGCAAATTTGGAAGACTTCAGGTAACCTGTGGAGATGAGTATTCAGTCTTTCATCCAAGTACTCCCTTCTAAATGAGAATGTGATGAGGTTATGAAAAGTACATAGATGACCTAGGTAGCAGTTGTATCCAAGTGATGGTCTCTACTCATCTGCCGTGTAACTGAAGTATGTATATGTATACAAATGTATGAGTCATTTTGTCTTTTGACTCCTAGTTGGTCATAAAATCAGCACATTTCTCTTACGAGGCTGGCCAATGAAATAAAGCCATTTTCCTGCAGCATAGAGCATTGTATTACTTCATACTGCTGGGCTTTTAGGGTTTGACCACAGTGACTTGTGCTACCTGACTCTGTCCTTTAAAACTAACACCATACGTTTGGTTTTACAAAGTTTTTACTGTTATTTTATGAGTAAAGGGGATCTAACAATTTAGTGGTTTTTTTTTTGTTTTGTTTTTTAAATCAAGATTTCTGCTATATTCCAGGATCAGTTGAAAGATGGATGATGATGACTTTGGAGGATTTGAGGTATGTTGTTTGCATTACTTAATTTTGAAATTTAACTATTTTCAATTGTTTTCATAGGAATTTATAACATTTTGTGAAATATGTAACAATTTTTTGTGTTTCTAGGCAGCAGAGAGTTATGAGTTTGGAAATGGTGAAAAGCAGGTGACATCGCCTGCTATTGCTTGGGCAGCATTTCCTACAGGTATTGATAAAATCACTATAAAAGTTCTTAATAATATATGGCTGTCCTTCTGTATTCACTGTAGATATTGGTACCCAGAGGATGTTCATACACAATAAAAGAACAAGCAACAGTGAAAAACTAGCATAAGAGTGTTCTTGAGTAATTATTTTGGGAAGCTGCACTTCTCAAAGTTAAACTACTTCTTTCTCATTCCTCAAGAAAGTTTATCCAGTTCAAAGGCTGATTGGCATGTCATGGCGAGAAGAAATAGAGCTTCTTCACTCAAAGTATATTCTTACTTTTGAGTATGGAAGGTCTGTTGCAAATATGGGAAAAGATACAAAAAGTAAACTTGAAAATAGGTCTTGAACATGTTACTTCCTTCATTTTGTGATAAAGTCTTTCAGATGCTTTTGGGGAGGGGGGAATGAGGATCTTTTTCACTTAAGCACTTTTTAAAGCTGGAAAATACATTGCACATCCTTTATCTCAAGCAGAAGCTGAAACATTATGGAGCTACTTTTATTAATTTATACAAATGCCTGGTGCCTGTCTGAATTTTAAGAAATGAATAAATATTCATTGATAGTGGATAAATGTACAATATCAGTAGAACTTAAAGATTAAGGAGGTGTTACTGTTTGACAATTAATTTTATTGTGGGAATTTAGCCTAGATTTCATTGCTTTCACAAAAAGAAATACCACTTTAGCAGCATTAGGGGAAAAAAACAACCCACATTTTATTCTTTGGTCATGAACTGAAGATTTCTGCCTGTTATTATATTATTATGCTGAATAAATTATGCAAACTAATTATAGTTTTAAAAATTAGACAGGGATTTGTCTCAATATGAACTCCCCATAAATCATGGTCTTAATGTTTTTATTTATTTCTGGTGCTACTGGTTTTCATCTATTACAGAATGATTTGTTTTATTTGTGATTGAAATAAAGGAAAACAAATAATAAGGAAAATATATTTTCCCAAATAACTTTATTCTTCATCTTGTCATTTTGGCTGTTACTCAAAAATACTGCTTAAATTCATTAGCATATTTGAATGTGTTTGATTAAATTAAATCCAATATAGCTGTGCGGTGTCTATCTCATGTAGTCTAATTTAAATCTAATAAGGTGGATAGAATTTAAATGATTTGTAAATAACATGGAAGTTTTTTGTAAGATTTGTAAGTGACGCAGAAGTCTTAGGGTAGCTTAAGCAAAGGTATTTTAAGTATTTAAAAATTAAAAATATGCATTCAGAATATTTTGTTACTGTAAAATCTTTACGTGACTTTAATGCAGATGTTGCTGTGAATAAATTAACTTATTGCAAGAGGCAAGCTTTTAATAGGGTCAATCGAAATGCTTGTTAGGTATTGACTTGTAAGTTAATGTTTTTTGTAACAGATATAACTGAATTGTCTGACCAATGTTATTTATATGCAAGTTGTTCTTGTCTTGCCCTAGAAATCTGTCACTCAGAAAGGTTTGCTGAAAAATATCAGAAATTCAAATTTATTATGGTGCTATTGAGATGATTTTGATAAACTTGGACTGTAATACCATTATATACAACCAAGATTCAGTGAACTTTATGGAGGAGCATGTTAATCATCTCATCAATTTCCTGCATATCTGATGTTTGTAAGATATAAAAAGTTATAAAACAAAACAAAGAAACCTGTTGCAGTATTTCTCAGCATGCAGGAAGAAATCAGAAATTATTTCTAACGCACCAGTGTTGATTACAGTGAGCAATTTTGGCCTTGAAATTTGTCTTGGACTTCTTACTGTTCTTTTGAATGCTGATTTCACTTTTTCAGTAGACTTACAGTATGATAAAAATGGTTATTGGTATGTGCATATAGTCTGTTCTATGCAGTACTTCAAATCAGCAAATGTTTAATTGTGGTTGCTGATTCAGAAAGGGTGAAAAATAATAATTTGTACAGCAGAAATATTATACCATTCTTTCCCCCTCCACCAGGACAATTACCAGAGAATATGCACCTCTTTCTGTTAGGCTTCTCTAGCAGTGTCACCTATTAAGAAAGCACTGGTTTTATTCTAAAATGGGTTGGAAGTGCAGTCTGAGCAGGTGTTTTGGATTCAAGCTGTGCAAAAACTAAACGATTTTGTTTACGAGTGTTAGGTGAAACCAGACTCATGGCAGTGTTAACTGTGGATGAGGTGAAGATTTTTTTTTTACTTTCAGTTTGTGAGGAAATGAAGCTTATGCTATTGCTTTCAGTCCCTGTTCTCCTATTTATAGATTTTTAATATGTTTCTTAGTTTTAGTGAAATCACTTATTGTCTGTTAATTACACTTCTCTTTTTTTTTCATCAGGGACTGAGTAATGATAGAGCTTGACCTGGTGCTTCACCAGAGAAAAGGAAGGTTGAATCCAGTCACTGTGGATTCTGTAGAAGCTGTCTGGTGTTGATACATATTTGGAGATTTAGGAGAGCTATAGTCTATCGTCTCCCATGGTCATAGATGGTAGCTGTGGAACTGAAAGAACCAGGGGACAAGAACACAACTGTATGAAAGCCAGCACTAAAGCATAAATATCTTCATTTCACTGTTTTACATGATCTAGACGACCTCCATTTAATTAGTGGAAATGTAATCAGTTCAGTCCGTGAACTGGAGAGCTGTTCAGATATCCAAAAGCTAAATTCAGCTTTTAGGGTGAGCCTGAGTATCTTCTTTGTGTCCATGAGTTGTATTGACTAAGTCTCTGCTGACTGTAATGCTCACGTAGCCATGTAAGCTTACATGTCTTAATGTGGAGCCATATCACGTTCTCAAGTTCCATTGGTTTGGCTGCTTACAGGGTAACACTTTTCTTTAGTTTACTTCTGTCCTTTGGCCACATATGTTAGAAAAATTGTTAGTTTTTATGTGTGGCCTCCAGTCTGTATTGATCCAAGGTTATTTTAGTTATTACTTTTTCACTGAAACATTATTTCAGTACCTCCTGGAGCAAAGGTGTGTCAGAGGAGCTCTGTTTACTTCTTTATTCATTAAGTTCTTTTGGGAATCATTTCTATGCTTTGTGTCATGCCAACATGCTTACCTGCTGTAAGCAGATCTGGAGGCAGCATATATAACTTTGAAGCTCTTGATTTACCTTTATCCAAAGGGTAAATGTTGGCCAAGTTTTATGTTTGGTCTAATAGTAAGAATTCTCAGTGCCTTCTTGAGTAACGGGACATTCTGTGGACTACGGGAGAAGATTTCTCTCCTTTTTCTAATATTCTTTCATTAACAATGCAGATGGACTGTATGTATACAAAGCCTATTTTTCATGTTTCAACTAAGAATTCAGTATTTCTGATGGTCTTGTTTGGGCCAATGAAGGAACAGGTGTTTTGAAGTCTATTCAGTGTGAAGTGGAGTGATCTGTACTACTGTGCAGACATCTGCATGGCTTGAAGGGTGCTGTTTTCAGCTGTTGTGTTGAAATGATTGTTTTCAGTTGTTACTTTTCATAATATATTGTGGATTTCTGCAGAATACTAACTAACTTGACACCCACAAATCCATGGGCCCCAATGGGATGTACCCACAAGTGCTGAGTTGGCAGATGTCATTGCTAAAGCCGCTCTCCATCATATTTGAAAGGTCATGGAGAGCAGGAGAGGTGCCCAAGGACTGGCGGAAAGCCAATGTCACTCCAGCCTTCAAAAAGGGCAAGAAGGAGGACCGAGGAAATTACAGGCAGCCTCACCTCCATCCCAGCTCATTCTGGATGTCATCTCCAAGCATGTGTAGGGAAAGAAGGCTATTGGGAGTGGTCAGCATTTATTCACCAAGGGGAAATCATGCTTGACCAATCCGACAGCCTTCTATGATGGCATGACTGGCTGGGTAGATGAGGGGAGAGCAGTGGATGTTGCCTACCTCGACTTCAGCAAGGCTTTTGACGCTGTCTCCCATAACATCCTCATAGGCAAGCTTAGAAAGTGTGGGTTAGATGAGTGGACAGTGAGATGGAGTGAGAACTGGCTGCATGGCAGAACTCGGAGAGTTGTGATCAGTGTTGCAGAGTCTAGTTGGAGGCCTTTTAGTCCCCCAGGGGTCAGTAGTGGGTCCAGTATTGTTCAACATATTCATCAACGACCTGGATGAGGGCACAGAGTGTACCCTCAGCTAATTTCCTGATGACATAAAACTGGGAGGAGTGGCTGACACACCGGAAGGCTGTGCTGCCATTCAGTGAGACCTGGACAGGCTAGACAGTTGGGTGGAGAGAAACCTTGTGAATTTCAACAAGGGCAAGTGTAGGGTCCTGCCCCTGGGGAGGAATAACGCCATGCACCAGAAAAGGTTAGGGGTTGACCTGCTGGAAAGCAGCTCTGCAGAGAGTGACCTGGGAGTCCTTGTGGGCAACAAGTTGGCCATGAGCCAGCAATGTGCCCTTGTGGCCAAGAAGACCAATGGTCTCCTGCAGTACATTAAAAAGAGCAAGACCAGCAGGTCGAGGGAGGTTATCCTCCCCCTCTACTCTGCCCTGGTGAGGCTGCATCTGGAGTCCTGTGTCCAGTTCTGAGCTCCCCAGTTCAAGAAAGACAGGGAACTACTGGACAGAGTCCAGCAGAGGGCTATAAAGATGATCAGGGGACTGGGGCATGTGTCTTATGAGGAAAGGCTGAGAGACCTGGGTCTGTCTAGCCTGGAGAAGAGAAGACTGAGAGGGGATCTCATCAATGCTTATAAATATCTGAAGGGTGGGTGTCAAGAGCAGGGCCCAGACTCTTTTCAGTGGTGCCCAGCGACAGGACAAGGGGCAACAGGCACAAACTGGAACACAGTAAGTTCCATCTTAACATGAGGAAAAACTACTTTACTTTGAGGGTGACAGAGCACTGGACCAGGCTGCCCAGAGAGGTTGTGGAGTCTCCTTCTCTGGCGATATTCAAAATCCACCTGGATGTGTTTCTGTGCAACCTGCTCTAGGTGAGCCTGCTTTGGCAGGGGGGTTGGACCAGATGGTCTCTAAAAGTCCCTTCCAACCCCTGCCATTCTGTGATTCTGGGATCTCAACTTGGGAGGGGTGGTGGAGGGGTGGGAAGTATTTGTAGGAAACTAATATATCACTGAGGAGATTGGAGGGAACTGGTTTCTTTCCTTGCCATGATTGGACAGGGTTCAAAGGTCTTTACTGATAATGGTATACAGCCTCATTTAACTCTGGAATGGTCTTGTTTTTCATTTGCTAACATTTCCATTACGTGGGGTGTGTGGCTTTGGAATTCAGATTTGACTGTCTAGAATTTACATATGATTAAAAGTTTGTCTTGTTGCATGTTTATTACGTTACATACCACCTCTTTCTTCCTTACAGTTGCCAAACTGCTTTAAAAGACAGTCATAATGACAGTTTTCTAGAAACCAATTTTAAAAGAAAACCAACATCAAAACAAAATTGATGAGAACGAGTTCTCAGTTTTCTTATCTTTGTAGTCATTGAATACTGACATATTTATTTTAGAGGTCCAACTAAATGGTTACAGTGTTGCAAATTTTTGGTGGCAGTATATAAGTTTAAATAAGTTAGGAAATAAAATCAATATTTCCATATGACCTTAGATTTAAGATGTTGGAATAGTATATGTAATTACTTATTTTCTACAATAGTTTGGCTTTGGGAGAATAAACATAAAAATGTGGGGAAGAGCTTTCTGCTATGAACTATAAGAAAAAAATCTTAAAAGAACATTACAGTGGTTTTTCTTCCTCTCTAGATGTTGATGTACTGCTGTAAACTGGTATGTGTACAGAAGCAGCCTAGTGTTTCCTGTTGATAGGAGGATATTCATGCTCTGTGAAGTCAACAGAGAAATTGCTATGTACTTCAGCATTTTGTAGATATTTACCTGTTGATCCTAATTCTAATTCCTCAACAGATGTGGAAATGCAGGTCATTCTGGTGAATCAGTGATCTGCAAAGACAGTGATAAAAAGTTTTGATTTTGGAAAAGGAAAGACTGGGAAATTTGCTGAGGGGGGAAAAAAAAGGTAAAATTGCTGAGGAAAGTACTGAAACTGCTATGCTATGGCTTTGCAGAATGTCATACATGACATCTGAGACTCTTACAACATTTATTGTGGGCATATTGAGTGTCAGTTGACACCTACGAATGTATCCCTCCGCTTGTTCTTTAAGCAATTCAGCCCTTTCTAATAGTTATCTGTTTACATTGAGTTAAAAGCAGTGTAAGTATATGAAATACTTTGTCTATTTTGAATTAAATTTACTAGTTGTTACTTTTTGTTTCATGGGAAAAGATTTTTTTTTTAACAGATTCTGTTCTTTCATAAATTGAGTTGGTTTTCACTGACAATGGTAGGTTTGTTACTGATGTATTTTAGAATGCATTTGACGTATTCTGTTGTGTGCTAGTTTGCTGTGTATTGGCAAAAGTAAATTAGTTGATGTCTGTAAATAAGTAGTTTCCAGTTTATTTTTCCCTAAGCTGTTTATTCAGCATTATGCAGGCTGTAGATCCCTGTGTTCTAGCTCTGACGATACAGTTGACAGAAATTGCTGCCTTGTAGAATAGTTTCCTGTCTCTTACAGTTGTGCTTGAGCAGCCATATGTGAGGGTGGGATTTAAGCAGATCACTGAAATTTGGATACACAAACCAGTCTTAAACTTTCTATCTGAATATTACTTTTAACTGAAAATGTTCAGTGATACAGCTTGCAGTGTATACAGTATGACTTACAGGGTCATTGAATTGTATCATTGAGGAAACGGGTAGTCAAGGATGGAAACTTAGTTTTTATTTGTTGGATTTCTTATTTTTAATGGCTGAAACCTACATGTAGGGGAACTATGCTGCAAGTAGTTTGAAATGTTCTACAAAAGTATGCCAAAGATTTATATGGTCTGTGCCTCAGAGTGCTGCTGACATATCATGTCTTAATTGCTGGATACAAATAACATCCAATTAGTAAATGTTACTTATGTTTATTTTTTCAGTGGTATATTTCATATCTAATGTCATCATTCTGAAGCTCAGTATGAAGTATACAACTCGTATGGAATACTGATTTAGCAGAGTTCATGTTCATCTCCTTGGTTTTGTTTTCAGAATTTCTGATCCCCCAGTAATTTTAATATTTTTTGAGCTTCGTTAGTAGGATAAAGATATAGATTTTTTTTCTTGCATGAGCAAGGTGGCAGGCTGTTACTGATCTCTGTTTCTACTGAGAAACTGCGTGGTTTTGTCAGTTCTTACATACTAACCTGTGATAGAATATTCTTAATATTGGGAAGTAAAGGGTTCAGAAATTGTCAGTTTTTTTTAAATACAGTTGTGGGAAAACTTATATCTGCATCTTATTTCAGTATTCTTGGACACATGACTTTTGATATACCTGTTTTTCTTTATAGTACTGCAGCTTTGATCAATGAGCAATAACATTATTTGTTTTTAAATTCATCAGGACTATCAGACTCCTGCCTTGCTTACTGAAGAAGTTAGAGGAGATATATTGCATCAGGTCAGGATGACGTGGAGGAATATTTTGTCATTATTATCAGAATGGCTGTGTATCATAGCAGGTGGTGCAGCAGTTGAAGAGGAGAGGATCTGTGAAGTAGTACTGAAAAACCAGTATCCGCACTAGATGCACTTCAGGAGTTTTATGTCAGACTAGCATTAACCTGGTCCTCTGGACTTGAACATCCATTAGCTGTTGGAGTTTTGTCAGAGGCAAGTTTTTGTTTCGGGGGTTCTGAAACTGTTCCATTATGATAACTAAGGCATAGTAAGCAGGAATGATTGAGGGGTTGTCTCTGTAAGCGAATTTTGAGCTGAACTAAAATGCTAATGCAATTTCACCAGTATATACACAAGAGGAATGAATAAAGAGAGCTTGAATTACAGACATAGCACATGTAATTCTAGGAATGTCCAATTTATGAATCTTTAACATTGCTGAAAATGAAAAGAAGGTTGTGTAAAAAAGATGTTTGAATGATACCTTGGAGAGTTGCTGCCTCTTCTTGTCTCCTGCAAGGTCATGTATTTAGTTGAATAATTTTAAACCACAGCGCTCAGAGGTGGTCACCAGCTGTTGCTCCTCATTTTCTAGGCTTTATTTTGACAACTTAAGAGGTAGGTTTTTTGTTTCTGTTTTTTCTTCCCCCTCAAAATGCTAAACATTCATTACTGTAACTGGAATCACTGAAAGATCAATTTGATTGTAGAAGATTCCACATAAAACTGTATTATCTCAAAATGAAGTTTTATGTCTAGTATTGGATACCCCAAAATACGTGAATACCTTAACCTTTAATCTCTGAGAGTCTCCAGTCCTCATCTGTATCCAGACTCAGTTTCAGTTTTTCCTTTTGCAATATTTATATGTGAACTATACCTATACTATGGTGGTGATCACCAAAGGATAAATGCTAACATCACCAAAGGATGAACGCTAACACCATAAGGATTGGTGTCATGCTAGGTTTTTCCTTGTTAGTTGCCAGTTTTAGTAAGAGAAATAGCTTGTCTACTCAGTCAGAATTGCCTGGTGTACATTATTTTAGCTGGTTTTCCATCTGGTGGAAATTTATTTCAAACTGGAATTCAGGGTATTAAGTGATAGCATAAAAGAGAGACATTACTGTATTTTTAGAGGCAAAAAGGTCTCCTCTGTCATCTCACTGTCATTTGAACTAATGGAGTAGGTAATTGTTATAGGAAGCTGCCTTTGTAAGCAGATATTTGGAAGGGGAGTTTCACAAATATCTTACAGTATATAAAGGAAGCCTAAAAAGTCCCATTTCCAATTCTGGAGAAAAGTTTACTGTTAAAGATGCAGTTGTGTCCAAGTCCTTTGTTTTGTCCTGGTTACCTGAATTGGTTCCCATTCTGTTTGCTGACGTGCTGTCCTCAGCTGCTCAGCTGTTTTTTTGGTTGGTGTGTGTGTTTTTTTTTTTTGTTTTTTTTTCCTTCCCACATGTCCAAATCTACTATTGCTGCAGTTAGCATCCTGATACTTTCTCTGTCTCTTGGTCTATTTTCTTTCCTCTTTTTGTTAGATGAGATTTGCATGTTCCTTCCTCTATGTTAACCTGAAACCCAGAACTGCATGGTAAAGAAGATGGGACACGGAGCACCTGGATTCAAGGATTAGTGTGTCCTTTTGAATGCCTTTAGGCTAATGTATACACTTGTTTGTGCTGTGTATGCATACTTGTGCAGTATTAAATAGTGATATTGAGAGGCTGAGCCTTGCTCTGGGCTAGTGGCATCTTTCACATTTTACCAGATTTGTAATGATAATGTGAGCTGCTTTTTCTATGGCAATTGGATATACATTTTTGTCTACTGCAAAGGCATACCTGTAGCTAACCTTATCAAAGTTTGCAGCACTTTGCTGTTAAATTAAAACTGTATGTAAGGCTTTCTCTTCTCCTTTTTATTTAATTTATGTCTGAATCTTTCATAAAAGTGCTCAAGTTTCTGTTGTGTTGGGTTGATAATGATGATCCACTGTTCAGGATTTTTGTGGCATAACTGGAAATTGTTATGGAAGATCTCTCACTCCAGTATTAATTATACTTAAGTTTTGTTAGCTAGACACTTATTCATTTTTTTATCTTTTGACCTCTTATGAAATGTAAAACTGCTTTTATCATGTGTCTTGGTAAGCTGTTTGTCTTCTAAGACAGTTGAGGTTTTTTTTTACCTTTAAAATTTATAACACTTAGGAAATTCTAAGTATGGTTTTACAGTTGACTTAACCTTTCAGCTTCATCATGATCTTTAATCAGTTTATGTGAATGGAAAAAGACAAAAGTTAAAACTGCTGCTTTTGGCCATTGGCTTGTGAAACCTGTAAGTTACAAGTGTAAATTTAGTGTGACTGTACAATTTTGAATGTCCTTAAGTTGATAGTACTCAAAAACACAGGAACCTTGTATGGAATTACTCTTCAGTGCAATTAGATTGTAAGAAGTAACCTTACATTAGTATTACTATACTTGTTGCTAGTGTGACAGGCTTTGCTAGGTATAGATTTCAGAAACAGAGTTAATTTTTGAATGCTTCTTCATTTTGTGTGTGTGTTTTCTGTTTTTATTTTTGAATTAGTATCTGAAGTCCATATATCTCCTGACGTTCTTCTGGAGCACTCTGTGCCTTCTGCCTGCCTGGTTCCTTCTGACTCATTCAGTTTATCAGGTGATAATGTGGTAACAGCTATTCAAACAGCTAACAGTGTTATAAACCCAGCTGTTCTTGAAGAACAGGTAAAACCACAATTTTTGTGTTTCAGTATGGGAACATGATGTATTAAATATCTTAGCGCTGTATCTTTTCTGTAGAAATTTAGATAGAATTGTGTTTTAAGAGCAACAAATATGGTCTGTGATACAGACTTTGAAGTAAAATAATTTTTAAATTATGTTTAAATCCTATAACTGGGAGACACTGTACTACTTTTGTACGGACTGAAGGAGAGAAAAGTATGTTAAAGAGTTATTAAAAGTTAAAGGCGTGCTGATAGGGCTAGACGTGAAAGTAGGAAACAATAGCAGAAAGGTTCTCTAAAAAAAATTTGTTAAAGATGTAAAGATTATGGCTGTACATACATGTCATGTTTTCTCAAGTTGTTTTAGGATTAGAGAATTAATGTTTAATCTTTACGTAATTATAATTAAATTAATTTTAGTTTTATTTTTTATTTTATTATATTTTACTTCATTTTTTTCTCCCATTACTTTTAAAGTTGATTTTTTTTTTTGGCATCTGACACAGTCCTAGTTGTGTCCTCTTGATCTCTCCTTATGGCTTCAATAATGCTGAGAACTGGTCTTAGTTTTTTTTTCGTTTTCAACTAAACAATTAGGTGAGCAAGGGAGGGAAAAGAATTTCTGCCTGGAGACTAGCACAAGAATGCTAGTTTGCTAAGGATGAGAGTTAGGTAGATTTACCATCCCAGGTGAATTTTTATTGCCATTGGTTGCAGTGACATCTATTTGAACAAGTTTATTGATTATAAAGTTCCTTGTTTCAGGATGCAGAGTGGTATATAATTGAAGTAGAAAGTGCCCTTGGCTTTCTCTGAACTGATCAATATTTTGGGCTAGTTTGCGACCCTCCTGTTTTCAGCACTTACTTGGTTCTTTATTTTTCTGGTAGTCTCATCAAGTCCTAGGGCTACTCATGGTGAAAGTTGAATTTCACGATTAAGTCAGATTTCCATAATCTGACCATTTAAAAGCATTTCTCTAGAGCTATTTAAGCAATGTGTGCAAAATACTTGTTTTGATTAAACTGACTCTTACTGGTTTTCCTTTGAGCAGTGTCTGTATGTTCACACTCCCAGAATGACTGTGGCTAGTACAGTTCAAATAGTTCAGTCTTACTAATGAATTAGTTACTGTTTTATATTTTTTCCAGCCTAATGTTCTGGGGAAAGTCTATAAAAAGTGAAGAAGAGATGTGCCTAGATGTAAATGATGCCACAGAAATTTTCTTAGAAATCCAAAAGTTTGTGTTTTTTTTTTTTTCTTGAGGAGGGGAGTGTTTGTTTTCTCTTTTGACTGATGCCAGCCAGCCAGGGTAATTTTCTGTGTTGAAAGCTCTCCATCTGCCTCTCTGACAATGTTTTGATAAGCAAATTTCTATTACTGGCAGGATGATCAAAATATGCTTTTCTTCAGCCACAACAGATCCTACCCTTTTTTATTTTGGCTAACAGTGAAATGTGAATAACCTGTATCCTTTCTTGTTTGAGCTAGGCCAGCAACTTTGGCTTTGGTTCTCTGGATAGAACACTTTGGATATTCCAGAATACTAGGCTTAGGTGTATTTTTTAAAACTAAAAAGTCATTTGGTTAGGTAGCCTTACTAAAATTAAGGAATATACTTTGTTACTTCTGAATTAATTATGTGTGCAAATTCTAGTTGTAGGCTACGTTTCAATTTTTCTCATCTTGTTCTGGTCAGCTACTGACAGACCCATGGTTTCATAAACTCCCTTTTTAATGCAGGGAATAATATAAACGGAAGAATACAACATTAGCAAGTGTTACTAAAGGGAGTAAGGGAATTGAGAGGAGGTCCTTTAATATTTTGAAATTGAGATGATACTTTGCAGTCTTGGATAAAACCAAAGGAAAATGGCTGGCATACAACTATAATAAAATATTCTTAAACCTGTTAGAGGAGGATGTTAGGAGAACTGTATTCTTCTATAATTGTATCTCTAGAGCTCCTTGAGGTTTTGTGTTAAAAAAACCTAAAGCGTTTCAGGTTCCAACATCACAATTTTTGGCAGTGCCAGACTCTAATCTTGAGTAGTACTCAGAAGTAGCATTAGCACATCTAGCTTCTCTTTGCTTCTTATGGAAGGGAAATTCCAAGCACAAACTGCAGTTTCCTTTCTGGTTGTTTTGTCTGCTTGATCTTATGTATTCATGTACTGTCAAGATCTCAGCTATTTTTGTTTGTTTCTTTCCTTGAGTCCTTTGAAAGATACTTATTTATTGAAAAGTCAATCTTTTATTTGAGTGCCTGTCTGGAATAAAAGGTGTTAAGGGAAACGGCTTAAATCAGACCAGTCAAACCTGTGTTAATAAACACATTGAGATGTTCCTTTCACCACCCCTCCCCAAATTTCAAGTGCTGTTGGCTTTCAAATAGTTGTTGAAAAAGTGGCAGCTGAAATTAATTAACCAGCTTTTTTTTTTTCCTTTGAAGTTCCTTTGCTGTGATATAAACAAGTTTTTACCTTTTTTAAGAAGGAAAAAAACCCTTTCGCTGTTGTTAATTATAAAACAAAATATTTTAAACCTCACCTAACTTATTTTTGTGCTTTTCTGAAAATATGGGCTTATTATCAGTGTTTCATCTGTTTTGGGTTGTGTATCCCAGATGCTTCCGTTTCAATTTTTGTACTTCTACATTTCGCTGAAATGGCATTAATAAATGTTGTGGGTATGTCCCAATTACTTCGTTCTGTTGGTGTAGCATCAAGAGGACATATTTATTTTAGCACAAAAAAATTTGTATTCCCTTTCCATGGCTACTGTTTGCAGTCTGCATTGGATGAAAACGTGAAGTGACTAATCCAAGGAGAGTTTATTTCCATGTAAGCCTGATGCTTTGAGACAGATGATTCAGATTTAATTCTGTCTCTTTTCACCTCTTTTGAGTATTTTGACCTCATTGGAAACTGTGGTATCTGTGCCATCCTCCTCCTTAAAGCTTTCTCCTAAAGTATTCTTGAAAAGCAGCTGAGGAGATTGGGAGGATTGATGTGAATCCACCTAGAATTACTAGCTACTGTTCCATTGTTGGAGCTTTCTTTTTGGCCAGCACATCCTACGTATGAGAGTGCGCATGGCCAATTTCAGAGAAGTGTGGTTTCAAAAAAGTAACCTTAGTATTTACAGTTCCTAAGTTCTGTAATGTCATCTGGAAATGAAATTTGACTTGACTGGAATGTTAAATTCCCTTTATCATTTCCTTTACCATTTTGTTTCTCTTATGAATTAGATTCAAGCAGATACTCCAGTTACCTCTTTGAACATAATTGAAGACAAGACTTTAGTTACGTCAACCATTGCTTTGATTGATGCTGAGACACAGAGAACAAATGAACCGAAGAGCTACCTTCAACAAACTGTTGCAAATCTAGAAATCAAGCTTTGCACTGCTGAAGAAGAAAAACTAAAACTTAAACAGGTATGAGTAGTTTTTTTAATGCAACTGTCTGGCATTCATATAGGATTTAAGTATAGTTGGAGCTGGCAGAGAATTGCAATTCATTTTTTGTAGAAATAAGCCAAATTCCAGAGAAATAGGCCAAAATTAGCCAAAATACTTTTTTTTCAATGTGTGATGTCTATTTTAGGCTGAATTTTAATAGTTTCAGGAAAATAAAATTTCCTGGAAGGGGGGGAAAAAAAACAAGACAACAAGTTTTCTTAGCATTGAGCCATGTGGTTAGAAGGTATAGTGATTCCCCTGTATTTTGGGAATGAGCATGTGGTCACTGAAGTAAAAAGTGTCTTTGGCTATCTGTATGAACATAACACATAGCACTCCCCCCCTCCCCCGCCCCAGGAGCTCTACTAACTAAATTCTTCATATTCCTTCTGACCTGAATATGCTAGAGTACCAAGCAGGGCTATGCCTGTAATTATGCATCTGAGTTAGCAGTAGGTCACTGAGGCATGGGAGAGTAAGTTTAATTTCTGCTACTCTTAATACTGTTCCTTGATAACTATCAAGGTGTGCTAGAGAAGGACAAAATGGCTAGCTGGAAATGAAAACGAGGATAAATAACTATAGCCAAAGATGAGGAGGTCTGGAATGGATTGATTTTGCTAGTAATTAAGTGTATGAAGAAGGGCTGAAAGGGAAGTGTGAATACTGACTATAAGATGAGATAGGCTAGGCTCTGAATTGAAGAAGTGTTGCACAATTGGTTTCTATCTCTGCAGCTGAATCAAAGACTTTGAATCTCAAGAACTGTTTTTATTATTTCGTCCAAAAGCAGGATTGAACTAAGCAGACCTGCTCTTTCTGTCCTCCTTATGACACTTTTAGTTGTGCCTTTGTTTGAATAGCTGTACAGTGATCTGGCAGGTCATTTGTTTCTATATTGGCTTCCTGCGTGGCTGCAGAAATAGTTGTTCTTGAGCAACTGAAATGGTGCCAACAGCTTATGTATAGTAGGAATGAGTTTGGTAGGAGCAACAGCTGAATTAAGAAAAAATAAAAATCTTTAGCTCTTTGTATAGCAAATAATTTTGAAGTTTATTGTCTGTAGTGTCATTCTCCTTCCTTTCTATTGGTTCATGTTAAGCAGGCTTCTAGACTGGATGTCAGCGAGATGACAGAATATTTTAAAATGTTACTCATTTTGGAGATGTAGGTAGAGATCCTTAGGGCTGTATGTAATGGCATTTCTGCCTTTGTAGTGAAACCATTTGCTAAAAGTACATTTAACATGCTGCTTTTCAAATGCAGAAAGACAGCACGACTATTAAAAATATAGAAATAATTAGAATAGAATAGTTCCAGTTGGAAGGCACATACAACAATCATATGGTCCAACTGCCTGAGAACTTCAGGGCTCACCAAAAGTTAAAACATGTTGTTAAGAGGCATCCAAATGCCTCTTAAACACCAACAGGCTTGGGGCATTGACCACCTCTCTAGGAAGCCTGTTCCAGTGTTTGACCACCCTCTTGGTAAAGAAATGCTTCCTAATGTCCAGTCTAAATATCCCCTGGCACAGCTTTGAACCATTCCCACATGTCCTATCACTGGATACCAGGGAGAAGAGCTCAGCACCTCCCTCTCCACATGCCCTCCTCAGGGAGCTACAGAGAGCAATGAGGTCACCTCTCAGCCTCCTTTTCTCTAAACTAAACACACCCAAAGTCCTTAACTGCTCCTAATACGACATGCATTTCAGGACATGCCTTTGATTTTAAATACCTTATACTTCTTGAATATATTATCTCAATTTAAAGACTGCAATCAGAATTTTCTTACACAACTCTTTATCTCTATGTATATTATGATAGCAAATGTCATAATCTTCAGAAATGAAATTAGTTAAAATGATTAACTGAATTTGTATTTTCACAATTCACAAATGTTTGTAACTTCAGGTATTTTATTTTATAAACATCACAGGAATTAGAATATTTACTGGAAAAACACAGTATTCTAGAAATGGATTTCTTGAAGGAAAAAAAAGAAAAAGTAATTTCACATCAAGATCATTACAAGACAGTCCAGGTAATTTCTTTCTTATAGTATCTTACTTTTTTTCAGGAGGATTTTGCATATGGTATATTTATGTCTGACTAATACTCTGTTAAGTATGTACAGGCCTGCTTCAAAGCCTTTTGAATTTAAAGAATTTCTAAAGTCTTTAGATCAGAGCCTGACTTGCATAAGTACATTATTATAACTTTGATCAGTCATCCTTATTATGATCTGTTTCGTGGAACAGATGAATAGAAAACCACTTTGCACAATACATGTATGTTTAACAGTATGACTTAGCATGTTCTAGAGTAGCTGTGGCCGATTTACTTGTAAAGTATTAACTGATTTGAATATGTAATAGTTTGTGTTGCGTAATAAAAATCTGAAGTGTAATTAGATGCTAGACAATGGAATTAAAATTGCTTCCATTGCAAAGATCAACATAATTCATTAAATACATGTATGAAGTCTCACATATAAGACATTTTTCATTGACATTTTCGGTCTTCTTCCAGTGTTATAGCAGGACAAACTAAATATTATAGCCTTACAACATTTCAAAAGTTTCTTGTTAGTAATTCAGCTTCACTTAATTTTTTGCTGCTGTGGATGGGTTTTAAGTAGCTACTGCATTGTTTCCTATTTGAACTTCAGAGTTACTGTAATTGTGTTGAATTCCTGGCTGCAGTACTTCCTAGAACTTATCGTAATATAATAATCTAATTTTTTTTCTCTTTTTGTGTAACATCCTACTCAATGAAAGAAATGGTAGCTTAGCTATGTCATAAGTTTTACTTAAAAACCTTTTAATTTATGCAGTATCATACCAGCTAAAGTTAACGATCCTTCTAAACTCTTGACATTAGAATTAGTGGATTTTATTTTTTAATACTGTCATGATGCTCTTCAAGCAGAAATATTTAAGTAGTTGTCGCGGTTTAGGCCAAATCGGCCACTGGGGACGTAGGGGACCCCAGATGGGACCGAGAGATGCTCCCCTCTACCCCTCTTCAAAGAGAGAGGTAGAGGAGGAAAAAGAGACTTACGAGTTTAGAAGGATCTAAACTACTTTAATGAAGTATTAATAATAAAATAAAAGGAAATAATGAGAAATATACAAAACCGTATCAAGCTCCCAAGATGACAATCACAACACCGGCTGGCACTGGGGCAGTCCCAGGCTGGACTCAGTGACAGACGGGAACTGGATTCCGGATCTGGATTCAGGATTGGGTCCAAAGGCAGACGAACAGACAGAGTCCTCCTCAGACGTCAGCCATTGAAGCAAGAAGGGAAAAAGAAGGGCAAAAAGAAGGGCTGACTCTTTGCTCCGTCAGCTTTTATACTGAGCATGAGGCGGATGGGATGGAATATGCTGTTGGTCAGTTTTGGGTCACCTGTCCTGTCCGCTCCTCCCCGCAGGTGAGACCCCATTATGCTTTTCCGCTTCCGACCCTCCAACATGGCAAATAACAAAGTTGGTTGGCCTTGGGTGTTAGAACAATAAGTATAAGCAAGAGCCTTCCTGCATACTGTGTCTGGACGTCAGCTCTAAACATTGGTCTTATCACTCTGAGAGAGTGAACATTGTCTGCACAATATGCTGTTAATTTCAGTAGTTAGAAGAGGCCCAGCTAAGAAGCGAAGTTACTGAACAAAACTGGTCCTGTTTTACCTCAAACCAGGACAGTAGTGGAAATGTTACTGAGGTTTGTAAATATCAGTCTGTCTGTATCATACCTCTTTGAGTCAGGTACTACGGTTTTCAAGAATGGCAATGAAAGGGTCATAACCTTTAACTTACTTTGTAGAAAAACTCATGTACTTGCTCTTCTTGTCTTCTGGATATAGCCAGAATCAAATCAGAGAAGAAAAGTGAGTCATGCTTCTCAGAGCTGACAGTTAAAATGACTTCCGTGAAACTTAAATATTGAATACCTTCTGTTAATACAGCTTTTAAGGCCAATTCCTTTTGTCTTTCTCCATTGGCTCCTACAACACTAGGGTCAACACCTGTGGCCACACACAGAGTAAATCTGGCAGCCACACAGTACAGCTGTCTGTCTTGCTAGCATTTCTTTTTCCAGCAGAAACAGCTGGTTATTAGTGCTGTTGATTTGAAAAGCTTAAAAGCTTTAAAGTGGTGACTCTGGCATAGCTTTGGGAAGTCTCAGGGTAAGACTTTCAACTGAACTGATTCTGGCATCCTAAGCTATAGGTGTGCATTGGCTTAATTCCTCTTAAATTAAATTTCTATGTTAATATTTAAATATAGTATGTAAAACAAATGCCTCATGAGATGGTTCTAACTGCTTTTTACATGAAAATGCATTAGCTCATGCACCTTTATACTCACTAGTTAACTGACGTCCAGCACTTGTGACAGGGAATTCTCAAAAGCTGCTTTGGAGGTAAAAGAGCCAGTCAGTTAGATCTTTAACAAGGTTATATTTAGATTAAACTCTTCCTTTTTTTGTGAAGTTATTGTGCTTAGTTCTGAGAGATTTCATTAATCTTTGTCAACTAAGCCAGTAATTCTTTTTTTTTCCATCTTTTGCTATTGATTTCTTGCCTCAATCAAGGGTGACAGTTATGTTACCACAGTTTTGTTGTCACAAAATTGTTTCAGTAAAATACGCTTTCAGGTTTTTTGATATTAAAAATATTTTGAAAGGCAAGGTAGGAACATTATGCATACTACAGATGTTTTCTGAGTTGGATTAGCATGCTGATGAAGTGAATTGTGTTCTGGACTAGTCACAAACTTTCTTGATTGTGAGTGTGAAAAAGCCTTACACTTAATTTGGTAGTACTGAAAATGGAAGAATTGAAGGGGAGTGATAATCACTGGTCCTAATTGCTGGGGGGGGGGGCGGGCAGAATTCCAAGTCTTTGGTATAGTGTTAGCATTTAACCAATGGATGACACGGGAGTGTTGCTGCATTTATGCTTGTGTAAAAGAGAAAAGTAAAAAGTTGTGTGTCTAAATAAAATTAGCTTTAAAAAAATCAAGATTGAAGAGAGCGTGTAGTATTTTCACATTCCTAATGTTGTTTCCATATGTTACTACAACAACCAGAGACAGTAAAGGAGCAGCAGTGGGTTCATAAATAGAATAAACGAATTGCTATTAACTAGTTATTATAGGTTGTTTCGATATTTAATGCAATGGTCTTTTTGATATCTTGAATTCATACAAGCTGGTGAAATTAGTTATGATTCCCACATTCTTGCTTTGGTGTTTGTAGTATTTAAAAGGCAGAATAACATACTGTAATTCTAACTTTTTTGCATACAAAGTGTAGCTGAGTTAAAATTGCTGAGGGAAGTGTAATTTTAGTTTTCTTGACTTGTGTGCAGTGCTGCAACCATAAAGTTGCATAAATGCAATTTTAGCTATATAGTTCCTTGCTTGTTTAGACAGGAAGGAAACAAGTGCAAATGTATGTCTGATTTTTATATTTTTTGTCGGTATGTCAGTCTTATTTTTTTTCCCTTTTTTGATCACATAGTCATATATATTCATCTCAACTCTTAACACCTCAGCTCTTCTCTAAATGTGAGGTGCTGCATACTTTCAAGACATTTAGTGCTATTAGGTAAGACATGTTTTTGACTGTAATGCAGAATTAGTGGCTATTTTAATCCTATAAAACTAAAATTTTGCTGCAGCCTCATTGTGGTATGTTGTAGAAATTAATAAATGCTGCATGTTAAGACAACCAAATCCCAATTTGTAATGTAGTGGAAAACAGTCAACAGCAAAATGAATACTCTGTTTAATAGGTGATGTTCTCTTATTTGCAAATCAGAGAGAGAACATTTAATTTGCGAAGGGAAAATAGTGTCTGGGTTCTAGTGTTTTGAGTAGGAACTTAATTCTTTGGACAGATTGTTTAGCTGATAAGACTTCTGATGTTTGGTCTATCTACAGACAACTGGTTTTGATGATTCACTAAGAGCTGGATCATACTTTTCCCCTGCTATTTCTTTGATTTATGACACATTCCCATTTGAAGTAATACTGCATTGCTGCTGGAAAATTCTAGTTGCGGTTATACACATTTTTTTCCCATCATCAACCCTTTCTGGAAGTTAAGCAGGCTGTTTTTTTTAAAAGAACAATATAGTTGACATGGTTCAATCCTTCTTTTTGAAATAGATTTTTTTTCTTTTAGCAACTGACATCTATTCTTCTAACTTAACAAACCTATAGTTGTTTTGAAAGCACCAAGAAGGTTTTCTTTTTGGAATCCTTTGTTTCTGTTCTGCCTTTTTTTAGGGATTGTCTTTTAAATTTTTATTGAAAAAGTGACTTCAATGTGCTTATTTTATTTAGCAATATTCCTGTTGTTGCAAAAAGTCATGGTTAAAAATGAATTGGCTTAATACTATAATTTCATTTTTAATGATGCTTTTGTGTGTTTTTTAAAAAAAAAAAGGGCAGGTCAGATAGACTCCTTGTTTAGATGGTGTTTTAGAAAGGTTAGAGAGGAAGCTTGTACCGAAGAAAACATTGACAGATCAGTACATAATGATCCAAAGACTTCACTAGGTCATGCAGTAACACCTAGCTGGGCTTAAATGGCATGGTAACCTAAGTCCAATCATGCTGGTATTAGATGTTGTTTCGTTTGTTTATTTCTGTTGATCTGTTAATGTTTGGGGAATTTTTCACTTGAGTAGCTGTCCAAATGTCACGTTAAATTATAAAGCTTCAAATTATGAGGAAAAGACTTTACGTGCAGTTAAGTAAAGACAGGAAAAGGGGAACTTGATATTTTGAGCTAGTTTCTTCCCTTCTAATTCTGAGGGATGAGCTTATTTTTATTCTGATTAATATTGCCTGTTAATTTTATTTTTTATATATTGGGCCTATCTATCACACATATTCATATAAAACAGAATGCACACTTTGTGTCTGTCTCCTTGATTTTGGGCACGATGCTTCAAAACTCTGAAATACTTTGTAAGGTATATAAGAATTAAAACTTAGTTGATGCTACATTCATCACAATTTTGCCTTTAAATTAAGTAGAATTGTACAAACAGTGATTCTGATGTACTTATAATTTAGGACTGAACATAATGAATCTCAAAAATTGTACCTAATACATGTAAAAACTTGCTTGTATTCATAAGATGTTGAAAAAGGAATGGTAAATAATGCGGCGTAATCTGAAGATGACTGATTTTATGTGTATGGATCCTCTTGATTTTTTTCCCCTCTTTCTTTTATATTTAAAATGATGTGTCTTAACTGTTGCCTCACCATGCTTCATGGAATTTCTTGCTTTCAGAACTGAATTAAGCCTCATAATATTTCGTAATGTACCTCAAAATCTTTCATTTTAGATTCAAATAATGTCACAGTAATCTCAATATTAATGAAATAATAAGTATCGAATAAGTAAAATACTAGCTGTAGTGGTTACACGCTAAACTTCTGTAATGAAAAGAATTTCTTTTGGAGAGTTGGCATTACATTTTTGTAATTCCAAGGACAAGAAACAAGGTAACTAATTTTATATTTATGGTGGCAAAATTCAGTTTTGCAATGATGACAGAAGATCTTCCAGAAGGAAGTAGGGATGTTGGTTGTTGAGAAGGGTAAAGCAGCTTTGGAGAGCTGTAGTTTTGAGGGCTGAAGGTTCAGTGGTGTTGCAAGAGGGGGAGGAGGACAGCAGTTAAAAGTGAATAGAAGGTGCTAATGGGGATTGAGGAGTGAGAAATTGATCATAGATATTTGCCCTCTTCACTACTCCCAGCATGATCTTGTCCAAGGGCTAGTACTACTTCTAAGAGACCTTGTCCCTATAACAGTGATGCTATGTGGTGCTGATCTGGACACAGAATGGCTGGTGTGCATAGGGTACAGATGATTGCGAGTTAGGGGTAACTCTTCTGGTTTGCACCTTTCCAAAGGCACCCCTTCCTTCCCAGTTCCCTACATTATTGGATTTTTGCCCCTTCCTCCTTCTCTGTTTTTATCCCTTCTTCTATTTCTCCACCTGTTCTTCCCCTTGCTTACCTAATGGGTAAACTCAGCCATTCTGTGCCTTCCATTTGCCTTCACCTCTTCCTTTCTTATCCAGTGTTGACAACTGGGGAGTATAATTTTGCCTTTAATTTGGGTACTTCCCAGCATTTGAGAGAAGAACAAACTGGGCTCTCTAACTTCCCCAGCCTCTGTTTTGTTGTTGATACAGGGGCACTGTCCATTTCTAGCCAGCACTAGACCTGCAGTATGTGATCTAGCAACTGTCCATATTGTGAGGACTGTCAGTGACTGAAACCTGAGGACACATGAGAGAAGTCTGAAATGCACATCTTCCTTGAATAATTGACCTGTTCATGTTGACAATAGGAAGGTGTCAAAGTTTGCATATTTGGAATGAACACAGATGATCCCAGAGAGAAAGCTTCCTGTTCTGGAAGACCCCTGTGTTGTGCATAAGCACACGTACATAAGCAATCTTGGCCTTGTATGAACATTAATTTCCTAAAGTAATTTCAAGAAGCAATCTTGCAGTTGGATGTCTAGCAAAACAAGCTCTTGAAGCACTTGCGGTTGAAGTGACAGGGTGGAATTGTCGTGTTTCCTAATGCTAGTTGGCCATATGATGAATAAATTTTGTATCCTGTATTGGAAGATACAACTTTCTCTGGAGGAAGGGTTCTCTGTGTGTTAATGCTCTAGTTAATATAGCGTACCCCCATCCAAACAGGTATGTCTTTATCCTCTTCTGATTAAGAGACCAATTTTTCTATTTGGGAGGATAGCTCTTGGGGGGGGGGGGGGAAAATATGATTGTGATGGAAGATAATGTCCAAGAATTTGTCTGTTGCCATGATACTGAACATAAAATAAAGTACAACAGGAGTGATCGTGCTCTTTTTCAAACGGCAAGTCACATTTGAAATTAATTTTTTATTATTTTGACTGCAAAGGTTATCTCCATTCCAGAGAAACTGATAAAGCAGCGGCTGACAGATTTACTTCTGTTGGCAAGCTAAGTATACCTTGATGTATTATATCAAGGTTGTTGCCTTATATGTTGATGAGCAGCTGGAATGTATGGAGCTCAACCTGGGGGAGGATACAGAGCCAACTGAGAGCCTATGGGTCAAGATTACAGGGAAATCGGGAGCAGGGGACGTTACAGTGGGGGTATGCTACAGGCCACCCGACCAGGAAGACCAAGTGGATGAAGCCCTCTACAGACAGATAAGGGCAGCATCACGTTCACAGACCTTGGTTCTCATGGGTGACTTCAACCACCCTGACATCAGTTGGAAGGATAACACAGCCAGGCACAGGCAATCCAGGAGGTTCCTGGATTGCATTGAGGACAACTTCCTTCTCCAAGTAGTTGAGGAGCCGACGAGGAGAGGAGCCGTGCTGGACCTTGTTCTTAGCAACAAGGAGGGGCTGGTTGACAGGGTCAAACTCAAGGGTAGCCTGGGCTGCAGTGACCACGAAATGGTTGAGTTTGAAATCCTCAAGGCAACGAAAAAGGTGCGCAGCAGGCTGACGACCCTGGACTTCAGGAGAGCCGACTTTGGCCTCTTGAAGAATCTGCTTGGTATGGTGCCGTGGGATGAAGCGCTGGAAGGAAGAGGGGTCCAAGAAAGTTGGTTAATATTCAAGGACCACCTCCTCCAAGCACAGCAGCAATGCATTCCTACAAAGAGGAAGGCAGGCAGAAAAGCCAGGAGGCCTGCGTGGATGAACAAGGAGCTCCTGGAACTGACCAAAAGAAAAAAGGAGGCCTACAGGGAGTGGAGACAGGGCCGGGTAGCCTGGGAGGATTACAGAGGAATCGTTCGAGCAGCTAGAGAGCGGGTTAGACAAGCTAAAGCCCAGCTAGAACTAAATCTGGCCAGGGACATTAAGACAAACAAAAAATCCTTCTATAGGTATATCAGTGAGAAAAGAAAGACTAGGGAAAATGTAGGCCCTCTCCGGAAGGATATGCAAGAACTGGTTACCCGGGACAGCGACAGAGCTGAGGTACTCAATGACTTTTTTGCCTCAGTCTTCACAGACAAGGACAGCAGCCGCACTGCCCAAGACGCAGATTGCAAAGGAGAGGATTGGGAAAACGGAGCACCGCCCACTGTAGATGAAGATAAAGTGAGAGACCACCTGAGGAACCTGAAGGTGCACAAGTCCATGGGACCTGATGAGATACATCCGCGGGTCCTGAGGGAACTGGCAGATCAAGTCGCGAAGCCACTAGCCATCATATTTGAGAAGTCGTGGCAGTCTGGCGAGGTTCCTGCCAACTGGATAAGGGGAAACATAACCCCTATTTTCAAAAAGGGAAACAAGGAAGACCCGGGGAACTACAGGCCAGTCAGTCTCACCTCTGTGCCTGGCAAGATCATGGAGCAGATCCTCCTGGAAACTCTGCTGAGGCACACAGAAAACAAGGAGGTGATTGGCGAGAGCCAACATGGCTTCACCAAGGGCAAGTCATGCCTGACAAATTTGGTGGCCTTCTATGAAGGGGTTACAGTGGCAGTGGACAAGGGAAGATCTGCTGATGTCATCTACCTGGACTTGTGCAAAGCGTTTGACACTGTCCCACACGATATCCTGGTCTCTAAATTGAAGAGACATGGATTTGATAAATGGACCACTCGGTGGATAAAGAACTGGCTGGATGGTCGCACTCAAAGGGTTGCGGTCAACGGCTCGGTGTCCAAGTGTAGAGCAGTGACGAGTGGCGTTCCTCAGGGGTTGGTACTGGGACCCGTACTGTTCAACATCTTTGTTAGCGACATGGACAGTGGGGTAGAGTGCACCCTCAGCAAGTTTGCTGATGATACCAAGCTGTTTGGCGAGGCAGACACGCTGGAGGGGAGGGATGCCATCCAGAGGGACGTGGACAGGCTGGAGAGGTGGGCCCAAGCCAACCTCATGCAGTTCAACAAGGCCAAGTGCAAGGTCCTACATCTGGGTCGGGGCAATCCCAAGCACAAATACAGGCTCGGCGGAGAATGGCTGGAGAGCAGCCCTGTGGAGAAGGACCTGGGGGTGATGATTGATGAGAAGCTCGACATGAGCAAGCAGTGTGCGATCGCAGCCCAGAAGGCCAACCGTATCCTGGGCTGCATCAAAAGAAGTGTGGCTAGCAGGTCAAGGGAGGTGATTCTGCCCCTCTACTCCGCTCTCGTGAGACCCCACCTGGAGTACTGCATCCAGCTGTGGAGTCCCCAACATAAGAAGGACATGGACCTGCTGGAGCGCGTCCAGAGGAGAGCCACGAGGATGATCAGAGGGATGGAGCACCTCTCCTATGAGGAGAGGCTGAGAGAGTTGGGGCTGTTCAGCCTGGAGAAGAGAAGGCTCCGGGGAGATCTTATTGCGGCCTTCCAGTACCTAAAGGGGGCCTACAGGAGAGCTGGGGAAGGACTTTTTACTAGGGCATGTAGTGATAGGACGAGGGGGAACGGCTTTAAGCTGGAAGAGGGCAGGTTTAGATTAAACATTAGGAAGAAGTTTTTCACTTTAAGGGTGGTAAGGCACTGGAACAGGTTGCCCAGAGAGGTTGTTGAAGCCCCATCCCTGGAGGTGTTCAAGGCCAGGCTGGACGTGGCCTTGGGCAACCTGGTCTAGTGAGAGGTATCCCTGCCTGTGGCAGGGGGGTTGGAACTCGATGATCTTCAAGGTCCCTTCCAACCTAAAGCATTCTATGATTCTATGATTCTATGTGTTTATTACAACAAATCTGTGAACTTGGTAATTGAAAGGAAGAAATTGTTTATGCTTTTCTGAGATATTTCCCCCCCAACATCTCTATATGAATTTAAGAGGAAAAGTTACTATTTTCCTTTACTGAAACATGATAGTGTATAAGAATGTTTGTAGCAAAAGAAGCATAGCTCTAGCCTGTTTGTGCTACAGTTTCAGTCACATTTTAAATAATTTCACTTTAATTTCAGATTCGGGAAGGAGGGTTGAAAAATATGGACTCAATCGTAGGTTGTGAAACAGATTTTCTCTTCTTGAGCTGGCTCTGGAGATTTAGGGGTGACTGACATATCTGGATAGTGTAAACAGCAAAAATAACATACTGTTTTGTTGTCGTTCCTATTTCTGTTTCTCAACTGTTGAAGTAGGTTAAAGATAGCTGCTTCTGTGCTTGCACACTACCTGTGTTGAACCAGTTTAATGACTATTTCAGTTTTGTCACACATGGACACTAGAAATAATGTAAGCAATTTTAATGGGATTTTAAATGGGAATTGATTAATTAATTTACAAAAGACTCTTCATAAATCTCTCAAATTTGGAAATGTCTTGTACTTCTTAATGGAAACTGGAGACTTACAGTTGATTCAGAGTAAATGATATCTGGAGTATTACTGTGACTGCTGCTTTTGTTCGCAACATTAGCAGTAAAGCACATATGAAAGCTCAATGCTATTTTGTTTAATTAATAAATATCAGTCAAAAGGTTAGTGACTCACAGAAAACATCTGATGATATTTGACAGTTATGTCAATGTTACATTTTTGCTATGGTGCTTTATAGTGAGCTCTTCGCATCCCCTATATATCAATTCTTAGTTTGAAAAATACTGTTTTAAAAATAATTGTGATAAAGTAGAAAAATTCCATCTAAAGCATTTGATTCACAGAATGACTGCAGTTGAAGGGAACCTCTTGAGATATGGTTTCCCACAACATTCTTGCCTCTAAATTGGAGAGGTATGGATTTGATGAAATTGACTGGATGGCTGTATCCAAAGAGTTACAGTCAATACCTTGATGTCCAAATGGAAACCAGTAACAAGTGGTTGCCCCTCAAGGGTCTGTACTAGGACCAATACTATTTAATATCTTCATTAATGACATAGTGGGATTGAGTACACCCTCAGCAAGGTTGTGGTTGACACCAGGCTGAGTGGTGTAGTACTAATTGACTAATTGTCCACCGTTGCCCACAGGCTTTTCTCTGCAAAACCGCTATCCTGCCATTTCACCCTCAGTGTGTACTAGTGCATGGGGTTATTCCTGCCCAGGTGCAGGATTTAGCATTTCCCTTTGTTAAAATCCAGCCTGTCGAGGACCCACTGAATGGCTGGGTGATCAGGTGTATCACCAGCTCCTCACAGTTTTGTATCATCTGCAAACTTGCTGAGGTTGCATTCTGCCCCATCATCCAGGTCATTAAAAAAGAGGTTGGACAGTATTGGCCCCAGTGTCAACCTGTGGGGTGCACAGCTTGTCACCACGTGGACTTTCTGCCATGCTGGACTGTCTGGACACGGGCATTCAGCCAGTTTGAAGTCCACCTCACTGTCCGCTTACCTAACCCATACTTTGTGAGCTTGTCTATATATAAGGACGTTATGGGAGAGAGTATCAAAAGCCTTGCTAAAGTAGAGATAAATAACATCCACCACTCATCGCAGAAGGCCATCAGGTTGGTTAAACATGTTTTTTCCCTTAGTAAGTCCGTACTGACTATACATTCTTAGATTTCATGTGTCTGAAAATGGTTTCCAGGATCAGTTGCTCTATCACCTTCTTGGGGACTGAGGTGAGGCTGATGTGCCTGTAGTTCCTCAGATCCTCTTCCCTGCCCTTTGTGAGGACAGGCATGACACTTGCTTTCTTCCAGTCCTCGGGAACCTCCCCTGATCACGATGATCTTTCAAAGATAATTGAGAGTGGCCTCACAGTGACATCGGCCAGCTCCCTCAGTGCTTGTGGCTGCATCCTGTTAAGGCACCATGGACTTGTTTAAGTCTGCTTAAACAAACTCTGCTAAGGCACATGGAAAATAAGGAGGTGATTGGTAGCAGCCAACATGGCTTCACCGTGGGCAAGTTATGCCTGATGAGTTTGGTGGCCTTCTATGAGGGGGTTACAGCGGTAGTGGACAAGGGAAGAGCAACTGGTGTCATCTACTTGGACTTGTGCAAAGCGTTTGACACTTTTCCACACAATATCCTGGTCTCTAAATTGGAGAGACATGGATTCGACAGATGGACCACTCAGTGGATAAGGAACTGGCTGGACGGTCACACTCAAAGAGTTGTGGTCAACAGCTCGATGTCCAAGTGGAGACCAGTTACGAGTGCTGTTCCTCAGGGGTTGGTACTGGGACCCACGCTGTTCAAGATCTTTGCTGGTGACATGGGCAGTGGGATTGAGTGCACCCCCAGTAAGTTTGCCAATGATACCAAGCTGTGTGGCGAGGCAGCCATGCTGGAGGGGAGGGATGCTATCCAGAGGGACCTGGACTGGCTGGAGAGGTGGGCCCAAGCCAACCTCATGCAGTTCAACAAGGCCAAGTGCAAGGTCCTACATCTGGGTCGGGGCAATCCCGAGCGCAAATATAGGCTTGGCAGAGAATGGCTGGAGAGCAGCCCTGAGGAGAAGGACCTGGGTGTGCTGATTGATGAGAAGCTCGACATGAGCCAGCAATGTGCGATCGCAGCCCAGAAAGCCACCCGTATTCTGGACTGCATGAGAAGTGTGGCCAGCAGGTCAAGGGAGGTGATTCTTCCCCTCTACTCTACTCTGGTGAGACCCCAGCTGGAGTACTGCGTCCAGTTCTGGAGCTCCCAACATAGGGAAGACATGGACCTGTTGGAGCGAGTCCAGTGGAGGGCCACAAAGATGATTAGAGGGCTGGAGCAACTCTTCTGTGAGGACAGGCTGAGAGAGTTGGGGCTGTTCAGCCTGGAGAAGAGAAAGCTCCAGGGAGGCCTTATAGCAGCCTTTCAGTACCTAAAGGGTGCCTACAGGAAAGCTGGGGAAGGACTTTTTGCTAGGGTATGTAGTGATAGGACGAGGGGGAATGGCTTCAAACTGGAAGAAGGTAGATTTAGCATAGATATTAGGAAGAAATTGTTCACTTTGAGGGTGGTAAGGCACTGGAACAGGTTGCCCAGAGAAGTTGACAACCATAGTGACACTACTTTTAGTTACTTCATTGTTACTGTTCTTTTAAAAAAAAAAAAAAAAAAGTTTTGCTGCTGAGACTTGTATTTTTTCCTCATTAAAGGCTTAAATGGTCCAGAACAGCATGACATTTAAAATTACCATGCACTTAAACTACTGAGGACTCTTTTTTACTTTTCTTGGCTGAAGTTTTATCATTTAAAGAAAACTGATACTAATGAAAACTAAAACATCTGTTCTTAAACCTGAAGGATGTTGAGAAAAACCAGATTTTCCTAATCCTATGCAATTCCTTAAAAATAAACTTGCTATTTAAATGTTTTGCTAGACAGACAATATTTTGGTTTTGGATATGCATTACAAATTTTTTGCATCCTCAAGCAAGTAATTGTTTAGGATGATCAACACTAATTTCCAGAAATAAATATGGTAATGAAATTTAACTTAAAATATGAAAATGCAAGTCTGATTAATGCTTAAAAAGTAATCCAAGATGCTATGATAAAGGAGTGAAAGCAATTTTGAATATCTTCATGTATTATAATATATTTCTTTATATGAAAAATAATTTCAGCTAGTAATTCTGCACTTTATGTAGTTCCTTTTTATATAGGGAGAACAATCCAAGTTCCTGTGCTAGGTTTTCAAAGCTCTAAGGGTATAGTCTGAGTTTTGAGATGAGTGTAGAGGGAAGTGGGCGTATCATTGAAAAGTAAATTTCCATTCATCTGCTAAGTAGAGAGTTTGAAGTAAGGCTAGGTTACTTCAGGGAAGCTAAGAAGGAAAAACATAGTTTGAGCTTATAAGCAAGAAGTAATGAAAAATATTCTGGATGTCGCTTACATTCAAACTGTGTAACTGGAAAAGTAAATTTTATGATTGAAGAGCCTTCTTGTTAGTGATAAAGACATCCATTTCCATCTTCATGAACTAAACCGTAATTTTCAGTAGTGTTTCAGTTTGCCTGCTTTTGTGGCACTGTTTTGTGAAATATTTTGTTTAAAAAAAGAAAACAGCAACATAACCCCCAAAAAAGCCCCCAAACCAGAAACAACTCTGTACTATTTAAAAACTACTAAAAAAATATTCTTATTACTACAGTTCTATGATGGTGTAATTTTTGTAATTAATTACTTTTGTAAGTAAAAAGACACTTGATACTTGTTTCCGTTAAGGAATATTTAATTGCATAGTTTTTGTTTTTATGTAGCAGTTGCAATTTTAATTGACAGTTTTAATAATGAGTTGTGCTAAACACTTTGGTTTGAACACAAGAAAATCTGTACTAGGTTATGATGAAATTAGCTGCTTCTAGGGAGATTTTGCTCTTCTTTCTTCCTTCTTGAGTCTTTCAGTGTTTATCAGATATTTTTCAATACTGTTATCACTTCTATTGGATCTGCCTCATTTGGGAACTTCCCTCTTGTAAATAGAGACAAATGTAATATTGGTCACTAGAGGAGAACAATTCCTGGCTTTCTATGGAGTCTAATCATATCTGTGCCATCTGGGAATTCCATTACCTGTACAGAATCCCCTGATGACCAGCCAGAAAGCAGCTGCATGCAGCTGGAGTGGTGAGAAGTTGCTTTAGTGAATGAGACTTGAACCCATTGCTTATAAAGATTCCTTTTAGCCATATATCATTTTACCATAGTCAATGTCATTGTTTTAAGCTAGATTAAGCGGATCTTAGATATCCTATCCTATACATTTGTTACTTACTAAAAAATATCGTGACTGTGTTAACTGAGGAAAGTTATTCAGGGCTTTATGGTATTCAGCCAAAAATACAATGGACATCTCTCATGCAAGGAGAAAGAGGATGTTGTAGCTGTCCTGTAACAAAGACTGTAACAAAGACTACAGGAGTAGTCTGAAGATATCTCATGTTTCACATAATATTTTAATGAGGTAGTTCTCACATGGATTAGGGTCTAGTGGCACTTGCCCCCTTTCTTACATCAAGATTGTCTGTCTTTACTTGCACATTCTTTTGAGAAATAAATATTAATTAAATAAAAAGAGCAGTTTTTTGAGACATGTTACAATTCCTATGACAATATTTCATAAAATTTCAACACATTCCTATTCTGTCAATTCTGTCACCACCAATTAAATTATCTTATCACATACCAGTCACTGCCATAGCTGATGAATTTTCCATTGCACAATAGAAACCCAGTAGTATTTCTGTAAGGAAGAAACAATTTTTTATTCATTTTTTGATGCTTTGTGTTTTTAGTCTCTGCTGTACTACTTTAGGTTTTCAAATGTGACCTCCAGGCTTTTAAATTTCTTTACAGAATCACAGAGTGTCCTAGATTGGAAAAGACCTGTAAGATCATCTAGTCCCATCATTAACTGAACACTGACAAGCCCACCACTCAACCATGTCCCTAAGCACTATACCTACACAACCCTTAAATATCTCGAGGGATGGGGACTCCACCACTGCCCTGGGTAATGTGTTCCAATGCCTGATGACCCTTTCAGTAAAGAAATTCTTCCTAATATCCCATCTAAACTTCCCTTGGCGCAACTTGAAGCCATTTCCTCTTGTCCTATCACCTGTTACTTAACAGAAGAGAGGTCCACTCCCACCTCTCTGCAGCCTCCTTTCAGATAGTTGTAGAGAGTGATAAGGTGTCCCCTGAGCCTCCTTTTCTCCAGGCTAAATGACCCCAGTTCCCGCAGCTGCTCCTCATAAGACAAGTGTTCCAGATTCCTCACCAGTTTGGTTGCCCTTCTGTGCACACACTCCTGCACCTCAATGTCCTTCTTGTAGTGAGGGGCCCAAGACTGAACACAAGATGCGGCCTCACAAGTACCGGTTACAGGGGTAAAATCACCTCCCTGGTCCTACTGGCTACACTATTCCCGATACAGGCCCGGATGCCGTTGGCCTTCTTGGCCACCTGGGCACACTGCTGGCTCATGTTCAGCCGGCTATCAATCAACACCCCCAGGTCCCCCTCTGCTGAGCAGCTTTCCAGCCACTCCTCCCCAAGCGTGTAGCGTTGGCGGGGATTGTTGTGGCCAAAGTGCAAGACCCAGGGTTTGGCCTTATTGAAACTCATACAGTTTGCCTTGGCCCATCGATCTAGTCTGTCTAAATCCCTCTGCAGGGCCTCCCTACCCTCAGGCAGATCAATGCTCCTGCCCAGCTTGGTGTCATCTGCAAACTTACTGAGGGTGCACTCGATCCTCTCATCCAGATCATTGATAAAGATATTAAACAGGACTGGCCCCAGTACTGAGCCCTGGGGGACACCACTCGTGACTGGCCACCAACTGGAATTAACTCTGTTCACCACCACTCTCTGGGCCTGGCTTTCCAGCCAGTTTTTTACCCAGCAAAGCGTATGCCCATCCAAGCCATGAGCAGCCAGTTTCTCCAGGAGAATGCTGTGGGAAACGGTGCCAAAGGCTTTACTAAAGTCCAGATAGACAACATCCACAGCTTTTCCCTCATCCACTAAGCAGGTGACCATGTTGTAGAAGGCAATCAGGTTAGTCAAGCAGGACCTGCCTTTCATAAACCCATGCTGACTGGGCCGGATCATCCGGTTGTCCTGTGCATACTGCGTGACGGTACTCAGGATGATCTGCTCCATCAGCTTCCCCGGCACCGAAGTCAAACTGACAGGCCTGTAGTTTCCCAGAACCTCCTTCCGGCCCATCTTGTAGGTGGGTGTCACATTTGCTAACCTCCAGTCAACTGGGACCTCCCCAGTCAGCCAGGACTGTTGGAAAATGATGGAAAGTGGCTTGGTGAGGACCTCTGCCAGCTCTCTCAGAACTCTTGGGTGGATTCCATCCGGTCCCATAGACTTGTGTATGTCTATGTGCTGCAGCAGGTCACTGACCATTTCTTCCTGGATTGTGGGGGGGATCATCCTGCTCCCAGTCTCTATCTTCTAGCTCAGGGGGTTGGATCCTTAGAGTGCAACTGGTCCTATTACTAAAGACTGAGGCAAAGAAGCCATTAAGCACCTCAGCCTTTTCCTCATCCTTAGTCACCATGTTTTCCCCCTGCATCTAATAGAGGATGGACGCTCTCCCTGGCCCTTCTTTTGCTGCTAATGTATCTATAGAAAGATTTCTTTTTGTCCTTTACAGCAGAAGCCAGATTAATTTCTAGCTGGGCTTCGGACTTTCTAATTTTCTCCCTGCATAGCCTCACGGCATCTCTGTAGTCATCGTGTGTGGCCTGCCCTTTCTTCCAGAGGCCATAGACTCTCCTTTTTTCCCTGAGCTGCAGCCAAAGCTCTCTGTTCAGCCAGGCCGGTCTTCTTTGGCACCGGCATGACTTACATGGGGATGGCCTGCTCCTGCACCTTTAAGACTTCCTTCTTAAAGAGTGCACAGCCTTCCTGGACTCCTACGCCCTTCAGGATTGCCTCTCAAGGGACTCTGTCAATCAGTGTCCTAAACAAGTCAAAGTCTGCCCTTTGGAAGTCCAAAGTGGCAGTTCTGCTGTCCCCCCTCCTTACTTCTCTAAGAATGGAGGACTCAATCATTTCATGATCGCTGTGACCTAGTCGATCTCCTACTGTCACATCACCCACCAGTCCTTCTCTGTTCACAAAGAGCAGGTCCAGCAGGGCACCTTCCCTGGTAGGTTCACTGCTCACCAGATGAGTAAGGAAGTTGTCCTCGACACACCCTAGGAACCTTCAGGACTGTTCCCTCTCTGCTGTGTTGTATTTCCAGCAGACATCTGCGAAGTTGAAGTCCCCCCAAAAGAACAAGGGCAAGCGATCGCGAGACTTCTCCCAGCTGCTTGTAGAAAGCTCCATCTACCTCTCTGTCCTGATTGGGTGGTCTATAACGGACCCTGACCAGAACATCAGCCTTGTTGGCTTTCCCCCTGATTCTGAGCCGTAGACACTCAACCGCATCATCGCTATGATTGAGTTCTAAACATTCATAACAGTCCCTAACATACAGGGCCACCCCACCACCTCTCCTTCCTTGTCTATCCCTTCTGAAGAGCTTGTAGCCATTGATAGCGGCTCTTCAGTCGCATGAGGTGTCCCACCATGTTTCTGTGACGGCTACTCAATCATAGGTTTCCTGGTGCACCATGACTTCTAGCTTCTCCTGTTTGTTGCCCATGCTACGTGCATTAGCGTACATGCACTTCAGTTGGGCTAATGTTCCTGACGCTTCTTTGTGTCTGGAAGCCCTAGTTCCTACCTGATTGCTCTCTGGCTTTTCCATGGTTTCTAACCCATCGATAACCCTTCCGTCTTTACTGCCCCGTGTATCTCCAGCCCCTACTTCCACTGAGACAGAATAACAAGTGTCCTCGCTAGCTCGCCACCCTGCAAACCCTGGCATGCTCTCCCTGGGCTTATTTCTAGCAGGCCCAGTTACATCCCCTTTCCCCTTCCAATCTAGTTTAAAGCTCTTTCAATGAGCCCTGCTAATTCTTGTCACAGGATCCTTTTCCCCTTTTGAGACAGGTGTACCCCATCTGTTGCCAGTAGGCCCGGTGCCATATAGACATCCCCCTGATCAAAAAAACCCAAAACTCCACCAATGACACCAGCCTCTGAGCCACGTGTTAATCAGTTCTATCTTCCTGTTCCTTTCTCTCCTTACCCCTGAAGGGATTGAGGAAAAAACTACCTGTGCACCAGAACCTTTAACCAGTCGTCCCAGTGCTCGGAAGCCTTAAGACTTCCATCCACAACCTCATCACTTCTCAGTTGCATAACCAGTAGCAGGTAATAATCACCAGACCAGGGAGCTTCCTGGTGATGTCCCTGACACAGGCCCCAGGGAGGCAGCAGACCTCCCTGTGGGATGAATCTGGTCGGCACATGGGGCCCTCTGTTCCCTTTAGAAGGGAATCACTGACAACAGTTACCCTCCTTTTCTTTTTAACAGTAGAAGTCCTAATGCATGGGGCTGGCTGGCTCGCCCTTGGCAACCCCCTGGATGGACCTTCCTCTATGTCCTCATTCGCCCATCCCTCAAGTTCCAGAGCCTCATACCTGTTGTGTAAGGGCAACTGGGAAGGTCCTCACCAGAGGCTGGGGAGGGTTTCAGCTGCCTCCCCGAGCAGGGACCTGTTTCCATTGCTCCCCATCTCTTACGTCCCCTCCTTCTGCCTGATGGCAAGAGGGGAGGGGATCCTCTGCTACTTGTGGAGCCTCAGTCTGCTCCCTTGGCCTCAGGGTCTGCCTCCACTAATCTATCTCTTTACATGTGCATATTTACATATGCTTAATAAATCTGTGCATCCAGTTGAAGGCTATATTCCAGCAGGGTTTGCTTTCGCTTTTTGAAAAGACTTTTAGCCAAGAGCCTTACTATAAGCAATGTTTGTGCCCCTCTGAAGAGGGGAGCTGCTCAGAACAAGAGCATGTCTTAGTTATGTTTTTTTCTCATCTGGATTAGCCACTTTGTGGGAGGTCTGACATAGTGTAAAATAGCAAGAGTTTTCAAACAATATTAGAATAGAGCTAAAGCTTTCTGTCAAATTAATTCCTAATGCTACAGCCTTTTAAAATCTGTTTACATTTTAGTCTGTCTTATACAACAAAAATCGTGAGCTAGTTTCTGATTCCCTGCCAGCTGGCTTGTAGAAAGGAATTGAGGGACTCTCAAAAAGGGAGGCATATGTATGGTCTTAGTTTGTAGAGTTAGAGGAAGTGATATTTGTGTCCAAATTAGAATCCCTTTGCTTCTCACTCTCACTTTTTCAGCAACAGGAGGGTTCTTGATGTTATCATTTTGTCCTGCTCTGTATTTTTGGGGGGAGAAGTGTGATCTCTATTCTATTTTTTTTGTTCATGTGGGGTTTTGTTTTTTGGTGATTTTCATTGCTGTATTTTTTGGGGGAGGGGTATTTGTTTGTTTTTTGTTTTGAACTGCAACACATTGACTAGATCAAAGAAGGGAGCTGTGGAGAGAGTTAACGTTGTCCAAAGAAAAAATTTCAAACATGAGAACCATGGTTTTACCATTGTTGGAGGGAAGGAGAGAGTGGAGGGGGAAGAGTGTATTCTAGAAATAGTATAATGGCAAAGTCAAAAAGACTTAAAGAGTGAATGAGTGTTAGATACAGTAATGGAAAAGTCAGTCACTGCCGCAAAGGTATGCATGTGCAAGTCTTGGATGGGAGTGCAGTCCTCATAGAATCATAGAATCATAGAATTATAGAATGGTTTAGGTTGGAAGGGACCTTGAAGATCATCGAGTTCCAACCCCCCTGCCACAGGCAGGGATACCTCTCACTAGACCAGGTTGCCCAAGGCCACGTCCAGCCTGGCCTTGAACACCTCCAGGGATGGGGCTTCAACAACCTCTCTGGGCAACCTGTTCCAGTGCCTCACCACCCTTAAAGTGAAAAACTTCTTCCTAATGTTTAATCTAAACCTGCCCTCTTCCAGCTTAAAGCCGTTCCCCCTCGTCCTATCACTACATGCCCTTGTAAAAAGTCCTTCCCCAGCTCTCCTGTAGGCCCCCTTTAGGTACTGGAAGGCCGCAATAAGATCTCCCCGGAGCCTTCTCTTCTCCAGGCTGAACAGCCCCAACTCTCTCAGCCTCTCCTCATAGGAGAGGTGCTCCATCCCTCTGATCATCCTCGTGGCTCTCCTCTGGACGCGCTCCAGCAGGTCCATGTCCTTCTTATGTTGGGGACTCCAGAGCTGGATGCAGTACTTCAGGTGGGGTCTCACGAGAGCAGAGTAGAGGGGCAGAATCACCTCCCTTGACCTGCTGGCCACACTTCTTTTGATGCAGCCCAGGATACGGTTGGCCTTCTGGGCTGCGATCGCACACTGCTTGCTCATGTCGAGCTTCTCGTCAATCATCACCCCCAGGTCCTTCTCCACAGGGCTGCTCTCCAGCCATTCTCCGCCGAGCCTGTATTTGTGCTTGGGATTGCCCCAACCCAGATGTAGGACCTTGCACTTGGCCTTGTTGAACTGCATGAGGTTGGCTTGGGCCCATCTCTCCAGCCTGTCCAGGTCCCTCTGGATGGCATCCCTCCCCTCCAGCGTGTCTGCCTCGCCAAACAGCTTGGTATCATCAGCAAACTTGCTGAGGGTGCACTCTACCCCACTGTCCATGTCGCTAACAAAGATGTTGAACAGTACGGGTCCCAGTACCAACCCCTGAGGAACGCCACTCGTCACTGCTTTCCACTTGGACACCGAGCCGTTGACCACAACCCTTTGAGTGCGACCATCCAGCCAGTTCTTTATCCACCGAGTGGTCCATTTATCGAATCCATGTCTCTTCAATTTAGAGACCATACTGAGACAATCCTCATACTGAGACAATGAGTAAAGGAAAGACTCCAAGAAGACAAAAATTAAATTTTATCCATATTAATTCTGTTCATGCACTTTAAATCTGTTCCTTGTTTGGGCAGGAGACAAGCTGCTAGGCAGGTTTTGTTGTTTTTTTTCCAGTTCTTTCCTTGTTGAGGAGTGGGAGTTTTTCTTTGCATATCCACATACAGCTTCAACTGAAGTAAATCAAAATTTCAGCTGAAGGCCAGATTTTACTTCAATATTTTTTTCTAACCCTGTCCCCAGCTTCATGTTTCATCCTTCAATTCATACTCTGCTCTTTTGCTTTCAAAAAGGCTGACTTCTGTTACAAAAGAAATGGAATATTTTCTGAAAGAATCTCACAATTTCTTTTTCTTAAGTGTCGATATCATCAAGATCGAGAAGTAAATGGAGGGTGTAAAATAAATAAAAGAGCCATATCACTGCCAGGAATCTTGAGTTTTATTCCTCTTAAAGTATATTTTGAAAAGCACAGATAGATGTCTATTTTTGTTGTTTTCACTATAGATTTAGAATTTTGAATATTTATCTGTATGAATCCATTTGCCTTTTATTGTCAATTTCTACAATAGTAACATTTTTTGTAAATGGATTAGATGATATAGCTTAATGATCTGTAGTTTTGAAACTCTAGCAAGTCTAAGTGTTTTTCAATTTACGAAAAAACAAAACAAAACCAATTAAACCCCAACATTGTAATAGCTTTTAGTTACCTATATGTAACTTAAAGTGGTATCAATCATTGCTGACGTTTTTCAGAAACTTGCATCTGATGTGTTTCTGGCTTAAATTAAAAAGGAAATTGTTGATTTTTGATTATTTTAGAGACTACTTTGCTTAGAGAAGGAGAATAAGTTAAATATATAATTTTTTTAATAGTTTGATTAGATTTTCAACCCACCCCACCCCCAGAAAGGTAACTTTTCTGCTCTGGAGTAAGTAGTTTTGCTTTTAGTTCTATGACATCAATGTTTCACAGTAAGTAAAATAGAGAAATCCCTTTTTTCTTTGGTTTCTAGCTCCTTCCATTAGCTCACAAGTTAAAAAATAAATAAATGCATGTTACAGTTTTCACATGGGAATGCTCTTCAGATGTCTAGGTTTGTATCTAGGCTCCAAAGTATGACAGGGTTTTTGTGGGTTTTTTTTTGGTGGTGAGGTTTGGGGTTTTTTTTGTTACAAGTACTTTACGACTGGAACTTCATTGAATACAGGCAACTAGAGGTTGTGGTCATCTTTGCTAATCAAGACAAAGTTCTTAAACACAGACTCAGGAACTAAATACTGTTATCTCTTTTTGTCTATCATCTTGTGTGTTGCTTGCAAAGGAGGGAAGCAAAACTTCATTTCTTCTCTCATGTATGAGTTTCACATCTATTTATTTTTAAGAAGTGTGAGTTCAGTTGCCTCAGAGGTGGGAAATGGTAAAAGAAATAACCAAAACCAGACTCCCACTCATCAAGCAACACAAAAATTGAATTGATTTTCAGGGGCCCATGTCAAATGTGCATATACAAATACATGCAGTCTGGGAAACAAGCAGGAGGAGCTAGAGCTCCATGTGCAAAGGCTGAACTATGACGTTGAAATAACTGTGATGTGTTGGGCTGGATCTCTAGTATGGATGATGGATATCAGCTTATTAGAAAGGCAGGAAAGAAGAAGAGGTGAGGTTTTCATTCATAAATATGAGCAGCTTCAGATCATGGAGCATAGAAGAGGACAGACCAGAGTTCAGGACAGCAGACTGGTTTAGTTACGTGATGAGAGAGCTGGCTGTCACTATCAGAGAGTTCTGTATCAACTCAGACACTGAGGAAAGTCTCTGATTATTGAAGACAAGAGGAATGATGTATGGATCTACAGGCTTTCCGGCCTTTTGGTCTTTGGGAAGATCATGGCACAAGTGTTCTTGGCAGCTATTTCTGGGCACGTGAAGGTGACTGGGGATAGCCAACATGGATTTAGCAAAAGATAAATCATGCCTGACCAACCTGATTGCTTTCTGTGATGAGACACCTAGACTATGGATGAGAGGAATGCAGTGGTCATTGTATATCTTGACCTCAACCTGGAGAAGAGAAGGCTTAGGGAGAACCTGATACTGGATGTCCAAGGTTGTCAGAAAAATGGAGCCAGGCAGGCTCTGCAGAGAAGCATAGCAGGAGGACAAGTGGAAATCGTAATAAATTGAAACATGGGAATTTTCAACTTGGTATAAGGAAAAAGATATCTTTGTGATGAAGGTAAGCATTGTGATGTTTTAGCCAGCAAGGCTGTGAAATCTCCATCCTTGGAGGTTGTCAAGGTCCCACTGGGCAAATCTGAACAATGTTGTCCGAATTCAGTGTTGATCTTGCTTTCAGCAGAAGCTTCAACTAGATGACCTCCAGAGGTCACTTCCAATTTGAATGATTGTGTGATTTTGTTATTTAATATTTTGGTGATAAACACAAAAATAAATAGCTCGCTCCCAGTCACTAATGTCATAACTCAAATCTAGGGGATACTCCCCAGGCTGTATTATTTGGAATATTTTACTCCAGTCTGGCCTACCTCATTGCCAACAAAAAGACATTCAAAATTAAAGGCAGGGTCAGGAATGTGTGAACTAATAATCTGATTAATGCAGTATTTGAAATGTTACACTAATTAGAATATCAGTTACTGTAAACTTAAATCACTGTTGTATGGAATATAACATTTTTGGTGGTTTTAAATATATGTGCCTTGTTAGGTTGCATAGCGTTAGCTCCTATTCTGTCTATGTTCTGTGTGAGCTTTTGTAGTAAGCAAAATATAGTAATTCAGAATGTGGAGCTGCATGACTAGTTCCCTAAGATACACAACAACAAGAGAGAAGGTCTTCTTATAGAACCTGTGTATCTGTGATTTGGGTACCTTTTTCCATAATGTGGGAGGTGCTTCCTTCTAGTTGGAATTTTTTGATGTTAGGCAACAAACCCTTTCCTTCAGAAACCATAGTAGTACTATTGAATCTTAAAATAGGGAATAAGAAGTTAGTTCTGCTGTCTTGATTTACTTTTTCGTTGTCTCTGGTGAGGGTGTAATGTGTGTCTTTGGATTGTGGTGATTTTTTTTTCACTACATGCTTAGATTATTTATGAATTTGTCAGGTACGTAAAACACATAACCAACAATTTAATCTAGAAGTTTACAATTTCATAGCAGTTCTCTGGATGCAAGGAAAATGTGGGAGTAAGTTGCAGATGCAGTTTGCATTATGGATTGGGCAGTATGGTCTAACTGACAAGTGTTCAATTTTTATTTCATAAACCCTGTTTCTCTTGAACAACAAGGCCAAGAGAAGCTTGTCTTGCAGATCTTCAGGTGAGCAAGACTGTATAAGGCTTTGCTGTCATCTTCTTCATTACCTGTTTTTCTTGTATTATCCCAAGCTCTTTGATTTGATGCTCAGTTTCTCAAACTGTTGTTAATTTTGTCTTCTGACCTAAATTCTTGTCACCTTTCTAATGGAACAAACACAGCAGCTTGATTAAAAGATGATTGTTTGTCTCTCTGGTTTTCCAGCAAGTTGTGTCATGGTTGTTCAACTTGCACATCATACCCTTCATCCATTGTCTTCAGGAAACAAACAAACAAAAAAGGATTTGTAGCTCTGAGTAGCTTGATTTGTAGCAACCACTTTGTGTTATAGCTGCTTTGCTTATACTTTGATGGAAAAATAGCTGTTGATCAGCTGCTTTTCAGATGGCATGTCTGATTTGGAATGTTTTTACTGTTCCAAAATGTATTTACAAATTGGAAAATGAGTTAAGATTGGAAGAAGACATAAGTATTATCACCATTGTTTGCTTCCTGAGCTTTGTATCAAGAGGCAGCCCCCCAAAAAAATAATAGTCTGGATACTGAAAATGACAAGGAAATTCAAATATAAAGATGTAACTTCTTCTGCTGTTGATTTTGTAGTAAATAAGATTGTTTATGTTATACTTCAACTTATTTTCTCTACTGCAAAATCAGGGAAGGAAGAAAACAATTTGTTCTTTTATTACCTTGGAAAAATGTCAAATATATGTTAATCTTAAGAGTCTTTACATACAATGTTGTCATGAGTTGTTACTTTATATCTTCTAGAATTAAATCTTAGAAAGTTTTTATTATGCTTAAGTGGAATTTCTGCCTGAATGCTTTTGAAACTATTGGACTGAGTGTCAAGTTTCTTTATAGTTTTCTTGGGTTTTTAAACATACATGAAAAGACTAAAGCTATCCTCTTGGAATGTGCTATGAATATTATTGTGTTATGAATAGTACAATTCTGTGAAAACTCAATATGCATTATTTCAATTAGTTATGCTTCTAAAATATATTTTGGTGACTTCTCAAAAGTTAACAAAGCTGCAGATGGAAATGTTACCAATTTTTTGGCACAGAAGGTACCTTTAGTTCAATTATAGTTTTGTTAATATAAATGGTGATTTTGATTACTCTTCACTGTGAGGTTTGAAGTTTCATATGTTTGAAACTAGGAATGAAAGGTTGTATCCAGAATAAATATTGGAAACCAGCATATATGCTGTAGTGAACTGCAGGCAATGGGTCCTTTGGAAGCGTTCATGTGTGATAGGTCCATAGATATGCAACACTCCACTGTTGTTTGCTTTCTAATACAATAGCAAGTTCTTTTTAGTACTTTCTGTGGAAAAGGAAAGGTTTTCCCTTTTGAGGGAAAAACATGTAGCCTCATGATTAATACCTAGAAGATATGGGCTTGTTAATTACGATTGTGGTTCACAGAATGGTTGAGGTTGGAAGGGACCTTTGGAGGTCATCTACTTCAACCACCCTGCTCAAGCAGGGCTGCCTAGAGCCAGTTACCCAGGACTGTGTCAGACGGCTTTTGAATGTCTCCAAGAAGGGAGACTCCACCATCTCTCTGCGCAACTTGTGCTAGTGCTTGATCACCCTCACAGTAAAAAAGGGGTTCCTGGTGTTCAGATGGAGCCTCCTGTGTTTCAGTTTGTGCCCATTGCCTCTTCTCCTGGTATTTGCACCACTGAAAAGAACCTGGTTCCGTCCTCTTTGCACCCTCCCTTCAGGTATTTATATACATTGATAAGACCCCCCGAGCCTTCTCTTCTCCAGGCTAAACAGTCTCAGCTCTCTCAGTCTCTCCTCATGTGAAAGATACTCCAGTCCCATCATCATCCTTGTGACAGTTTGTTGGACTCTGTCCAGTATGTCCATGTGTTTTTTGTACTGGGGAGCCCAGAGCTTGGCACAGTACTCCAGGTGTGGCCTCACCAGTGCTGAGTAGAGGGGAAGGATCACCTCCCTGAACCTGGGGGCAATACTTTGCCTAATGCACCCCAGGATACCATTGGCCTTCTTTGCGGCAAAGGCACATTGCTGGTTTATGTTCAACTTCTTGTCCACTGAGACCCCTCAGGTCATTTTCTGCAAAGCTGCTTTCCAAATGGGTGGCCCTTGGCATATACTGGTGCATGGAGTTGTTCCTCCCCAGGTGCAGGACTTTGCACTTCCCCTTGTTGAACTTAACGAGATTTTCCTGCTAGGCCATTTCTCCAGCCTGCCGAGTCCCTCTGGATGGCAGCTTGACCCTCTGGCATATCAGCTACTCCTCCCAGTTTTGTGTCATCTGCAAACTTGCTGAGGGTACACTCTGCCCCATCATCCAGATCATTAATGAAGATGTTAAGTAGGATCAGACGCAGCATTTACCCCTGGGATACACTGCTAGTTTCTGGCCTCCAGCTATAGACTTCATGCCACTGATTGCCACCCTCTGGGTCTGGTGGTTCAGCCAGTTTTCAATCCACCTCACTTTCTGCTTATCCAGCCCCCATGTCAACAGCTTCTCTATAAGGATCTTAAGGGAGACAGTGTCAAAGGCCTTACTGGAATTTGGGCAGACAATGTCCACTGCTCTCCCCTCATCTAGCAAGCCAGTCATTTCACCATAGAAAGTGATGAAGTTGGTCAAGCATGACTTCCCCTTGGTGAAGCCATGCTGACTACTCCTGGTGACTTTCTTGCTCTTCCTGTGCTTGGAGATGGGTTCCAGGATTGGCTGCTCCATCACCTTCCAAAGCATTAAGCTGAGGCTGACCAGGCTGTAGTTCCTTGGGTCTTTCTTCCTGCCCTTTTGGAAGACAGAAGTGACATTTACTTACCTCCAGTCCTCAAGCACTTCTCCCAGCCACCATGATCTGTGTAAAAGTATTGAGAGGGCCCTTGCAATGACATCAACCAGCTCCCTCGGCGCTTGTGGTTGCATCCCATCAGGCCTCATGGACTTAATTATGTCCAGTTTGCTTAAATATTTCCTGACCTGATCCTCTTCCAGTAAGGGTAAGTTGTACTTGTTCCAGACTTTCCTCTGGTCTCTGGGATTCCTGAAGGCTGGTCTTGCTGGTAAAGGCATTCAGTACCTTGGCCTTTTCCTTGTCCTCTGTGACCAGGTCCACCATCACCTTCAGCACAGAGCCCACATTTTCCCTAGCCTGCCTTTTGTCATCTCTACTTACAGAGGCCCTTCTTGTTGTCTTTGACGTTCCTTGCCTGATTCAATTCCAGCTGGGCTTTGGCTTTCCTAACCTCATCCCTACATACTCAGACAATGTCTCTGTATTCCTCCCAGGTTATATGTCATTACTTCCAACCTGTGTATGTTTCCTGTTCGGTTTTGAGTTTTGCTTGACTCTCTACTTTCCTACTCATTGGGTTAACCTAATCTTCTGCAGTCTTTTTTTGTCCCTTTGCAGTCTGCAGGTCAGTTTCCTATCTAGAGAAAGAAGGAAAGCTCTCCTTGTGTCATTTTTTCTTACGTATTTATATACAGTAATACAGTAATACACAGTATACTATAGTAGAGTAATACATAAATACTAAGATGTATAAATATATGTAGTATATAAAATTGTGTTGGGTGTTATCCCTTCAGTATCAGTAGCTATTGATGACAGCTGACAAGCCTTTCCAAGTTAATATTTTGTTCTTTATGAACAATTGTGGAATTTAATTTAATCTGAAGACTGATGCTCTTGAGATAAAAGACATAAGAATGTCCTAATGAAGATAAGAATTCCTTTCATACTGACTCTGTTGTTTAATGGAAAAATTCTCTTTTGCCAGCTTCCCTGCGATTGTTCTCCTGCTTGCTCTTTCTTCTTTGCTTTCTCCTGCTACTATGCCCCATCATTTAGATTATGTGGGGAAGTAGGAAAACATCAGTGGCGTAAGATGCCCTGGCACAGTTGTAGCTCTGTCCCAAAGAAGTAACTATCTATATAACGTTTTAGAAACCTGAAGGCAGTCAGAGAAGGCTTCCTGAGCCAAATGTACTGTGCTATTTACGATATCATACTGTTTTGTTAGCAAAATGTGTATTAATACTAAAAACACTTAGTATTAATTTACAGATTGTTTGACATGTGAGTTAGCTCTTGTTTTCTTGTTTAATGTCTTCCTCAGTGGACAGTCTGTGTATTTATATCCTGTAGAAGAAACAAGCAGATATGAACTGTAGTTGTTCTTCACACAATATTAATGTCTTAAATGTGACAGGGTAGAGATCCATGTTATTATACACTGCAAATACTTAAAGAGTTTAGTTCTGTGTGGTGTGGGGACTACAATTCTGTTTCAGTTTTGGATATGTTCAGGCTCTTCCGTACTATTTCCTTTACATAATTTTTCACATTTAATCAGTCATAACATCTCCCAGCAGACTGGTCCATTCACACTCACTCAGCTCTGGCTCAGCTCAGTGCTAACTCAGCAGGAAATGTCCTCACCACTATATTAGGAAGTTGCTCATGAAAGTTTTTTTTGCTACCTCACTTCATTACTCACGTCAAAGTTTTCAGTTGTTGTATACTTCTGGTAGCGATGATGTTTCCTTGTGTAAAAGAAATGATAGTATCTCCTTGGTTCCTGTGGTGAGCTTAAGGTTGTGCATACTATATATTCTTTTGCTTATATAAGGAAATCTGAAATCTTTCTTTCCTCCCTGTAAAAATGTTTGCCCTTATATTTAGGTTCTCAGCTGTATCTTTCACGAGGATGTTGGTGATGTAACCGAAGTGAAAATACTTGCTTTGCTGTGGACCTGGAGGCAATCCTGTGTCTTAGTTCTGGAGAGATCATATTATTTCACGTGAACAGAAATAGTGACCGATCTGTATTTTATATACAATAGCACACTCTAGTGTGTATATTAATTAGCCATTATGGACTGATTCTCATCACATTTAACTCAATTTTTCAGTGATTTGGTTCTGCTGTATTCAGTAAAATTATTTTTTCTCTATACTTGGGTGAATTGGAGGAAATATATATCTTCAAATGAGAAGTTTCCAGTTTCCTAACAGAATCATTATGATACCGAATGTTATGTATTATTTTTTAAAATGATGTGTTGAAAGAAAAAAAAGAACTGATAATTTTTGTGGAGAGGAAAATCTTGATGTAATGGAGGAATTGAGTCCAATATGAAAAGTCTTAATGATGTAATTGCATATAGCAAAACTGCGTAAGGTGGATTTGAAATTTGTCTTTTAATTTAGTTGCCTACAGTGAACTACAGTTTGCATTTTTGCATTACTAAAGAAATTAAGAGGGAAGAGAGTGTATCACTTTCTAAGATGTTGGCTCGGACCTGCAGCTAATTCTGAAGATACCACAGCCTTACAGAAGATAGGCAGTCAGCATCAACTCAGATAACTGGCTTGCATGTTATATATAGTAATATAAGGCTCTTAACAGGTGTTACAGAAACATTTGTACAGTTTAAATATGGGTGGTTTGTGTTAACTTACTATTTTATTGGCATGTTTTTCCTGACTTGTTTTTAAACAGGGTTTATGAACAATTAACATAAAATGTAAAAATCACATAATATCAGTTGACAGGATTTTATTTTATGGATCACATTTGATTATTTGTGAAGGTGGACAAAAAATTTGGAATCTTTTCCTGAATTGATTTTATTTCTTCTATCATTTTTTCCCCACATATAAATGCAATGTCATGGTGCTTCTTTGCAGTACTGCCTTTTGCTTTATCTGTGTATTACTGCTCTGATCTTTTTTGATATTATAAATTGCGATTATTGATAATCCACAAAACAAGAGGAAGAATTAACTTAGATTTCTTTTGCTCTGACCACATGAGAAAAATCAGTGGGGAAAAAAATACCTGGGGAAAATATGATAAATTCAATAAGTATGATGTAAATGAATTTCTTCAGTTATTTTAAAAACTTTGGGTTTTTTTGTTGTTAGTTATGCCTGCTGTAGAACTGAGATTGTGGAAATATTATGGTGTTTACTCTTGTGGGCTGATTATTATCAAAAGATACTTTGATATGTAGCCATTTGCTTCCTTTTCAGGTGGCTGTGTTTCGTGTCCCTAATTTGCAGTATCAAGTCTCTTTTTTTGATGCTGTTTTTGATATGTGTTAGGAGCACTTGCATAAAATAATTTTTCTAAGCATCCAGTAAGCATAATTTTGATCACTTATTGCTGTTACAATATGTGTGATGTGCAAGCATATCAGAGTGGAAGGTTAGTAGGGAATCTGTGCAGAGACTATGGGTGGCATGCACTTTTCCCCAACGATTCAGACAGTCTGCCTCTTAAAAAGTTAGCAGAAAAATATATCAACTTAAGGGTAAGTAAATATAATAAAATAAAATAAGCTTGAGGTCTTTACTTTCTCTTATTACCCAATCAGATCTCACAAATCAGAATCATAGAATGGTTTAAGTTGGAAGGGACCTTAAATATTCCAACCCCCCTGCCATGGGCAGGGACATCTCCCAGTAGACCAGGTTACTCAAAGCCCCATGCAGTCTGGGCTTGAACACCTCTAGGGATGGGGCATCTGCAGCTTCATTGGGCAACCTCTTCCAGTGTCCTGCCACCATCAGAGTAAAGAATTTCTTCCTGATATCTAATCTAAATCTACCCTCTTCTAGTTTAAAGCCATTACCCCTCATCCTATCCCTGCATGCCCTTGCAAAAAGTCTCTCTCCATCTTTCTTGTTGTAGATCTTACATAGTACTCTGAGAGGTGTTACCCTTACACTTCCCAGTATGCACAAACACATGCCCTGCATTTCTGCCAAAATGTTGGATGTTAAAAAAGAACCCTGCTTAAACTGTTTATGCTAACAATGGTTCACTTAGGCTGAAATGATTTAGGAAGGAATTCAGCTTAAAGATCTAAAAGAATTGCTAATGCAATCAGCAGGCAGTGACAAGCAGCTGGATGGTGGGTGGTCAGTAACAGTTCCTGCTATCACAGCCATTTCAGAAGACTTCTGTGCCCAGTGGCGTCCTTGGGAATTGCACCTTTCAGAAGCTCACTGGGCATTTGGATCCATCTGCTTCTACAGTGGTTTGATTCACAGGGGCCTAACAAAAGAAAAGGAGAGTATGGAGTCATTTGGCTTTTAGATTGTAAGAAAACTTTCAAAGTTTGATACCATTTTCTCATCCTTATCATTCCAGTTTTATTTGAGTTTCCTAAAGCACCTACATTTGGTAGCATTAAAACCTGTATTCTTATGCGTGAATTGTTCACAATGACATGTTTCCTCATGTAAGAATCACAAAACGGAAAAAATTGAAACATTGATAACCATTGAGCAATGAATTGCCTGTTACTTTCATAGTGTGTCCACACAGAATGCCTCATGCTCTCTGGAATGATCGTCAAGATTTTGATCACAAAATAAAATAAACCCCTCCATCTTCCAAGTTTACGTTTAATTACTGTCAGCGTTCTGATGTGACATTCTGTCTATCATAAGGCACAAGAGGATGGGGTAAAAGTCCTCTGAAGACGATTTTACTTAAATTTCAAACTTCTCAATTCATGTTTGATTTCTTTCTTAAAAGCATTTATTAAATAAAAGAAGGGAACAACAACGTTCTTTAAAAACCTCTCCAAAGTCACGCAAACCATGCAGGAGAATTCTACAAAAGCCAGAAAACACAAAATTCCTCTCCCTTTCATAGGAAATCTGAATATTACACTTTAATTTCAGGGCTGCATCATTCAGAACTTTTCATAGAGCTTCCCTTTTCTTTCTTACAAGCAGAGTAATAATTCTAGGAGTGGTTATGTCAATTCATTAATCTCATTTTCCTATGGAAACTACACATTTGATTGAGGATTTATGAAGAACTGACATGACCGTTGTTCATCAAATGAGTATGTTGCTGTTCTTGGAATGTTTCTGTTGTGTTCATAGCCAAATCATGAAACTCAGGAAGTTTGATGTATCTTCACTGTCAAACAGTAAATCAATACATACACTTCCAAAATGTGTTACTTAACATGACTTTGGGGCTTCTCCTTATTGGATTGTATTACAAGGACAAGCACACATTCCTTTGAGTGATGTATCTATAAGATTTTGAAACAGTATTTTACAGACTTTCGGAAGAAAAGGCCAGCCTTCCTCAACAGAATTGAAATGCGCTTCTACAAGTTAAAAGAAATAAACTTACAGGCCTTCTGTCTTAGCTGAAAAATCTTGCAAATAGACACAGAAAAAAGGCAGTATAGTGTTCATCAGACTGGACAAAGACCTTACTTGGAAGGAGAATTGCAACGTGACCTTAAACTTTTTGCCTCTGTGCTTGTAATAATGGCCTTTCATTCTCTCTTCTACCCCTGTTGTAGAAATTGATTGCTAGACCTGACCCAAGCCTTACTATTAGTTCTTTACTAATTACTTTTTTCCTCTACTTTAGGAAATAGTTTAAGAAAGTTAAGTACTCTAAAATGTGTTGGATGGATTCTTCATGTTGGTAGTTATACCTTGGTGTTGATGCTTCAACTAGTGTTATCAGTTCACACTTAGTACATGACTTTGAACAAGTCACTAATTCTGAAAAACTTGAGAGATTTATTATAAGAGGGAAAACTGCTTTTTTTGCTTTGTCTCTTGATTTGCCTGGTAATGCCAGTGAGAGGGACTGTACTTTTTACCAGAATGAAATACGTTACTTCCTTGGTCAACACACTTGATCCACTATGTCTCATTGTTGCATTCAAGGTAATTATGACAGACCTTAGACTGAAATCTTACTGGTTTAACTCTTCCCATTTAAAGGCTTTTCTCAACATGGAATGCTTTCTCTTCAGTTTTGATTTTGTTGTTTTGGTGTTTTTTTTTTCAGCTAGAATAATTAATGACAATTAACTTCCTCTTTCTATAAAATTCTTTTTTCATATTTGTGAATCCAGGATATGCTACTATAGTAATTACATTTTTCACATTTTTTTGCCCATGTTCACTTTTCACAGGGAATGTATTTGTTAATGATTTGTCAAGTTTTAGAGTTAATCACTGTATCACATTTTTCCTCCTTATACCAGTTTCTGTAGTTTTATACTGTAAAAATATTTCTAGCTCAGCAGTGTTTTTTTGTTTGGGAGTTTTTTACATATATTAAATCTGAGTTTAACTAGTTTCTGGAGTCAGTAATACCAATACATCGCAATGTGATTAAACTGAAGTACTCAGATGCTGTGCATTGTTATCTGATGTAGTAGTTTATTTACATGTCAAAATATTTCCATCTTCAGTTCTTCTGTTTTATATCACTTGTTCTTGCACGGCTTCACAAGAAAAAAAATCGAAACAGTTCTGTTCAAGAGAATCTGAATGTCTCGTTATATTTGGGTGAACAATAAGAAGTTTGTGTAGCTATAATTTGAAACTTTTTGCTATGATGGCCCTTTCAGGAGAAAGGAACTGAACGGCAGGGCAGCAACCTCTAATCAAATACAGAGTTACAGACTGATTAATTTATTTTTAATGGTGTTATATAGCCTTTCATAATAAAATTGAACATACTTTGTTAGACACTAGGTTTTGCTTATTTCAAACATACAGGTGTTAGAAAACATAAAATTGTATTAATTTCAACTTGAATTCCATTCAAAAAGCAATAAATATGTAGTGTAAGCTGTATATGGTTTCCCCCTGTAATCACTACACGGTAACATTTGTGATTAATGTCTTTCTGCTTACTGCACCATTTTCCCAAGGTGATTAAAACACCTATGACCTTCTGTACCAGCTGATTTAAGAACAGATCCGTGAAGCAAAGAATGTGGGGGCAGGGAAAGTTTTTCATCTTATAATTAATTGGTGATTTGAAAATGTGGTGCTGTGCATTGATAAGCGTGAAATGCTGGTGAGAATCTAGTGAGTTGTTCACATTGCAGACTCAGCAAACCACAGGCAAGAATATTTATGTAAAGGCAAAAATATTAATATTAGAATGTTCCTATCCACATTATTTTGACATAGTACTATGAATAAAATGAATAGTAAACAGTAGAGCTTTATTTGAAATATATATTCAGGGTGTCTTATGCAAGAACACTTTCCTGAGATCATTAAGAATAAAAAAGGAACTATGTACTGAGTAGGAGAAGAGTGTGCTCTTTCGAGGAAGCTGAATCTGATACTAGTCCATTTTAACATTTTTGTTAATATAGGCAGTAAATAACATTTACTAAGAGAGTGATTTGAAAGTCGTGCCTGTGGATATAGGTGCCAAGAAACCGGAAAAGTCAGAAAAGTCAGAAAATCTTCAAAACATTTGGAGGACCATTTAGAATTATCTGGGGACTAATAAAGTAAAATTAAGAAATAAAGAAAAAGTTTAGTACTAGGACCAACTTAAATTGAGCATACATATTGTATCTAAAGAGTCAAGGTGTGTACGTTTCTTCATGAAAGATGCCAAAAATGAGGAAAATAATTGGTCTTTACTCTCCTAATTAAAATTGTTGTGTTGGGTGCCTATGTTGTGTATAATCTTCCCACATTCTTGTACAGGAAAAGCACAAGCAGGAGTTAGAAGACATGAGAAAAGCTGGACATGAAGCCTTGAGTATTATTGTTGAAGAATTCAAGGTAAATGAGTTGCCAAGATAACACAATTTCCAAATAATATTATTGTAACTCTATATAATAAGTGTGCACTACAGGTAGTCTTCTTTAGTACTGTTTATTTTGGTTGCTCAGCCTCTTTCATTTTAACACTATCTTTTCTGTTGCTTCCAATTTGGACTGTTTGGCCTGAAATTTTGCATGACATGTTTTCTCACTCTGCAGTTTGGGAAACTTCAGATAAACTAGGTTAGCCATTTTCAGTTATGGAACTTAAAACCAGAACAAAATAAAAATGTTCAGTCAATTGTGGTAAACTTCAGGTTTGTTTTTTTTATCACATATCCACATTTTGGATCTCAGTCTCAACAAACTGCACTTGCAGGAAAGCAGCCTCACAGAGCAGTTCAGCAGGTTTTTATCTTTATCTAGTTCCTCTGTTTAGTTCCTCTCAGCTGGTAAGGTGAAAGAACTGGATGTTACCATGGACGATAAATCTGTGTGTTTTTACTGTTATGGAAACTTTCTAGTAAGAAATGCATAGAGGACAAAAACCGAATCAAGTTAGGAGAAGGAGTAGGTAAAGCTAAGAATTCTGATTAGACTTAAAGAAGTAAAGAAGATCTGACAGGGAAAAAAAACCTGATACAGGGAAATGGAAAAGAAGGACTTTTTTTGAGAATGAGAAGGGAGACAGGAGACCTGGTAGACAACTGTGAGCTAGGAACAACAAATCAAACAATGTAGTTACTGAAGGGGAAATTCAAATTGCAATTGCTCAGCAACGGTAATTCATGACCAAGGAATGATCTGGCATGGAGGGCAAGAAAGCCCAACTGCAGAGTGGTTTAAACTTGCTAGAAGCAGGAATGCTAGAGACAGAAGGACTCCATGTAAGGGAGTGACGTTTCCCTTGGTGATGAAATAAGAAATGTCACAACGTTGTCTTATAGCAATGCATCCTGGAATGTGAGTGCTCAGGGGCCACTTTTGGTAAACAGAGCTGATGCTGGGGGATAAACTGAACACTGGGCTATGATGCCCCATGCTGATGCTTACATGATCGGTGCTGGTGCAAGTGTATATAAGGAATAGTCTCATGTTGTATCTTTGCAGACTGCTTATATAGCTGCTTGTGGAAGTAGGACTGTCCAGTCCATTGTTAATTAATTTTTTTAATGTTTAAGCACAAATATGTTTAATTTGCCTTAAGGTGTGTGACTCTGTTACTCGCATGTAAGGTAGGCCTACCAAGCTCCAAGTCTGAAGAGAGCACCAATCTGTAGGGGACCTGATGGTGCTTTTAGGACTCTCTGCCTGAAGGTGGCTCATGTCATGCCAGAAAAGTATAAAGTAATTCTAGTCATCATATGTGTTTGCAACAACTCATAATAAGAAAGCCTTTTAATAGTTTTGTTAATAACTGTTAGTAGTGTTCTAGCTAATGTTGAAATTGGACTGTCTGTAGAAATATGTCTGTCTCCATCAATACAACTTATACTAATTTCATCTACAGGGAACCTATCCAGAAAAAAGTTTTCAAAAGTTTCCATTCCTGAGAAGAGTTAAGCATGGCCACTGGTGATGTCGCATTTCTCCATACCTCCCTCATTTCACTTCTGGAGAATTATTGTTTTTCTTTTCCCATACTTCCTTGGGGACCACTTTGCAATGGAAGTTCTCAAATGGGAATTTTCTTCACAGTGTCCCACTTTGGATGGGCCACTGAACATGTTGTGTGTCAGCATTTTTCATTTCTGTTTTGTGCTAGATGTGTATAAAACATCTGGCTGTTTCTGTGTGAACTTACATTTTGAAAAACCCAGTGAGTTATTGGCAATTGCTGTACTTATGTTTCCTTCTTTTTATTTCTGAAAATATAAAGAAATTGTGAAATGCAACAATTTTGTAGTATAGCATGAAAGTTCTGTACGTTTTCTAGGTATAATTTTCTGCCATTTTAATACCTTTGTGTGAACTAAAGGAGAGTTATGCATGGATGATGTTGTTCCTTTTCAGGAATGATTTCTTCATGGATAGTTGGGTAAAGGAACATACTTATGTGCCATATTGATTTTTGAAAACTGTTTTACAAGCCAACAGCAGCTGGGAACATCTGAAATGCCACCTGGAAAAGAAGATTTATATTTATCAGTTTCTATGATTTTGCACAAAAGATTAGGGATTTAATTGAATACTGTGATTCTAAGCAATATTTATATTTAGCATATTACTTCTCATAGACTGTTTATATTCAAGTTATATAAAGACATTCTTTAATACCAGGGAACCATGGCATGAATGTACTTCATACGTGTCTTCCTGTGGTTAGTTGCCATATTTTGGTCAATGAGATCACAGTACTCTGAGGAGACATAACATCAGATATGCCAACCTACGAGTAAAATACTGCAACCAACCTTGTCGGCAAACATGTAGTGAGTTATTCTTCAGGGCAGCAGAAAGAATCAAAAAAGTTTGTTAGGTTTAAAAAAAAATCAAGCTTCTTTTGGTTGTTTGTTTATAGCTTAAATACTTTTTTAGTAACGCTTTGCCATGTACTTAAAATAAAAAAAGGAATAACAGTGAATCTTCAGAGAATTTAGTGAAGGCAAAAACTGATCTGTAGTTTTGTTTGAGAAAATAATCTCATGGATTATTTTAAAATGTTAATTCCTGGTTAATATTTCAATATGGAACTCGGTAAAGATTATTTTTTTCCTTGAGTAAATGAGTCAAATGTGTTTTTGTAATTATAAAAGTAATATTTTACATTTTGGGGACTTTTTAACTACTCATATCTTCGGGAATTTTTTATGTTTATGAGACATGTTGACTGATCCTCAAGTTACCTTGACTGTGGAAATTCACCTAAGCAAGTATGCTGAATTGTTTAAAAGGCATAGGAAGGAAAATCTTTCTTACAGACTCACAGAAAGGCAGGGGTTGGAAGGGACCTTCAGAGGCTGTATACCATTATCAGTAAAGACCTTTGAATCCTGTCCAATCATGGCAAGGAAAGAAACCAGTTCCCTCCAATCTCCTCAGTGATATATTAGTTTCCTACAAATACTTCCCACCCCTCCACCACCCCTCCCAAGTTGAGATCCCAGAATCACAGAATGGCAGGGGTTGGAAGGGACTTTTAGAGACCATCTGGTCCAACCCCCCTGCCAAACCAGGCTCACCTAGAGCAGGTTGCACAGAAACACATCCAGGTGGATTTTGAATATCGCCAGAGAAGGAGACTCGACAACCTCTCTGGGCAGCCTGGTCCAGTGCTCTGTCACCCTCAAAGTAAAGTAGTTTTTCCTCATGTTAAGATGGAACTTACTGTGTTCCAGTTTGTGCCTGTTGCCCCTTGTCCTGTCGCTGGGCACCACTGAAAAGAGTCTGGGCCCTGCTCTTGACACCCACCCTTCAGATATTTATAAGCATTGATGAGATCCCCTCTCAGTCTTCTCTTCTCCAGGCTAGACAGACCCAGGTCTCTCAGCCTTTCCTCATAAGACACATGCCCCAGTCCCCTGATCATCTTTGTAGCCCTCTGCTGGACTCTGTCCAGTAGTTCCCTGTCTTTCTTGAACTGGGGAGCTCAGAACTGGACACAGGACTCCAGATGCAGCCTCACCAGGGCAGAGTAGAGGGGGAGGATAACCTCCCTCGACCTGCTGGTCTTGCTCTTTTTAATGTACTGCAGGAGACCATTGGTCTTCTTGGCCACAAGGGCACATTGCTGGCTCATGGCCAACTTGTTGCCCACAAGGACTCCCAGGTCACTCTCTGCAGAGCTGCTTTCCAGCAGGTCAACCCCTAACCTTTTCTGGTGCATGGCGTTATTCCTCCCCAGGGGCAGGACCCTACACTTGCCCTTGTTGAAATTCACGAGGTTTCTCTCCACCCAACTGTCTAGCCTGTCCAGGTCTCACTGAATGGCAGCACAGCCTTCCGGTGTGTCAGCCACTCCTCCCAGTTTTATGTCATCAGGAAATTAGCTGAGGGTACACTCTGTGCCCTCATCCAGGTCGTTGATGAATATGTTGAACAATACTGGACCCACTACTGACCCCTGGGGGACTAAAAGGCCTCCAACTAGACTCTGCAACACTGATCACAACTCTCCGAGTTCTGCCATGCAGCCAGTTCTCACTCCATCTCACTGTCCACTCATCTAACCCACACTTTCTAAGCTTGCCTATGAGGATGTTATGGGAGACAGCGTCAAAAGCCTTGCTGAAGTCGAGGTAGGCAACATCCACTGCTCTCCCCTCATCTACCCAGCCAGTCATGCCATCATAGAAGGCTGTCGGATTGGTCAAGCATGATTTCCCCTTGGTGAATAAATGTTGACCACTCCCAATAGCCTTCTTTCCCTACACATGCTTGGAGATGACATCCAGAATGAACTGGGATGGAGGTGAGGCTGCCTGTAATTTCCTCGGTCCTCCTTCTTGCCCTTTTTGAAGGCTGGAGTGACATTGGCTTTCCACCAGTCCTCGGGCTCCTCTCCTGTTCTCCATGACCTTTCAAATATGATGGAGAGCAGCTTAGCAATGACATCTGCCAACTCACTCAGCACTTGTGGGTACATCCCATTGGGGCCCATGGATTTGTGGGTGTCAGGTTTGCCTAAATGATCTCTAACCCGATCCTCCTCGATCTGATGCAGATTATTCCAATAAAGGGCTTGCTCATGGCCCAAACTAGGTTCAGTTGCAGTCATGACTGTTGGAATTATGACTAATCCTCTCTGATACCAGCCAATTATAGTTTTGTAATGCCACTCCAAGCAGAGTTGTAGCATGGTGAATGTAATGTCCGACATGAGTTGTTTAAGAATAGCTATATAAAAATATGGACCATTCATCATTAGTCCCGGAAAATAATCCCCAGAATCCCTCAAGCCCCAAATCCTCTGACTTAAGTATTGAAACTCTGGGTTGAACAACGATGGAAAAGAGTTGACTACTTGCCTTTTCTGTATTCCTGGCGTAGATAAGTCTTTCCTAGTGGTAGATTTGTGAAAATGCCTTTCTTTTGGTGTACAAAGGAAAACAGAGTTACCATTTTTTCACTTCTGTCTACAAGGTTGCGAAGTTCGTAACCAAAAGATCACATTTTTCTTACATTTAGAGATAATTATTACTCCTTGCAGACTTGCTGCAGCAAACTTGTTGTTCTATCTTTCTGTGCTTGAAAATGGGTTATACTTCCTGATGATCACTCCCCTGTATTTTGGGGAATTATTTGTTGTAAAAGGACAATATTTTTCCACATTGATCTTTCATTAATAAATTATCCCTAGGTAGACTCAAGTTCAAGACCAAATCCTCTCAATTCCTACCCTTGTTGTAACTGGTCCCTTTTAATACGGCAACAGTGTTGGAAATGGAGCTTACTCAAGAAGTCAAATACTGGTCTAATTTCAGGGACCTTAATATACTAAAGCCCTTAGAATTATTGCAGTTGTCTTTGGAATATTAGCTTGCCAAACGTGCTGGGAAATCCATTAACAGAGACCATTAGACACTCTGTAGCACAAACCCGCAAGAACCCGGGCTATTGTTAAGCATCTTACATTCTTATCTTCCTTTCAACAAATAAACCATCTACAACATAGTCATGAAATTTGTATTAAAAAACATGTGAAAGCAAAGAAAAAATGATCTTAGTGTTCTGTGTAGGCCAAGTTTCCCCTTCTGGTGTTTACCTAATTTTGTCTAATTTGTCTTTCATGTCATTATTTTTTTAAACTTTTATCCCTGTTAATTAACTACGGTGAAGAAGAGTAAATGTAGATCTTGGAACTGATGATTGTGGGATCATGTCACATTTTAACATATTTACCATGAGCACGATAAGCATTTTTCTTCTGTTTGTTTAATCAAGTATTTGTTCTGAAATTGTTGTAGTTCTGTAAATAGACGAGTTAAGAATTTTAATCTGTTTTGTTTATTTTTTTCTCCATATAAGGTATCCTCTAATGTAAGCTTTAAAGAATATGAGGTTACAGGCAGGTGTATTTTTTGATGGTATTTATATACTTAGATTATTTTATGCAATTATTAGTCTTCTAAAAGACGGCTTGCATGAATCAGATGTGTGTTTCCTTTTATGGAAATTAACTTCAAGATGCAAAGTCCTTTCCAGACCTTCCTACAGTGAGATTTTTGTCTATAAGTTTTCAGTTTAGGTGGTTGGTTTTTTTCAGCTTTCCAGAATGTAAGAACAGACAGAATTGCATGTGGAGGCCATCAGATTGACTTTCAAAAATTTTTGTGTCAATAAGAGACCTCTGAATGGAAAGGTTACCCTCTAATAAACAAAGCAAAATTTAAAAGTTTTCATTGCAAAAGAACTTAATCTTGAATCAGGATATCTTTTATTAGACCTAGTCTGTCCCTAGTGAGGAGGGAAAACTCTTGAAATGTGGCCAGTTCTCAGCTCTTTAGAACACCAGCTTAGCTTTTTAAGTTTCCAAGGTGACATACATGCTCAGGAAAGCCTGACACATGAATAAAAGGATAAATTCAAAAGCTGCTCCAAGGGCTTGTATTTCACTTCCAACTTCTACACTTGTCTATGTGTAAGTTGCACTAGAATTCAAGTGGGCCTTGAATATTATCACAGTATCGTCAGGGTTGGAAGGGATCTTTGGAGATCATCTAAGTCCAACCCCCCTGCTACAGCAGAGACACCTACAGCATGTTGCACAGGACGGCGTCCAGTCGGGTTTTGAATGTCTCCAGTGTGGGAGACTCCACAACCTCTCTGGGCAGCCTGTTCCAGTGCTCTGCCACCCTCAAAGTAAAGAAGTTCCTCCTCATGTTAAGATGGAACTTCCTGTGCTCAAGTTTGTGCCCGTTACCTCTAGTCCTATTACTGGGCGCAACTGAAAAAAGACTCTTCTCATCTACCTGGCACCCTCCCCTTATGTATTTATAAGTATTGATAAGATCCCCCCTGAGTCTTCTTTTTTTCTAGACTACAAAGCCCCAAGTCCCTGAGCCTTTCCTCATAAGAAAGATGTTCCAATCTCCTAATCATCTTAGTAGCCCTTTGCTGGACCCTCTCCAGCAGCTCCCTGTCCTTCTTGAACCGGGGAGCCCAGAACTGGACACAGTATTCCAGATGCGGCCTCACCAGGGCAGAGTAGAGGGGGAATATGACCTCCCTCGACCTGCTGGCCACACTCTTCTTGATACACCCCAGGATGCCATTGGCCTTCTTGGCCACCAGGGCACATTCCTGTCTCACAGTCATCCTGTTGTCCACCAGGACTCCCAGGTCCCTTTCCATACAGCTGCTCTCCAGGAGGTCAGCCCCCAACCTGTACTGATGCATGGGGTTATTCCTCCCCAAATGCAGTACCCTACACTTGCCTTTGTTGAACTTCATCAGGTTTTTTTCTGCCAAACTCTCCAGCCTGTCCAGGTCGCGCTGTATGGCGGCACAGCCTTCCAGCTTGTCAGCCACCCCTCCCAGTTTTGTGTCATCAGCAAACTTGCTGATGGTACACTCTATCCCTTCATCCAGGTCATTGATGAAGATATTGAACAGGACTGGACCCAGTACTGACCCCTGGGGGACACCACTTGTTACTGTCCTCCAACTGGACTCTGCACCACTAACTACAACCCTCTGAGCTCTATCTGTCAACCACTGTTCAATCCACCCCACTATCCATTCATGTAACCCACAATATTCTTTCTTGTCACAAAGAGCTGATGGCTAGAAAAGGAGAGATTCCTTGTCATTTTTACAGTATAGGAGTACTCATGTACTCCTACTCAGTGATGCTACTATAAAAATCTTTCTACAGAATTCTCATAAAAGCAAGGTACAGTGAAGTATCAGTCTTCCAAAGATCTGGCTATCAAAAATATTTTATTATTGATTAAAGAATCTTGGTGTTTTAAAAGTAATTGTAAAAATTACAAGGTATCTGTCCTTCCCTTTTTAGTGAGGATGCCTGTTTATATGTGGTTCTGACTATAGAACATAAAATACATTGTTAAATATTATAATAATTGAAAGGTTTGATTAAGAGTGAATTTGCAGTTTGCTTCTGGAATTTTTTTTGTGGGAATTTGTGGTAAATAAATCATTTAAACTCACATGTCACTAAAACTGAGATATCTAGATAAACCAAGCTTGGTATGCAAACTGTAAGTTGTTGATCATTACTAGCATACCAAAAGCAGTTGAAAATGAAACTGAGGTTGTTATACAGCTTTACAAAGAACACATTGCCCTATTCTTGTATTTGATTCAAATGTCTTTTATGTAGTGTCTTTGAAACACCTGACTAAAATCCAGTTGATGCTATAAACAGGATAGTGGTTAGTGAAACCATGAGTGTTCCTCATACCCTGATGCACATCAAAAAAAGTTGACCTTTTGTAAAGAATAACTTGTGAGAAGAATTTTCCACAGGAAATACTTTGTGACTTGATATGTAAAATTTCACAGTACGAGCTCTCTTTAAGGCTTTGGTCGCATGCTATGACTATGAGTTTAAACAATTCAGGAAATTGAACTCAACATTTTGTTTTATTTCATTTAGAACCTACTTAATAGTAAACAGCGAGTTGACTCTGAGCTAAGCAGGAATTTAATTGCTTTCATTTTGGTTAATATTCACTTGTACAAGAAAACCCTTTATTCCATAGCACCTAAATGGACGTGTTTCGTTTTCGCTTAAAGAGGGGCTCACCTGAAAATAGCCTGATCATGAAAATATGCTGTGTCTTGGGCTGAAGTGGATAAGTTGGATTCTGTCAAAAAAGACATTTTCAAAAATCTTTTAAGTAGTTTTATTTATACAGTATATGTACTAGTTAATAACTGAGTTATAACACAACCAGTCAAATAGTACATTTTATTGGTTAATGTATCTTCTCCAAGGGTCAGGAAAGAATTTTGATTGTGTCCTCTTCTCTGTTTTATCATTCAACAATTGAATAATTATATTTTGCCCTTAAATAAAGGAGTAGAAATTAATTAGTGGTGGAGGCAGGATGATGAATTAGGTGAATCATTGTCTAATGCTCTGAAGCATAGAAATTCTTGTGTACTATTGCTGAAATTAATGCTAGTGTTTAATATAGTTCATATGTTTGAAGCAGTATGGTAACTTTACTTTTCACTAGGTAACTTTATTTTTAAAGATGATTTGTTTTGGACATCCTGACTCAGCAATTTTGAAGTACAAAAGGTGTTTGATGTACTGGGTTGTATTTGGTTAATGGTGCTTGAGCAGGGGAAAGAAACCAGAGAGGATTTTTTTTTGATTGACTAAGGGTTTCAATGCAGTGCTTTTAAGTAACATAGAACATAATGCAGCAGCCTGTACATCATGATGCATGTTTCGTACTGATGTTTCATGCGAGTTTAACATTTTCAAACATTTCTCACATCTGAGAAGTCTGGTTTTTGCATGGATTGGAAGTGCTTTTATACTGTTTTTTGGAAGAGATTTTTTCTGACTAGTTTTTTCCTCCTATAAAAAGAGGGAGTTCACAGAAAGAGATTTGGTAATTTGTTGCTGTTAGGGAATTCAGGATGAATTTGGGGGTAACAGTCTATATTTTGGCTGTATTATTCGAGAAGGATTCTCAAAAATTCTACCTTTTTGCCTTACAATAAATCCTGTTCTGGACAGGCAGCTGTGGTTTCTATTGCCAGTAGAATTCAGACAGGATGCACTAGGGCTGGGCAAACAGGTTTGTGTTAAAAATGGGCTGGGGTGTCTGTGCTATGGTTTCAGCAAAATCTTAATCATTGCACTTTTGCCTTCCCAAGGATGAGGACAAATTTTAGAAAGCATCTAGTGCTCTATATATAACACAACCTGTAGAAATACAGGATAAAATTTTGTGATCATTTGTATTTTTCTGATCTTTAAACTTTTCTTTTCAGATTGGGTACAGTACAGTGTTTCTGTCTCTAGTCTGTGTGCAGTGATGCAGTTCTCTAGTGTTGCCACCGTACATGAGGTGTGTTGTCAATTACATTCCAGGACTAGTTATGTAACAGAGTAATTAAGATGTGTCTTCCCTTAAGGACACCCCAAAGTGATTATGGATAAAGTTCTTATTAAGATGTTTGGATCTAGTTTCAACATAGTGTCTTCCAAAATTACTCTAATCTATGGAATTTAAAGCTAAGGTTAGCTCTTTATCTGAGCTCAAACAGGGGTTTGGACTAATTTACTTAGTTAAGTTTTATTTTGTTTTGGTAAAATTCCAGTTTATAAAATTAAGATGGATTCACTTCTAATCTTTTCACAAACTAATTTAAAAATGTTTGGTACTGTCTTTTAAATGTGTGAAGGTTTTGATAATGGTTTGAGAAAATAATGGTTTCTGTGATTTTGGCTATAGATTAAAGTTGGAGGCTTAAAACTTGACCGAATTTTAGCTTTGCTTAGCTAAGAACATTATGCCAAGTTGAAAATGAAATATAACTGAACCAAACCTAGTAAAACAATGTCAATGTAGACATTAATTCTCGGTTTTCTCAGTTAATGGTTTTTTTTACCAGTTTAGTAATAGTAAAAGTGTAATATGAGATACAGGGAAGAAGGAAATGTTAAAAGGCAATGTATATATGTTATTCTGATTACTTGGGGCTGTGGTGATATTTTTTGTTTTCTTTTCAGTAGTCAGAGGAAAGATGTTACTATTCTTATTTTACTATACCTAAATATACTTTGATTGTTTAGTACGTAAGCCTTGTACATTCTGTCTTTGTTTGATTAGTGGAAAGGCATCAGTTCAAATGATGATGTACTTATGACCATAACTGTGGTTTGTTCTTATATTCATGCATGGCTTTGTATTTGAATTTTAAGCAAACCACTTTATATAGTTGTTTATCTAAGATACTTTAAACTGTTTCCTGATACAGTGATTTACATAACGGGTTGGGAGGCAGAGGATTTTTGAAAGCCACAGAAATTAAAAATGGGTAAAGAAGATCTAGTAACTCACTGAAAAAGATTGTTTATTTGGCTCTAATAAAGACCTGAAAGGCGATGTCACTTTTGGTTAAAGGTGGGTGTAGTTAAGGCTTGTGAAGTGTGTTGGGCTGAGGAAGGAAAAAGAAAAAAAAAACACCAAGAAGCAGTAAGGGCTAGTTGATAAATGTAAAGAAATCCTGAAAATCTGAACCCACCATTTCCTCTGTGACTATAACAGGTGTAGACTGAGGCAACAGGAGTGTAGAACCACATCCACATCAAGACTGATGCCTCTTGCCATCACAGTTCTGAAACGGGTTGTTAATACAGGATGACCCATGCCACTCTGTGTCAAGGAAGTTCATTACAATATGTAGAAGGAGAAATGAATTACCAAGAGCACCCATATTGAAATCCTACCCTTTGACTTCATGCAACAGGTGCCATAGGCTACATTCTACTGTAACCTTACTTGAAATGATTCAATGAGCTAGTAAAAGGAGACTGCTTCAAGAATGCCAGCTTGATATTAGGTCAGTGGCCACAGATTTGTGGAACATCAGCTCACCAGGATAATTGTGTAATTAATTAAGGAAGAAAGTGGTGTTTCAGCAGCAATAAGTAGTTGCCCAGAATAGCAATTAGTCAAAAGACTTTTATTGTCATTGTACTAAAGGAAGTATATAATCATAGAATCATAGAGTTGTCTAGGTTGGAAGGGACCTTGAAGATCATCAAGTCCAACCATCAACCTAACACTGCCAAAACCACCACTAAGCCGTGTCCCTAAGCACCACGTCTACCTGTTTTTTAAATACCTCCAGGGATGGCGACTCCACCACTTCCCTGGGCAGCCTGTTCCAATGCTTAACAACCCTTTCTGTGATGAACTTTTTCCTAACATCCATCCTAACCCTCCCCTGGTGTAACTTGAGGCCATTTCCTCTTGTCCTGTCACTTGTTACTAGCAAGAAGAGGTTCTCCAGGCTAAACAACCCCAGTTCCCTCAGCCACTCCTCATAAGACTTGTTCTCCAGACCCCTCACCAGCTTCGTTGCCCTTTTCTGGACACACTCCAGAACCTCTATGTCTTTCTTGTAGTGAGGGGCCCAAAACCAAACACCATATTCAAGGTGGGGCCTTACTAGTGCCAAGTACAGGGGAACAATCACTTCCCTAGACCACAGTATTCCTGATACAAGCCAGGATGCCATTGCCCTTCTTGGCCACCTGGGCACACAGCTAGCTCGTATTCAGCCGGCTGTCTGTCAACACCTCCAGGTCCTTCTCCACCAGGCAGCTTTCCAGCCATTCCTCCCAAAGCCTGTAGTGCTGCATGTGGTTTTTATGACCTAAGTGCAAGACCTGGCACTTGGCCTTGTTGAACCTCATACCATTGGCCTCCGCCCATCGATCCAACCTGTCCAGATCTCTCTGTAGAGCCTTACTACCCTCAAGCAGATTGACACTCCCACCTAACTTAGTGTCGTCTGCAAACTTACTGTGGGTGCACTCAATCCCGTCGTCCAGGTTGTTGATAAAGGTATTAAAGAGAACTGGCCCCAATACTGAGCCCTGGGGAACACCACTGGTGACTGGACGACAACTGGATTTAATTCCATTCACCACCACTCTTTGGGCCCGGTCTTCCAGCCAGTTCTTTACCCAGCAAAGAGTACACCCATCCAAGCCATGAGCAGCCAGTTTCTCCAGGAGAATGCTGTGGGAAACTGTGTTGAAGGCTTTACTGACGTCCAAGTAAACAACATCCACAGCTTTTCCCTCATCCACTAAGTGGGTCACCTTGTCATAGAAGGAGATCAGGTTTGCCAAGCAGGACCTGCCTTTCATGAACCCATGGTGACTGAGGCTCATCACCTGGTTGTTCTGCATGTGCCGTGTAATCACACTCAGGATGATATGTTCCATAACCTTCCGAGGCACTGAGGTCAGACTGACAGACCTGTAGTTCCCCAGATTCTCCTTCTGGCCGTTCTTGTGGATGGGCGTCACATTTGCTAACCTCCAGTCAACTGGGAACTCCCTGGTTAGCCAGGACTGCTGGGAAATGATGGAATGTGGCTTAGCAAGCACTTCTGCCAGCTCCTTCAGTACCCTTGGGTGGATTGCATCTGGCCCCATACACTTGAGTATGTCTAGGTGCTGGAGCAGGGCAGTCACCATTTCCCCATGGATTATGGGGGCTTCATTCTGCTCCCTGTCCCTGTCTACTGGCACAGGGGGCTGGGTACTCAGGGAACAACTGGTCTTACTGTTAAAGACTAAGGCAAAGAAGGCATTAAGTACCTCAGCCTTTTCCTCATCCTTGGTCATTATGTTTCCACCCCCAACTACTAAAGGACAGAGATTATCCTTAGTCCTCCTTTTATTGTTAATGTATTTATAGGAACTTTTTGTTGTTGTCCTTAACTGCAGTAGCCAGGTTAAGTTCTAGTTGGGCTTTTGCCCTTCTAATTTTCTCCCTACATAGCCTCACTACATCTTTGTAGTTCTCATAAGTGGCCTGGCCTTTCTTCCAAAGGCCATAAATTCTCCTTTTTCCCCCTGAGTTGCAACCACAGCTCTCTGTTCAGCCAAGCCAGTCTCTTTCCCCGACGGCTCTTTTTTCGGCACATGGGGACAGCCTGCTTCTGCACCTGTAAGACTTCCTTCTTGAAAAATGTCCAGCCTTCCTGGACTCCTTTGCCCTTGAGGGCTGCCTCCCGAGGGAGTTTGTCAAGCACGCTCCTGAAAAGACCAAAGTCTGCTCTCTGGAAGTCCAAGGTAGCAGTTCTGCTGATCCCCCTCCTTCCTTCTCCAAGAATCAAAAACTATCATTTTACAATCACTATGCCCAAGATAGCCTCCAACCATCACATCCATCCATGTGTAACTGTACGTTAGAGATGCCTATCATCAAATAGCTAAATATATGTTTTAATTTAGTGTATTAGTTAATTAGTAATTTAAGTAGTTGTTGATTGTCTTGAAATTTGCAAAAGCTTTGTATGGATATCATGCATATTTGCTGTATTTACTCTATCAAGAAACTTTAAATGGTGGTTGTGATCAGACAAAGAGGAAAATGACATCATTTTTAAACTTCATGTTTTCTGTTTTCTTTTTTTTTTAGTTTTTTTTTTCAATCTTGAAAAGACATTGTTTTATGACATCTTTATGTTTATATTTACTTTTTATAGTCAGCTGACATCAGGCAGTTGTAGGATATATGCAATGAACATAGTAGTGTCCTAAGCAACAACTGCATGTTAGATTAAAGGAAATTGTCAAGTTTGGCTTTTATTTTATTTTTAAAATTGTCTTATTTCTGATAATTTATTAAATGTCAGACATGATTTCAATGATAAATTAAGAATAATGAAAGTCTTAATTTACAGGGCAAGGTACATTTGTGTAGTTATGCCAATTATCTATGACACTTTTCTGTTCATACTTGTCCTGGTTCCAGCAGGGCTGGGGTTAATTTCCCCAAGGATGGGAGGGGACACAGGTATTCCATGCCATGTGAGCCATGCCCGGACGGTGGGGGGGAGCTGCCGGGGGAGGGGGCAGGAAGTCGCGGCTCAGCGCGGGCTGCGGCGGCGCGGGTCCGGGTCCGGTCGGTGAGCGGCGGTGCCCTGATCGCGTTTGTATATTCCGTTATCCGTGTTATTGTTACTGTTTTCTCTTCCCTTTGCTGTTCTGTTAAACTGCCTTTATCTCAGCCTACGAGTTTCGCCTTTTTTTTTCGTATTCCCCCCCCCACACACACGGCTGTGGGGGGCTGAGCGAGCGGCCGCGTGGTTTGTTGCTGCCGGCTCAGGCCAAACCACGACAATACTTCAGAAGAGTAGACTTTCTGTTTTATAGAAGTGCCTTACCTGACAATACTGACAATTATGATTGGTCCTGAGCATAAAAATTTTCTCATGCAAATAAAAACATTCTACACTAAAATAAATTGGAGCTCAGCATTCTGTTTTGATTTTAAGCATATCTTAATACCATAAGGTTCTGAGAATCTTTAGATTCCTCTTGAAAAGGAAAACCTTATAATAAGGAGTTATTGCTATTTCAAGGTATTGTATGACACACCTCATCTTCTTTTAAGTGATTTGAAAAGGTTTAGGCCTTTGCATAAATAATTTATTCTGTATTTTAAAGGCCCGTTTGACTGGCTGCTGCATCTCTCCATAGAAAATATTTTTGTCTAGAGATTTTTTTATGGCACAACATGGAAGCTATCGCTGAAGTACTGTGCAGCATAGGGGGATTTTTGTCTCTGTCTCCTTACTTGGCCAACTAGTGGAATAGTCAAATACAGAATCAATTCTGTAGTACTATTTAAACTATATTAGTAGTGTGTATGATAGAAAAGGTCAGGTTTTGTTTCTGAATGTAGATTTTTATGTATTTTCTAAAGAAAATAATAATAATAAAATAAATGAAAAAATTTAACAACCTGTACGTGCCATCCAATGAATGATAACTGTTTCCTTGAAAACTGAAACTTCGTTATAATATTTAATAGGAATTAACAGTCATCAGTTAAGTTTGCACTGTAAAGTGCATAAAGTGACTCAACCCTTGGTGTGAGCAAGAACCTATTTTAGAAACAGCATTCCAACTTAATGACCATTCTGTTTACTGCTTTCCCTAAGATCAGAATTTGAGATTTTTTTTTTTTGTGCCAGTGACATGAAACAATTCTTGTCACAATAGTCTAGGCAAAAAAACCCCATACCCCAAAGTACAGGCTTAATTTTTGCCAGTGATATGGGACAATTCTAGTTTATACACAGTAGAATTTAGCATATAAGTTTCACATACAGAAGTTATACTTCTTTGAGAGTTAAGTTTTTGTAATTGCCTGAATTTATATCAATAAAATAACTCAGTGTAGTTGGAAAGAAATTGGCTTTTACGAAAGTAAACTTATGGCTAGCTAAATCCCCTGCAAACACCAGTAAACATCTTCTTACACTGTGATTAAAATATATGTTAAGCACCATTTTTTACATTTTAAGTCTTTCTGAACCCGTGCTGAAAACTACTACCATACTATAACATTACTGAAGAACACTGACTTTGGCATAAGGGCTAATTAGTGGAAAATTTGGAAAGGTAGTTAAAAAATTATCAGGTGGTGCTTTTTTTGTATACATTTTTGTTTTTTTTAAAAGGTATTCAAAATCATATTTAATGTGTGTGTTATGTTCCATGAAGTAAATATATCTCTCAAATAAAGATTGTTTGAAAGGTGGTATTTTTTTTCTTTGTCTGTATTTGGGCCAAAGGTCTGTTTTCTATAAAACTTATGTCTGTTTTAACTTACACAGTAATTTCAACTACTTCACTATATTGATTACTAGTTTAAAATAGTTTGCTACATTGTGTATAAATAGCCAAATGAATATTTGGAAAGTGAGGTAAATATTTTATAATATTAGGGAAAAAGACTTGCAAAGCATGAGTTAAGTAAACCCTGTGTTAAAATACCGTCATTGTTTAAGGAAGCCTGAGTGTAATCCCTCAAATGGTAATTTGTTTTTTCACATATCTTAAATTTGTTTTATTTCTCTTTCTGTGTTCAGATGCTGGAAATTCTGCAGAGTTCAGTCAAGTGCATGTGAATACACACATGTGCATGCATACTTGTTCACTCGCAGAGAGTTCCTAGTTTTATCATTTTTTTTGTTACTGTCTTGGTACTTTGACTTCTACTGCTTCACATTTGAGTGTGAACTTCCTGGGGGGGCTTTCTTTTATGTTTTAAATTACTCAGAATATCCATCTGCTTTTACTTGACTTGTGGTTGTGAAGATCATGCTTGGCCCATGGGATGTTACACTGTGCCGAGAGGATGTGGAGTTTTGTCAGCCAGGGAAATATGTCTGGCTTTTTTTTTTTTTTTTTCTTCAGCAGCTTTCATATGCTTCTCTTCTTGTGTGGTCCCACTAAAACGAGTATATTTAACAGAAATACTCTCCCTCTCTATCTTCTGTGCGCTGCTCTCTTTTAAGCAGGCTATGTATAAGAAATCTGAGATCCAAAAAATTTCAGTCCTGACTGAAAACAAGATAGTGTTACATAGAAAGGTACTTGATTAGTTACACATTCCACATTTATAACAGCGTTCCACGTTCTGGTTATACACAAGTATTAGTAGATCTGCAGTTACCAGTAAACATCCCTGTTATATCTTTGTTGAAAATTCTGTGCTTTCTTTTTGCAGGCACTGCTACAATCTACAGTTCAACAGCAAGAAGCAGCTATTGATAAACAGTACATAGTAGCAATTGAAAAACATTCTCACAAATGTGAAGAACTTCTTAACGCTCAGGTATGGATATGCACATAAAAAAATCTGCATGATTCTATTCTGGTTTCGACTGTTTTCTGTTTGAAAAAAAAACCCCATATATAATCACTAAAGAAAATAATCAATTTTTCACCATGTGTTCTCAGCACAACAGTAAACACAAGTATTTAAAAATGCAAAATAAAGAATGACTCTTCATTTCTTGGGATCAAAGGTGTTTACATACTTAGAACAGATTCAAGAAGAGCGTAGCACTGAGGAAAAAGTCTTATACTTATACTCTTAATACTTACTCCTTTAACAGCTGCCATTTTCTGTAGTCTTGGAGAAAACATGCAATTATTTTTAATTTATGTAGTTAAATGTATGATTTGATTGTATAGGATTTACACAAGCTTTTGGTCCAAAATATTTGTCCAAATTTTTTTATGCTTCTTACATGGTAGATACAAACATCTGTTGTCCAAACCTATTTTTATTTCATGCAAACCTAACATAAAAAAACCCAAACGTAGCTATGAGGAATTACATAATATTCAGAAATATATATACATAAATAGGCCTGTATTGGCTCATTTAACATGACTTCAGTAAAATCATGCTGCATAGCAAGTATTTGGAATCACTGCAGTTATTGATGAGTATCTGAACAGTGTAAACCTGGTTTGTTATTGAAAATATCTTGGTTTGACTTAAATACAGCTCTTGAATCAAAATAATAATGAACATTAGTATGTAAGTTTAAAAAGAAAGAAAAGCTAATTTGCTTATAGCATCCTGAAGTTGTTTACGTTGTGATTAATAGTATTAGTAGTTACCTTTAAAGTACTGTTGGCAACAATTCTACTAAAAACACAAAGGATAATAGTTTGTTTATTTAATTTTCCCGCGGTATATTAGATCTAAATACATCAAAAGTCCACTTCAAGTATTCCACCATTTCCAACAGTATTTTATGACCATTTCACTGTTCTGACCATATCAATTAACACTTAGTGCAAACGTATATTAAATATATATGCATCTGTATAAACAGTATGAAGGAAAGATGTAATAGTTTTAAGAAATCTCTTCCATCATGAATGAGGAGTTTATTGCACAGAACTACAGTTATTTAATGCTTACCATAAAGCTCTGCCTAGAAAGCAAGTAAAAATGTATTTTAAGAGAATGTTTTTTGTTTCTGAAATTAACATATTGTTTACTGACTTGATATAATTTTCTGAATGTTAAGAAGGAGTCCATCTCATGAAATCTGGAAGCATTCTAAGAAATTTTTTTGAGGGTTTATATAATATATATAATATATAATATTTAATTGTGGTATAAAACTGGGATTTTGAAGCCTAATCAAGTAGATGAATGTGAGTGCTTATGGTTTAATCAAATAGGATTTATACTGGCAAATTTTGTTCACTCATAAACCTTTGTTGGAAGTGGTCTGAAAAATGTGTAGTATGTTTTTATTCTTTTTGAATACACCTATTCTTAAATGTACATTTGATGTTTGTTTTAACATTTGTTTTTCTTCAAATGATTTTGTTCTGTGCTAACAGTTAAGATTGCTGAAATGATTACTAATGATTATACATTGTGTTAATATTCCATTTATTGCAAGTTGGAAAATCACAAATTTCATCCTTATCTTTTTCTGAGACACAAACATTTGATGTTGCCTCCTGAAAATGAACACCAAGTTTGATCTTGTGGTTTAACTCATGTGCTGTATGAAAATATATACTGAAAAACACGATTAACAAACTTGAACAGAAATTTTTAATACTCGGAAAATGAAGGCATGTATAACAACAGCAAGTTATTAAAAGTGCTTCAATATAGTCAGGTATTGGTCAGTGCTAGAAGTGAGATGCCACATGGGGTAGAACAATATGTATCTTGTAAAGTATTTATATTAAAAACAAAAACAACCCACAAACAAAACCCAAAACCAAACCAGACATCAAACAGTAAAATTTATCCTCAGTGCTATTAATGACAAATTTAGATCATGGTTTTACCTTCTTTAGTAAGTGCTGGCAATCTTTTATGACAAATGAGGCATGGAAAAGTCCTACAGGCTATGCATACTTTGATTTTCAGTGGGAAAGAGCAGCAATTTTGTATATATATTATATATACAATATATACATATATTATATATATAGAATTTAAATTCATTCAATATATGTCATACTTACAGAAAAATATGGTTTCACCACCGAGACTTTCTAACTAAGCAGTTGCCTGGGCTGGATGCTGAATGCAACTGACAGAAGCGGGTATCGCTGGCAATATACTGCTGTTCCATATTTCAGTATGTGGAATAGAGTGTCTTTCAGCTTTTCCTGTCTTCCAGTGTTTGAATAGTAGTAGTAGTAGTAGCAGCAGCAGTAGTAGTAGTAGTAGTAGTAGTGGTAGTAGTAGTAGTAGTAGACGACGAAAGGTAATGGTTTCGAACTGGAAGAGCACAGATATAGAATAGATATTAGGAAGTAATATCTATCACCACTATGAGGGTGGTCAGACACTGGAACAGGCTGCCCAGAGAACTTGTGGAGGCCCCATCCCTGGAAGTGTTCAACACCAGGTTGGATGGGACTTTGAGCAACCTGGTCTAGTGGGAGATGTCCCTGCCAGGGAGTTGGAACTAGATGACCTTTAAGGTCCGTTCCAAGCTAAACCATTCTATGGTTCTATGAATGAGTCTCATTCTGCATTTCCAGTTTCCGCAGGTAAGAATTATGAACATATTCCTCTCTCTGTTAGACAGTATTAAAGGAATAAAGGAAGAGCGCTGAGACTTAAAACACTACTCTGAGCTATCTATACAGTGAGTTTTGATTCCCAAGCACTGTAGAGGCCACTTTCTCTTAGGCTTATCTGGATGTCAAAGTTGGAGGTCTCCTGGCAATTGTACCTGTCAAGAAGATATTGCCCATGCTTCAGCAAGGAAACCTAAAAAAGCCTTCAACAAAGAGTGATCAGCCTCCTGTAAATAAACTAATGAGTTCATCAGACCAAACAGTCCTATGAAAAATGATTGTCTATTCCACTTTTCCTGTAAAAGTTATGATGGAGACCTACTTATGGAGCCTCACTTTTGGAAAAAAGCACCTCACCTGTGTAGACCATAAGACAGTGTCCATGAATTTTTTAAATGGAAGTTGAAGTGAAGGTTTCCTTTATTAATCAACAATCTGAGAACCAGAGAACAGGTAAGAAAATTCTAAACATATTGGAGCTTTGAATCCGATATCCAGCTGTTATTAAAGAATATACCTTACTGACTCTCTGGAGGAACGTGCAAAAATAAAAACCAATGAAGTTGTATGACTACAGAGAATCTTAAAAAAAACCCAGAACAACAAAACAAAAAATGTCCAGAACTAGAAATATGGTGGATGAATCAGTGTGAGGCCAAAAAAAATCTCAGTGAAAACTCCACTTTAGTGCAACAAGAAAGTTTTCAGCTGGTGTAAGTTTGCTAGGCTGCACATTCACATTGTGCATGTTACCTATAAGGCACAATAGACAGTAGAACACTATGCAGAGATACTCAGATCTAAAAACCTTTAGCTTAGGTACAACAAATAGTATAGCTCTTTAATGCATCACTTTGTCTGAACTAATTTCCACAGCCCAGTGCCCCTACCTCACCCTTTTTCTGACAAATCTATGATTTGCTTCCTTTTATTCCTTGGACAGGGTAAGAGTGAAAAATTCTGATGTGTAAAAATTCTGAAGAGCAAATTGTAGTGGGACATGATGGTCCAATGAGACACAATAAAGTGTTTTCCAATAAAAGAAAACCCCGAACTTTTTTTAAAAAAAGTGGTATTCTAAGTAGAGAGAAATACTAGCATTTCTACCCTACTATCTGGAAAGTAGCAAGAGAGAGTCAAGTGGAGTCTTCTGAAAATCAACTTAAAGCAAAAGGCATTAAAAAATAGGTTATAATGTTTTCTTCCCTGCAAGTTTTCTAGGCAATGTTTCCAAATGAAAATTGTTTGATGTACATTCCAATATAAATACAGAGGTTCTGTGGTTCTTCTTGATTCCTGTAAAAAAGAAATAAAAAAAATATTTCTTTTTTTCCTGGAATGTGAGTCACAGAAGACATTGTAAACAGATTTAAACACAATAGCAACTGGTCAGTCTGTTTTGTTATTTTTATATATTAAATTTATTTCTGGGGAATCATAACATTTATCTTTCAGGTAAGCATCTTTTGAAGGATTACATAGTATATATTATAATCATTCATACAGTGAATGAAATAATGCAGGATATGAGCTATTTTACAGTGAAAACACTATTTCAGCTATTAATAACTAGTTCTCATTTAGTACAGTTATAATCCCTTGCATGTTCATATTAATCCTAAACTGCAAATTTAAAGAAAGAATTTAATTTAAATTTAATTTAAAGAATTTAAATAAAAACAGAAAATAGGGTGTCTTGCATGAACTGAAATGCTTTTAAAAAATATATAGTTTCTCCCTCGGCCCTGTACTGTTTCATTTAAAAGGAAAGGAGTACAAGATTTCATCCACAACTGAGGATGCTTTGCTATAACTAATAAGCATGCAATTTATGTTTCTGCAGATTGGTTCCTTCACAATATTGAGTAAATCATCATGCACGGATCACCAAATTCAGTATGGATAAATACATTTTGTTAGCTGCTCTTCATAGCATGTAAAAGTGGTCAGTTAAATAATCATTCAGAAACAAAACAGCAAACAACATCATAGAACAACCAAAGTTAATATGAATATCCTAATACTAAACAGGAAAAAAAAAAGCTTGCATTATTTGTAGTATCACTGCAACAAAATAATGATATTTCACACTTTCACAGATCTCTATTCTGAGGAAACAATTTTCACTCACTAATGAAATTACACTTGGAACCTTCTTTTAATGGCATCATTCTGAAAAACAGTATAAGACATATGTATATCTAATTCACCTTCAGCGAATGACCAATTTGTTTTGTAACAAAAAACAACTGAATTTTTAAATCTTATGAAACTGTATTGTAGTTAGTAGTTTAACAGAAAAAACACAGGCATAATAAGACTTTATCTTTCATCTCCAGTATAAATACATATATTTTTTGTACCTTCATTACATATGGACATAGAACAATCCCTGTCCCTCAAGATTTGGAAAAAATTAACTTCAGAAACATTTAGCAAATGTTTCAGTACTTCATTCATCAACAGGAATAATAAATCACTGGATTGCTCTTTTTAAGAATTCACCAATTCAAATTTGTTAACCTATTTTAACAAGAAAACTTCTTAACCCACAAATTCCTACTTTTATTTCTGCCTCTCATGAAGGAGTCTAACAGTAGGAAGAAATAACACAGGCTGTGGGAAACATTACCTCTAAGAGGGAGATGACATAACAAAAATACATAGTTATGGCATCATGATTTTGTGATGTTATCAAAATATGTCCATTTCTACATTCTATTCAAAATATCCTGAGGAAAAAGGCAACTTCATTAAAACACTAGTAGTAGTTTTCCGCTCCTGTAGAAAGGCTAGCTATATTTAAGAGCATATTCTTTTATACTGCACCTTTTCTTCACCACTGCTAAGCTATGCGCAAGTCAAATGACAAGATCTGGTAGTCATAACTGGATTCCTACACTGTCCTCACTATCTGTGGCATCTGATTGTTTGGCAGTGCAAGGTGGAAAATCTGTCTGAAGAATTCCAACATCTGTTAAATATTTCCACTTCCTCAAATTATGACTTATTACTGCATGGTTGAACTGGATCTTTTTGCCAGTTTGAGGTCCAAGTGGCTAACAAAGCAGGAAAACTTTTCTAAGAGAAAGCTCAGGAATCAGCAGAACATTATTAAACAAGAAAAGTTAAAACAATGAAAATATAAAAAAAAAATTATAATAGAGGTAATAAAATAATTAAGCCTATACTTCTCCTCAGGGTTCCACTGAGCAGTACACAGACAGAATGTAAACTGTATAATTTGAGGCACATCAGAGGCTGACATTAAGCCTAAAACATTCTGCTGCATATGTGCTTTATTGTTTATAAATAAAGTAAGAAGCTATACAGTCATGCAAAATGAAGATACTTTTCTCAGAAAGCATACATAGTGATAGAGTATATTAAAAACCCCACAAACTTTGAGATCCTAAGGATACAAAGATAAGGAACTTCAGTAAAAATATGAAGAAAAAATGGAAGTATTAATAAGCCCTTTTGTTTTTGTGGCCTAATTTATTTCACAGTCTGTATGAGTTCTCACAGAATTGCTCCATCTACCAGGAAAAATAAAAGGAAATGAACTCCTAAAATATGAGCAATATAAACAGCAAAATGTTCAGTAACAGAAGACAGCAAAACAGAGGGAAAAAAAATAATTTTTCAATAGTAGCTAACAGAAAAATAATTGAGGAGAAAAATCATATTATATTACTTAGTTGTTCAGTATTGACAAGTGCTGATGATATAAATTCATAACAAGTAATTAAGATTTTAAGGAAAATTCTTGTATAAGCAAAAGGCAGAAAGCAAAAATCCCACTAAAGAGCCACTTTGAAGTGGAACTTGACGAATTGAAGGAAGCAAATGCAATTTCCAAATAGCATTTTTGGTTGAGACTCTGAAAGTATCATGGCTGAATTAACAGTGCAAAGGGACTGCAAAATCATCCTCTAACTAGCTTGTGATAGTGGGTAGATTCAAATGAAGTTAGAAGACTCTGGCAAGGATTTCATTTTTTTCAAAAAATGGATATGCCGTTTTGGATCTTAGCAATGTAACTTTTCATTTGGGAGGTAAATACTAAGCAATACTGGATACAAAGTCAACACATACAAAACCAAAACACAGAGCGAGGATAAATCAAATTTTTTCAGGATTTAAGGAAAAAAGAGCACCCCAACCAAATAAAAAAAAAAGCCCTTCCAGCACAGGAATATCTGATTCTTGATCTTTTCACTCTAATTACCTCTACAAACTGTGGAATAATCTTTTGGTATCAGGCACATAAAAAGAGCTTTAAGAGCGCTCCTGTTATTTCAAGACAGAGAACTTTGTTTCTGACTAACGCGTTATTTTGGAACATAATACTAGGAGAGAGAAACCTGATTTGTTTTTAACAAAATCTCTCTTCTTTTAGTTTATCTTCTTCGATTTATCACTAGAGGAAATAATCTGTGTGAAAAAGAAAAGATATTTTTATATTTACTTCTCTGTCTTTTTCTTTTTAGTCTTGTATCAAGCTAGTAATTGTCATGGAAACCTAGGTTAAAATTTAGTTTTCTTCTGCTGTAAGTTAATTTGAAGAGATTTGCTTTTTCTGATTTGAACTAAAACAAAGAAATTAAGCATAGTATTAAAGAGAAGGAAATTTCCTTCAATAATACTATACGTCTGCGAAATTGAAAGAGAAAGATCAGAAAGGGTCAGTGGAGTCTTCTGCAACCAGGTGAGTGTCGTGGTTTCAGCTGGGGTAGAGTTGACTTTCTTACTAGCAGTTGGTATAGTGCTATTTTTTGGATTTGGGAAGAGAAATGGTGTTAGCACACTGGTGGGTTTGGTTGTTGCTAAGCAATCAAGGCCTTTTCTGCTTCTCATAGTGCCCCGCCAGTTGGTAGACTGAAAGTGCACAACAAGTTGGGAAGGAATACAGCTGGGACAGCTGACCCCAGCTGACCAAAGGCATATTCCATGCCATAGAATCAAAGTATCATAAAATGGTTAGAGTTGGAAAGGACTTTAAAGATCCTTTAGTTCCAACCCCGCTGCCATAAGCAGGGACACCTTCCACTAGACCAGGTTGCTCAGAGCCCCATCCAACCTGGCCTTGAACGCTTCCAGGGATGGGACATCCACAACTTCTCTGGGCAGCCTGTTCCAGTGTCTTGCCACCCTCAGACTAAAAAAATTCTTTCTAATGTAAATCTACCCTCTTTCAGTTTACAACTGTTACTCCTCGTCCTATTGCTACACTTTCCTATAGGCCTCCTTTAAGTGCTGGAAAGTTACTATAAGGTGTCCCTGGAGCCTTCTCTTGTCTAGGCTAAACAACCCCAATTCTGTCAGTGTGTCCTCATAGGGGAGGTGCTCCAGCCCTCTGATCATCTTTGTGGCCCTCCTCCGGACCTGCTCCAACAGGTCCATGTCCTTCTTATATTGAGGGCTCCAGAGCTGGACGCAGAACTCCAGGTGGTGTCTCATGAGAGTGGAGTGGAGGGGCAGAATCACCTCCCTCGATCTGTTGGCCACACTTCTTTTGATGCAGCCCAGGATACAGTTGACCTTCTGGGCTGCAAGTGTGCATTGCTGGCTCATGTTAAGCTTCTCATCCACCAACACCCCCAAGTCCTTCTCCTCAGGGCTGCTCTCAATCCATTCTCCGCCAAGCCTGTATTTGTGCATGGCGTTGCCTCCAACCCACATGCAGGACCTTGCACTTGCCTTGTTGAACTTCATGAGGTTCTCTTGGGCCGACCTCTCAAACCTGTCCAGATCGCCTCTGGATGGCATCCCTTCCCTCCAGCATGTTGACCACTCCACACAGTTTGGTGTCGACAGCAAACTTGCTCAGGGTGCACTCAGTCCCAACATCCATATCACTAACAAAGATGTTAAGCAGTACCGACCCCTAAGGAACACCACTTGTCGTTGCTTGCCACTTGGACCTGTAGTTGTTGACCGCAACTCTCTGAGTTAACTGTCTGGCCAGTTCCTTATCCACTGGTGGTCTGTTGGTCAAATCCATATCTCTTCAATTTAGAGACCAGGATTTTGTGGTGGACAGTGTCAAATGCTTTGCACAGGTCCAGGTAGATGACATCTGTTTCTCTCCCCTTACCCATCAACACTGTAACACCATCATAGAAGGCCATCAAATTTTGACAAGCACAATTTGCCCGTGAAGCCGTGTTGGCTGCTACCAACCACCTCCTTGTTTTCCATGTACCTTAGCAGAGTTTCCAGGAGCAAACTCACATCCTTTCTATAGCTTTTATTCCTGCTGAGAAAGGGAGGGGGTTATGAAATAATTTTGCTAAGCTACAGGCATTTATCTCAGCGTATTTGATCTTTAATTCAGCAATGGTCTGTATTGTTAAGCGACCTTTACTACAGTTGAACAAAAATCTACAAACCAAGTAAATGAACCTAAAACATCCTGTTATTTCCTGTTCGCTAAAAAAATGCAAGAGCATTTGGAAGCTCTCAAATGTATCAGTACTCAAGTGAAACTGTCACCTTTCATACATTTTTATGTTTTAACCTTCAACTCTCTTTAATAACTTAATCTGAAAGACGAACTGAGGAAGCACTGACTGTATGTAAAGTTCCTTGTGGCCATTTAGTACTAGAGTCCAAAGTCATTCTATATACATCTAGAAAATGAAAGTACCTAATTCTTCTATATTATAACCTCTACATAGAAGGTATAGGTATTATTTTAAAATCTGAAGTACAAAGCTAGTTGCCCTAATTTAAAGACTAGTAACAGAGGGGTTACAATAGCTTGCTGTCATTTAAACAAACAGTTTGGAAATCTATTCATACATTCATTAGTCACTTCCTTTGCATTATTGCTTTTTTTGAAAGTCTGTCAGAATGCTGTCATTATACAGAAATTGCTAAAATTTCCCTGATCGCTGATCAGAAGAGGGAATGCACAGAAATCTTTACTATCCATAACTTCTCACAATTTCTGCTTATGTGTTGTGCGTAACCTAGATACTTGAGTATGCCTTTGAAAGATCTGTGCTTCTGTAAAAAGGAAATCAGATGACAAGGTGATGCATTCTTTTCTATAAAATAGGTTAATAATAGCACTGAGCTGTCTTTACATCATTTTAATAAGCACAGCTTTCAAGGAGATTCTATGGCTCCGTATGAGGGCTAATACCACTGTGGGGTACAGTGCCTTGAAAAAAATGGAAGTTCTTGATAAGTAATTGAATTGCTTATTGATTACATGCAGAATGGAAGCATTCATCCTTTTTGTTGTATCTATGCTTACTATGTAATATGAGCTTTCTGGACTCAAAACCTGTTTCAGGAAGTAGCAGTTCACATAATATTTTATTCTGCTTTGTCTGTTTCCAGTTACTTATTTCTTTTCATATAATTTATGTAATTTAATAGCTTAAGGTATGTTTCTATCTGAAAAAGAAAACTGTTTTGCTAAATATAAATTCTGAAGCCAAATAAACAGTTCTTCAAGTTATTTCTCTAGGATTAGTACAAGAGAATTTTCTTTACTGGGCTGTATGGACAGCTGTTGCAACATTTGTGATGGTATATGAATTGGAAGTTCAGATATGAAGGTAACCATTTATGGAAGGATTATTCCACAGGAACAAACATTTACATTATGATAGGGAAGGACATGCTGAGCTATTCACAAAAGGATTACAGTCTTGAAATTATAAATTTTACATTTCCATTAGATATGGGGATGCTATGTAACGTAAAAGGTGTTGCATTGTAATATGCCAGAAGACATTAGCTTTTATTTTGAAAGAATTCTAAATGTGCTCACAAATAGTTACCTCTGGTATCTGGAAAAATAGGAACTAGTGTGGTTTTATACACAGATACAATTCTTCATACAGTTCTTAATAAATTTCTGTGAATTCTGTAAAACTCAACATGTAATACCATATAGATTTTTCTAATCTACCAAGGAAACAGGAGATCCTAAGGTCAATTAAAGCAATCACACTGCAAATAGTGGTCATAGCAACCTTCATTTTTATGGTAATTGTTTATTTATTTGGCAACCTTTTTAGCAGTTTAAGTGGCAAGCAAAAGCAGTATATTGTATTTTAAAGATTTCCTTTTCTGCTTCCAGAAGAAGCAAACTAATTTATTTTATACTGCTGTCTATATTTCCATTTGTTTGGTATGCTGTATCTCCACGGAACTGATATATCCAGGTGTTGTTTTGTACAAAGAATTGATCTCTGGATTTAGTGGTGCACTCTTATTGCAGTGAAGGAGGGACATTTTTTACTTCAGAGCTGTATTAAAAATCAGAACTTTTCAGGTTTCCATATGATAAAAAAGTTTTGGTCCCAATATCTGTATTTTTCAGGATTTTAGGTCTACCACAGGTTTATGAAAAGTAAACTGCTGTGTAGTGAGCTTGGGGTCACACAGAAGGCTGTAGTCATGAAAGTATATTTGTCTGCAGGGAGAACAGACATTAGTTGTCTCCATTGGCCATGTGTACATGTTCTATATTGTAATAATGCAAGTGTCTGCACTGGTTCAGGACTTCCAAGATGGGCTTGAATGTTGTCTTATACATACATGTAAAATCAAATTTCTAAAAGTGCCCTGAAGCTTAAAGGCTGAAAATTGTAGTCCCATGGAGAATGCTGTAAAATACCTCTGGTAGCTGGCCCATTATGGCAACTTGAAATATGTATACACAGTCTAACCTAGAAATCTGGTGGTCAGAGTCAAACTGGAATTAAAGGCCTGCAAGTCTTACATTAGAAGTTCTAATCTTGCTGAACAAGTTGACTGCCATTCTATTGTAGGTGTTTTAAAAGTAGGGGTGATTTTCTCTTATGAGATCTCTTTAGAAAGTCCTTTGCTGATTCTTGACTGAAACAAGTAAATTTTCAATCTTTTAATGGACGTGAGTAAACTTTGATTTGTGGCATATGTCTAATAAAATATTTGCATATGTTTGTCTTGTGTCATTCTTTCAAATGAAAGTGAAATAACAGGTTTGTGGTCTGTGCAGTCAGTCATGTAGAGAGTCATGGAGATCATTTAACTAATAAAATCCATTTATTGTTTCACCCTTGAGTTACTAGGAAAAAATAATTCCTCTAAGTGCCTTGATAGTAAAAGCTAATGTCTGAAAATACCAAGTCTACAAGAAAAGTTAGTTACACATCATTAAGTATAACCATGATGTGAATTTCACCACTCCTTCCACACAGGTGTTTTCCATTAGAATATGTCTATTCCATTCAGACCTATTTTAAGTAAATTCACAAGGAAATGCCTCTTTACATATTTATCCTGGAAGGGCAGATAGATGTTTTATTTTATAAAGCAGTCTAGAAGTTTTCTATTATCTTCTTCAAATGAAATAATATTTTTCAGAACATAGTATTGCAATTTGGTAATGTATTTCTAGCTGCCATTAGAGACACTTAATATTTAAAACATAATAAAATTCATGTAACAGATGGCTGTTTCTTAGAAATGTTGGTGAAAGGAGTATTTGCCTGCATAAGTATTTGTGTAAAAATTTTTGTCTTCATTATATATACTTGTATTAATATAAAACTCTACTGTTACACTTTTGGTGATCTTTTAAAGGATTATTAGGTATTGATACTATACTTTAAGGTTATAATATATCATCTCTTAAATAACATGTTACAAAGTGTACTGATTTGCTAGCAATTACCTCATTACAAATACCCCACATCAATAATTTCCAGTAATTTTTCGTTTTGGAAGACAGCTTAGCTCTTGCAGACAAAACCCCCATCTTTAAAATGCTTTACTGGGTTTAGTGAAAAACAGATAAATGGGCTGTGATTAAGAACAGTGGTGGATTATATGTCTACATATAGACTACTTCGTCACTTTATTTCAGTGTTCATTTTCTCTCTGAAAAAATGTTTTAGATTAGAAGAAAATTAGAAGAAAGCAGCATTCTTTTTTGTTGTCATTTGTTGTTCATGGTGTCACAAATGGTTGAAAAAAATACATTTGCATTCTGTCTGCTATATATATAACTCAGAGGTAACACAAGCATAATTTCAATTCTGCAACTGTTTCAATGAAGTGTTTAAAGTGTCGTGTTATTTAGACTATCTTTATAAATTTTGTAAATGTTGCTTTTATATGGTGATTTTTTTTTCAACTTCTTTCCTAATACTATTCAGGCTCAGATAGTAGGGAAGCTAAATATTTTTTATTATTGTGATTTTTTTTTCATATAATGAAATCAATTAAAGGAGTGCTGTGTATGTCATTTAACTGAATCTACATTTTAAGTCATTTTGTAAGCAACTGACAAACCTAAGTGTCTTGGATGAGTTCTTTTTGTCTGTTTTACTAGCAGACTGGTTACAATAATATGGGTATTTTCTCTCAACAGCATCAGCGACTTCTCAACATTTTGGAAGCAGAGAAGGAATTGTTATCAGAAAAGATAGAGGAGGCTTTGATGCAACAGACAAAAAACCACAAGGTATTGCTTTTATTTATTAAAAAGAAGGGGTCTGATCTGCACCATGGTGTTCATTGGGAACAGTCCTGTCACACAATCATTGATGGGCAGAGGAAGCTTTCTCAAATACTTTGACTATTTGAAATGGTTTTTGGTCACTTCTTGATTGTGTATTGCAGTTTCATTTTTCATAACATTTACAGGAAGTGCTTGACAAATGTTTGGATGAAGAGAGACAAAGAAGTAAGGAGGCTATGGCAGCTGCTGCAAAGGTATCTCTTGTTAAGTAGTAGATATGCAATGTGTGACATTACAAATGCCAAATTTAGCAACTCATTTCATAGCTAAATTGGTCAAACTCTGTTCTCATCTGTGTTTAAATGAAGCTAATTCTATAAATCATTAATATATCTGCTATATCCTATGCCTTAATACAGATAGTCTATGTAACTTACTTCTATCGAAGATAGCCTCTGAATTAGTTTATAACAAGTGACAATATTGCAGTTCAGTTGTTGGTGTTACATAAGTATCTGGTTTCATGATCTTTCAGTTAACAACATCAGTAAAACTTGATTTGAAGAGATAGGTAGCAGGGTTAACTGATGATCTTAATAAGACAGCATTGTGTCTTGTTTAATTGTTGTTAAATACGGTCATTTTCAATGGGGATAAAATTATTTTGTAAATCATATAAAAATTCAGATGTTTTAACAGGTTTTAAATTATTTTATATAAGTTGATGTTTGACTGAAAGTATTTACTTTTTAAAATATGTCTTCAGTCTATTTCATTATTGAGTGCATTGGGATTAGAACAATAATTTTGTAAATGCTAAGCTATCTTTCATATCTAATACTAATGTAGAATCCAGTACAAGATTTCAGTTGCATGTAATGATCTGGGAAAATTAGTGATGTATGTTACTTAGCACAGTTGATTAGACTATATTATAATTTTCTGTATATCTTCATATGTAGTACATGCACACTAGCTGAGCACCTCTCTGAATATCATTCAGTAACACAAGAAACATCTGTTACATGGTTGATATCTAGGGGAAAATATATATGTAATAAAATAACTTAATAGGGCATTTTTTAACCTACATTTTTATTATATTTTATAATTGTCTAAATTTTAAAAAAAGAGTCCAAATGAATTGCAGGAAACAGCTTTATTTATATTTGTAGGTATTTGAGGAACCCTGTATTTTTTGTCATTTATAATTTCACTTGACCAGTTCCATAATCACCACTAAAGGGCATTGGAATGACATGTAAGCTTATTGAAGTTGGGGCTGTGTGTGTGTGTGTGGTTTGTCAGCCCATGTTTGTTTATTTTGAACTTCAGCCTGCCATTATTTATGTGTAGATATTATGCAGTGATTGTCTTGCCGATACTTATATTTATGTGGCTCAGCATCGGTAGAGGTGTCCTTGTTACTTCAAATTCAGTGTGTGTCTTCTGATGATTTCATGTAATGGTTGACTATAAACAATGGGGAAAAAAAAAAAAGATGAAAGAGTACTTGTAGAATGCATAGCTAAGGAGCTTTGGGAGGGAAGACACATTTGTTTTAAGTATGTGTTGGCTACTTTGCCACAGAAAACGCTCAGACGGTTTTTGGACTTTAGATATTTGAAGATAAGAGCAGGAATATCTCATATATGGGAATATCAAGCAGTGTAGGGAGGTCCATGATCTACCTACTCCTACGTGGATTCTGCTGCATTTTTTTTAATGTTGGCATTAAGCAAACTAGTAATGATAAATTCCTGCCTACTGAAAATACAATATAAGGTCCTTGCTTGTAACTTCCTTTTTTTTGCTGTAACTATAAAGTCATTCTCCAGTGGTAACACCCGCTTGGTTGCACCTTAAGATAAATTTAAGCTCATAGTTCAGAAGTGAAAATATTCATATCCCATATCTTGTCAGCTCATAGATCTCATTAGAAGAAGTAATATGTATGAGTTAGCCACCCGTGTTGGGTATTTTGGTCATTTATTTATGCTTGATTTGTTTCAAAGGCTGAAAAAGAAGTAGTGCGGCAGGCTGTTCTGAAAGCAGTAGAGGAGGAGAGGAGAAATATGGAAAAGATTCATGCAGAAGAAAGAAAAATGTGGGAAGCAGAACGTGACAGACATAAAGAGAAGATTGCCCAGGCTGTTTGGGAAGCCATGCAAGAGCAAAAGAAGCACAATCAGGTTAGTGTATTTTACCCTTCCACGGACCTGCTTTGTGTATTGTATTTGCTTCTTTTGAATGTCTTCCTAATGTTGTGGTAGATTTTCTTATGCCATCTATCATTCATCGCTGCACCTAGTGGATGCTTGCAATGCACAGTGATCTTGTTAGTTTATCTTCATCCAAACTATGTGCATGGAGAGAATTTGGCACGTTCAGAACAAAATTCCTGCAACCTTTTCAGGTACATATATTGAAATGAGACGAATCATGCCTTGTAAGTGCCTGTTTTGTCCACTGACTTCAAAAGGAGCCTAAGATGACGAGCTCAGATACTGGCATTTATGTTGTAGACAGTCTAAGTGACTTTTTTTATACCTATGGAAGAGAAAATATGTTGTATTTATTCCTTATTATGCTGGAATTCATTGTCTCTCTTAGAAAAAAGATACTTTTCTAAGACAAAAAATAGAATAAGTAAAAGATAAAGAAAGGATTATGAAAATTGGAAACCTAAACCTGTAATGAACCAGAAATGTTTCTAGAGTTTCTTTTTGGAGAGGTACTTCTATAAGGATAATTGTATGTCTTTTGACACAAGTTGAGAGGGACATTCCCAACATTGCTTTTAACAATTGTAGGAATTACAAATTAAATATGTTATAATAACAGTTAAATTGCTCTTCCAAAAGTTGAATTTTGTAGTCTCTGATGCTGGAAATATTTGGGGGAACAGTCTGTAAATTCACTGATTTCTTGGTGGCATACTTGAATGTTATAGTCTGAAGAATTTTAAACAAGATATATTTCATTCAGGTGTTGGAATTTGATATTACTATATTTTCTTATATCCTGAATAACAAACTAAACAAAAAAAAAACCTTTAAAATTTGAAGTAAAATAAAAGTAAAATATCACAGAATTTTAAAATTCAGCTGTTTGGAAACAGACCTCATTTCCCTTTCCAGCCTGAAACAGAATTATTAACCTCATACCTAATCAATTACACAAAAAGTTGGGGGTTTGATGCTAAGCCATTATTATACAGTGTGTTGCTTACATTTCTAGTGTAAATGGAATGATTTTACTTTGTATATAACTTGTTTACTTCTTTTGAATGTGGTAAGATGTCAGTTTTCAATTTTACTATACTGATAAATCTTCAGGCATTCAAGCTCTTCTTTACAACAAAAAAATAAGTAGCTGACATCAAAGCTAAATTCAAGCTGAGAACAATTTCTCAGGGTTTAGTTAGATACAAGTAATTTAGACTATCTAGAATGAGAATTTGTACCAGTGGTGTAGAGGATCTGTTAATAGAAGGGAGAGCAATAAAGTAGTTGTTTACTGCAATAAAAAAAAACCCAGACATTTTACAGCTTGTGCAACATGAAGAGATTAATAGCAAGATGACTATGGTAATGAAGTTTGAGGAGAGTTTTGCTGAATCCTGAAAATTTTTGGTGAAGAGTCCTGTAGCTGGATGCACGAGGTCGGCCAGGGTTCTACATTTATGGATTTGGGGAGTATGTAAAATGTTCCAGGGTGGAAGAGTGGAGGATTAAGTTGGCATAGTGACTCAGGGTAGGTTTACCTTCCCTGTGGAGTGTTCTGCCAGAGTTTCTTGTTGTTGTTGTTGTTGATACTGCCTTTGAAGTTGTCACAGGACAGGATGATATTAAAAGTAGTTCAGTATTGATGGATGTATTCTTTCAGACAAAGTCTTAAATATATACTGAGACGTCAGTGCTTTTCCGAGGAAGAAATTCAGGCCTTTCAAAAGGACAGGTTTTTCAGCTCAAGCTGCTAGTTGATCAAGTAGTTGGAGTATGTAGTGGTGTACTTGTTGTGATAGAGAGTAGCAGTGAGGTATTGGAGAGTGATGTGATTAATGCTCCTGTAAATATCTTGCTCTTGATGTATTCATATGGCCTTAGTTAATTCCATCTTTTTTAATACTGAATAGCTCTGTCAACTTTGATAGTAACAGTAATAATTTGTCTTATTCAGTTATAATATGTGATGATTTCTCCGTTGAGTAAGGTTCATTTTTTGAGTACCTAATCTATTTTCAATTAAGGAAAATGCAGATGTTTCTTGAGATTTCCAAAATTCTCTCACATAAATGTGTAGCGTATTTAATGTTAAACTCTTTATTCTCCGATTAATGAGCACAAATTTTTTGGGGAAGATGGACTTTCATGTAGAAATTTGTTTCTTGCAGAAGTTTTCACTTGTTACCTCTGCCAAGAACTTGCCTGCCTCCTTTAGGCTATTGCTATTATAAACATAGGACAACTACTAAAATTGTCTGTCTGACAACATAAGAAGACCTGCAGAGCTGATGTGCCAACTGATAGCTTATATACGGTGTCGGATGTTACTTAGGTTTAGCAGTGACACGTGGGACTAGAGGAAGTTTGTGTGCGGACATTAATTTTTCTGGGTAGAGCCTTCCACTCAGAATTGTTTCTTATTTATATTTTTTTACTGTAGATTTTTCATCCAAGAGCTATAACTGCACTATTGACTTTCCTGCAATTATTATTTAGACAAAATAATCTGTAAGGTCAGCTCTGTAATGGCCAAAGGTAAAGTATACATTTTAGACAATGAAATGTAAAATTGTGGCCCAGTAACACTTGCCTCATTTAATTCTTTATGCTGTGCTGTATAATTCTTTATGTTTCCTGCTTCAAAATTGTCACCTGATACTATTATTATGTTTAGTACCAAGTAATGAAAAAACTGACAGTAGCTGAACGTAAGTGAACACGCGGAATAATCTTTTGGTATCAGGCACATAAAAAGAGCTTTAAGAGCGCTCCTGTTATTTCAAGACAGAGAACTTTGTTTCTGACTAACGCGTTATTTTGGAACATAATACTAGGAGAGAGAAACCTGATTTGTTTTTAACAAAATCTCTCTTCTCTTAGTTTATCTTCTTCGATTTATCACTAGAGGAAATAATCTGTGTGAAAAAGAAAAGATATTTTTATATTTACTTCTCTGTCTTTTTCTTTTTAGTCTTGTATCAAGCTAGTAATTGTCATGGAAACCTAGGTTAAAATTTAGTTTTCTTCTGCTGTAAGTTAATTTGAAGAGATTTGCTTTTTCTGATTTGAACTAAAACAAAGAAATTAAGCATAGTATTAAAGAGAAGGAAATTTTCTTCAATAATACTATACGTCTGCGAAATTGAAAGAGGAAGATCAGAAAGGGTCAGTGGAGTCTTCTGCAACCAGGTGAGTGTCGTGGTTTCAGCTGGGGTAGAGTTGACTTTCTTACTAGCAGTTGGTATAGTGCTATTTTTTGGATTTGGGAAGAGAAATGGTGTTAGCACACTGGTGGGTTTGGTTGTTGCTAAGCAATCAAGGCCTTTTCTGCTTCTCATAGTGCCCCGCCAGTTGGTAGACTGAAAGTGCACAACAAGTTGGGAAGGAATACAGCTGGGACAGCTGACCCCAGCTGACCAAAGGCATATTCCATGCCATAGAATCAAAGTATCATAAAATGGTTAGAGTTGGAAAGGACTTTAAAGATCCTTTAGTTCCAACCCCGCTGCCATAAGCAGGGACACCTTCCACTAGACCAGGTTGCTCAGAGCCCCATCCAGCCTGGCCTTGAACGCTTCCAGGGATGGGACATCCACAACTTCTCTGGGCAGCCTGTTCCAGTGTCTTGCCACCCTCAGACTAAAAATATTCTTTCTAATGTAAATCTACCCTCTTTCAGTTTACAACTGTTACTCCTCGTCCTATTGCTACACTTTCCTATAGGCCTCCTTTAAGTGCTGGAAAGTTACTATAAGGTGTCCCTGGAGCCTTCTCTTGTCTAGGCTAAACAACCCCAATTCTGTCAGTGTGTCCTCATAGGGGAGGTGCTCCAGCCCTCTGATCATCTTTGTGGCCCTCCTCCGGACCTGCTCCAACAGGTCCATGTCCTTCTTATATTGAGGGCTCCAGAGCTGGACGCAGAACTCCAGGTGGTGTCTCATGAGAGTGGAGTGGAGGGGCAGAATCACCTCCCTCGATCTGTTGGCCACACTTCTTTTGATGCAGCCCAGGATACAGTTGACCTTCTGGGCTGCAAGTGTGCATTGCTGGCTCATGTTAAGCTTCTCATCCACCAACACCCCCAAGTCCTTCTCCTCAGGTCTGCTCTCAATCCATTCTCCGCCAAGCCTGTATTTGTGCATGGCGTTGCCTCCAACCCACATGCAGGACCTTGCACTTGCCTTGTTGAACTTCATGAGGTTCTCTTGGGCCGACCTCTCAAACCTGTCCAGATCCCTCTGGATGGCATCCCTTCCCTCCAGCATGTTGACCACTCCACACAGTTTGGTGTCGACAGCAAACTTGCTCAGGGTGCACTCAGTCCCACTGTCCATGTTGCCGGCAAAGATGTAAAACAGTACTGGTCCCAGTACCGACCCCTGAGGAATGCCACTCATCACTGCTCACCACTTGGACATCAGGCCATTGACCGCAACTTCTTGAGTGCGGCCATTCAGCCAATTCCTTATCCACTGAATGGTCCATCTGTCAAATCCGTATGTCTCCAATTTAGAGACAAGAATGTCATGTGGGAAAGTGTCAAATGCTTTGCATCTTGTATCATGCTCAATATATAAAGCTGGGGGAAGAAGAAGGAAGGGAGGGACATTCAGAGTTTTGCCGTTTGTCTTCCCAAGTAATCATTATGTGTGATGGAGCCCTCCTTTCCTGGAGGTGGCTGAAAGATGGGAAGCAGCGAATGAATTCCTTGTTTTGCTTTGCTTGCGTGCATAGCTTTTGCTTTACCTATTAAACTGTCTTTATCTCAAGCTATGAGTTTTCTCACTTTTGCTCTTCTGATTCTTAGCGCTGTACCAGCTGCTAGTAAGAAAGTCAATTCTGTCCCAGCTGAAACCATGGCAGTGAGGCAGAATGGCTTCCAGTCATGGCACCCATAAGTAAATCTAGGAATAATTAATAGAAAAATTTGAAGACAATCAAAATTTTGTAATTTCTTTGAGGTTCAAACCCACTTTAGTCTATGTAGTATAAATATTTTTTGGTCTGTGTCAGAGTTGAATAAGAACAAAACAGAAGAAATTGAGACCCCAAATTTTACAGCCAAACAGGCCCTCAAGAGAATTGTGAATTTGGTAGTAGAAGACGGGGTACAGTGTCAGCAGGCACTGAGAATCATAACCGAGAACCTACAACCCTGGCCTTAAGAAAAATAATTTCTGCAAAATGGCTGTCAACTAAGAATAGGGAAGATGCACATCAATGTAAAACACTGAAAAGTAAAACTAGACAAACCATTAGGGAAAAGGACGCTGTCATATGCATGGGGCAACAATTGATAAACTAGATGGGAAAAGCATATTTAAAAAATTGCAGCACTATTGTGCATCTGTAAAATGTTTAAATGATGAAAATGAGGAAAAATAAATTTCTGTGTCATAATGGTATGATTTTGTTGGCTTCCTCTTTGCCTTCTAGACCAGAAAATAGGTTTAGGAGTTTTTATTCTTTGTTTTAAAGGAGGGATTTATTATCCATTAATTTTCTTTGTAAAATAAAAGGTGTTATTTTTTTCACCAGTTTTTAAACACATGCACTAGAAGAACCTTGTAGATCTTGTTTATATATGAGAAAGCAATTGGAAAAAACCTTAAAGTATGATAGTTAACATTTGCAGATAAGGAGATGCTATTTCCGTATAAGATCTGTTTTATAAATTTAATATTGCCAGAGAAAGATCTGGGGACTTGGAGACTTGGAGACAGTTTAATAAATAACTCATGATTAATATCAAATATTTTGTTACGAAATATGAAATGGCAGAGTAAAGATAAACTTATAGTGAAAGTAGGAACTAAGACATACTGAATTAATGTTTCAACTTGATGGAGCAACCTTGACATACCCCCTTCTCCTTTTTTTTAAAGAAATTAAAGGATTAAAGTAACATGAATATTGCATGTGTTTTCATGAAAGCTTTGACTGTTCTAGTGACTTTGGGTCTTTACTTAGAGACATGGGATTTTTAATTAAATTGAAGACATTACTCTTTGAAGCTGTAAAACTCTGAAGGGATAAATGAGATGTATTACATCAGCAAGGAAATGGTAAAAGTTTTTCTAGAGCACTGTCTCAAGAGGCTATAAGGTATTAGAAGTCGAAAAGACTTTCCTTCCGGTTGAGATTGCAGCATCTTCAGGTTTTATGCTTGTGTTATCTGCATGCTCAGTGGTTTTATAAAAGACTTTTTTTATTCGGAAGAGGATTCTTAGTTTTGGGGAGGGTGGGCTTGTATTTTAAATCAGAGGGAATGAGCTCTCCTCCTTGAAAGACTTGAGTAGTCTTTTGATTAAAGATAATGTTCATTTGTGCAGTAATCTCATGATCTTTTTACAACACATTGAAAAGTCACTATAGATGAGGAACTCATATATTCAGCAGGCTAGATGTAGCCTGGCATGTCTCCAGTATTTATTTTTTTCTCTTTTTAGTACATTGTGTAGCATCTTTTACAGTGGCAAGGAGATCATAATATGTCTGGTAGTTGTCAGTGTTGAGAGGAATGCTTGGTGGAATTCTTCCACTAGAATTATATTTCTAGAACACTTATTTGAATAATGAAGCGGTTGCCCTCTAGATAAGGAGAAACTGTAGCAGGTAATTTGGCTGAAGCAAAAGCTTTTTCCCCAGAATTCAAAACTGCAGTGAAGCTCCTGGGGTATCACTATAAACTTCAGAGGAAAAGCAATGGACAGTGCTCTCCGTTGTTATCTTCTTTCCACCTATTTTTACTCTTTGAAAAAACTAACATCCAAAAATTCTTTGAGGATATAGGATTATGAGATATGTACAATTTTGGATAAAATAGAAGGATGTCATATTGTATTTATAATTAGTGAGCAATGCAGAGTAGCTAGAGCAGTAGCTACAGTAGCTATAATGCTATCATGCACAGAGCTTTCTGCACGGTAGCTGTTACCAATTTACAAAGCTAAATACTCAATTACATAATTGAGGAGAAATTGGGGGGCGTGAGGGAAAAGCAGCAAAAGAAGCTAAAGAGAATTTATGCACCACAGTTTGGTTTTTTTAAAGAAAATTCATTAAAAGTAAAATGAAAGCTGGCAGCTGCAGGGTGAACCCTGGAAATTTAGGTCCATGTCATAGCTTGATATTAATAACTCTCCTAAAGCACTCAAAGCAAAGAATCACCTTTGTCATTTCCTAAAGGCTTACATTTAAAATACTGTGTATAATCTGCTGTAGTTTATCTCAATTGTCAAAGGAAAAAGAGCCTGAGTTGCCATTATCCACACAGCAGATAAATTAGAGACTCAAATGTTCTGAAGGCTGCAAATAATTAGAAAAAAAAGCCTTTAATTTATTAAAAGAACTAACGTAAACTCTGCTTCCTCTTGGACATGAGCAAAAGCACTAAGGCAAAATGATCTTACCAATGGGAAGGTATTTCAGGAAAACTGAAGCTGCAGTGTTTCATTCAGCCAAGCCATAACTGAGATATACAAAGAAAAATATTTTTGCAAGAAAAGTTAACTAAAAGGCTTATGAAAAAAAAAGTGAACTTTCCAATAGTCTTTGCTGAGTAAATCTCTAAGCATTCAAGACAAATGAATATGTTCACGCTTCTGAGAGTTCATGTTGTGGTGTTCTTTGCAGAACAATAAATTTGTAATTTATTATCTTGGAATGTATTAATATAATTTTACTGGCAAGCACCTAAATAGTTGAAAAAATTTTGATTCTTCTGTACTGTATGGCTTTAAATTATGTTTAATGTTGTTCCATGTGTTTATGAATACCAGTATATGCCATTGCTTGGAAGGTAAAAGCAAAATGTCTAGAACACATTGTGCTTAATCCCCAAAAATGAATGGCTACTTAACTGCTCTATTATTAAAACTTTTTTGGTATTTATGCACCTCTGCTTGAGGGAGCGCTTCTGTTGATCAATTTTTTTATTGATTGTCTTAAGGATTTCCACACCCAGTCATAGGTAAGTGAACAAAAAATATGTGAGTGAAAACATGAAGGCATTGTCTGTATACTTAAAGAACTGGCTTTTGTTTCTTTTCTACTATTACTTTTCTACTATAACTTAAGTTTTTGTTGAAAATTAATATTTTTCTAAATATTTTTCCTCATTGCCCTGTATTTGACAAGGTTGGAAGAACTAATAAATAAAAAAGTTTGTCCAAAAAGTTATTTCCTGCTCTAGCTTTCAGTCAGATTTATTAGCTGTAGAATGGCCCTTTCTTAGCCCTATAATCTGTAAAAAACACTGCTTTTTTTCTCATGTGTCAAATCAGTAAGTGTATAATGAATATTTTGGAGGATAGCATGAAGAAAGAAGAAAATATATAGGGATTATACGTTTGTCTTAACCTTTACCCATAAAACATTCATGATATTTGCATAACTTTCCCTTCTTTTACAATGCTTTTGTACTTGGGAGGATTTCTACATGACACGTAATATTCATTTCATTTCCTTAAAGACATCCTCAAAACTCTTCTCATCTATGATAGACAAAGCATTGAGTGTATTGCCAGTTAAGGGAATGCAAAATTGTATATGTTTGTATTTCTTCATCAATTTCCTATTTGTTTCATCTTATACATAGGTTACAGAAACCTATAGGGAAGGCAGAGTTTGAAATACTCCATTTATTCTGTGTTTCTTAAGTTTCCAGCAAAATGGCATTGCAAATCCAGGTATTCCTGGTATTGTAATTCCAGTAATAACTTTGTTATGCTTTGTAGGATTTTGATTGGGTGGGAGAGTGTTAATCTTTGGAAGAAAAAATTGTACTTTTTCAGCAACAGTCTTAGACTGTCGTAACATTGCTGTTCATGTTCAAGATCTTGTGGATTCATACAAAAAGTTGGGTTTTTTTCTCAGTATCATGATTCCTACCCAAATAGGCTATTGATAATATAGTATCGTGCAATGTGCTGGAGAAGAACTTCCTCTTCAAAGGACATCTCCAATTTCTATTGACTTTACTGTATTGTTCAGCTTTCAGTGGGAGTGTTTTCTTACATTTCTCTCAAGAGGATATCCAACCAATATTTTCAGTTTCACTTTCTTCTTGGTTTTCTACCTTCTTGCAGAAACCTTAGTGTGTCCAGTGTTTATGGAGACCATGGTGATTCCATAAGGACACAGAAAAGCATTTTTCATGGAAAAAAACCCAAGTTGTATAATCTTGAGTGTGTGAGGAAGCACACAACTTAATAGCACTGAGTGGAAAGAGATTCCTGCCATTAGATAAGTTTATTTTTAGTATGCTTGCAAAGTCTGGAAAAGGAGTGCGCCACTGCATGTCTGACCATGTCTGACTTCAGAAGTTGTAGTAGTTTATAACCACAGACATTATAATTTGAGGGTTACTATTTTCTGAGAAACCACTAACATTGCAGTCTGTGGTTGCATTTCCTAGATAAAATATAGTGCTGCCACCTGATCCCTGTCTGGAAACACAAGAATTTTCCTGTAAGATTGCAAACCATCATTACTGTATTTTTTTCAATACTGTCTGGAGTCCTCTGGTATATACAGTACACCGGTTTTTCTTTCTGTCTTCCTGCAGATATACATATTGTGATTATGTGATTGTGATTTTGTAAATTTGTCAATTGAGTACTTGAATAACTTCATTTTATTTTTTATTTGGCATTCTAATCTTGTAACTGATGTCAAGTACATGTATATAAAGTCCTGTAAAAGAACCTAACTTTGTGGCTATAGTGTAGTTCTCCAGCCTCTGATCAGATATTAGAAAAAAAAAAGGGGGGGGGTGAGGGGAAGAGTTGCACCTCAAGTGCAATTTGTGGAGAGCTCTTCCTCAGCTTCTTATGGGAAACTGGGCTTTCCCATTTTCTTGAATCTATTACAGTAAGACTAAGAGCCTCAAATAATGCTGTACCCTTTTTAGCTAAAGGTGAAATAAAGGCTAATTTTTACCTTTGCAACCAAAATTTAAATTAGGATAAAATCTAAACATAGATATAGCATAATAGGAAAGAGAAAAGAAAGAGATGAAGGAAAAGTGGACACATACATTGATTGGATGTACGTGAAGCTAAGACTGTTAAACAGTAGTAATAGGTAAAGACTTCTTTACAGTAGACTGGAAAGACTTCTTTACGGTTAGGGTGACAGAGCACTGGAACAGGCTGCCCAGGGATGTTGTGGAGTCCCCTTCTATGGAGATTTTCAAGACCCGCCCGGATGCGGTCCTGAGTAATGTGCTCTAGGCAGTCCTGCTTTGGCAGGGGAGTTGGACTAGATGATCTCTAGAGGTCCCTTCCAACTCTGAAAATTCTGTGATTCCGTGTTTCTGTAATATCAGAATTTAAATAATCTTCATATCAGTTGATAATTTACTCTAATGACTGACAGAAACAAAGCGCAGACAGCTGGTGACTTTAAGAACTTAGAGGAGAGCACTTCATGAAAGGTCGTATAGAAGAAGGAGTGAAGATTCTTTTCACACAAGGAAAAACTGATATCTGATTAATTTGAAGGACAGGAAAAATACGTGACTGAGTTGGCTAGGGGACTGGGTGTCGTATGATGTTTGCTGTTTGAAGCCTTCTGAAAACTGGATGGAAAGGATAAAAGAGTTTTCTTCCCATTTTATTGATACCACAGCAAAGCTGTCTTTTGATAGTCTTGAGTGGTCTGTCATTGTTACACAGAAGTCTATGTTTGCCCATTGTGAGCTGCAAGTAAGGGACAGTGTAAACTAAATCAGCCAGTTCAGTAATGTTGTTAGTGGTTATAGTGTCTGTTTTTTAAGACATAAGCCTGGGAAGAAAGATGTGTGTTTTCTTGTACTGTTTCATTTCTCCTGAATTTAGCAAGCAGGATAATCTTTAAACTCAATTGAGAAACAGACATTCAAATCACAGAGAAACAGAACTGTATGATTCATCCTACAGTATGGTTGGTGAAGTTTAATCACCAAAAGTAAGAAGTATTCTGGACTATTACCAGGAGTCTGGTAAATACAGATGTTCAGATGAAGCCCACTAAAATATGAGTCTACAATCATATAAGATTGTCCAGTCTGGTGGGTATATGATCTGTCAGTTGAATTGCCATTATCATGGCAGACTGTGACTGTTAAGATAGTTTTCAGATGATAAGTATAGTTAATATGTATCTGAAAGAGTGAGATTTCAGTTCTGATTTCATTGTGTAACCTATATTAATTTTGTATTATGAAGTAATAAATGTTTATTTATTTGGAAGATATATCAATACTTCTTTTGGTTAACTAGAATGTGGTAGATGAATCATAGAATTGTTTAGGTTGGAAATTACCTTTACGATCATCGACTTAAACTGTTAACCTAACACTGCCAAGTCCACTACTAAACCATGCCCCTAAGTGCCACATCTACATGTCTTTTAAATACCTCCAGGGATGGTGACTCAACCACTTCCCTGGGCAGCCTGTTCCAGTGCTTGATAACTTTTGGTAAAGAAATTTTGCCCAATATCCAATCTAAACCTCCTCTGGCACAACTTGAGGACTTTTCCTCTCATGCTATCACTTGTTACTTGGGAAAAGAGACCGACACCCACCTCGCTTCAACCTCCTTTCAGGTAGTTGTAGAGAGCGATAAGGTCTCTCCTCAGCCCCCTTTTCTCCAGGCTAAACAAGCCCAGTTCCCTCAGCCACTCCTCATAAGACTTGCACTCAGACCCTTTGCCAGCTTCGTTGCTCTTCTTTGGATGCACTGCAGGACCTCAATGTCTTTCCTGTAGTAAGGGGCCCAAAACTGAACATAGTATTCAAGATGCGGCCTTACTACTGCTAAGTACAGGGGGATGATCGCTAGTCCTGCTGGCCACACTATTTCTGATACAAGCCAGGATGCTATTGGCCTTCTTGGCCACCTGGACACACTGCTGGCTCATATTCAGCCAGCTATCAACAAACACCCCCAAGCCCTTCTCCACCAGGCAGCTTTCCAGCCATTCTTCCCAAAGCCTGTAGTGCTGCATGTGGTTGTTATGACTTAAGTGCAGGACCCAGCACCTGGCCTTGTTGAACCTGATACCATTGGCCTCAGTCCATCGATCCAACCTGTCCAGATCTCTCTGTAGAGCCTTACTACCCTAAGGCAGATCAACACTGGTACAAGTCTGCACTCAGAAGGAAATTGAGACTTTTCTTTTCCACGCGCTGCTCTCCAAACCCTCCCTCAGAGCATTTGCAACATGGCTGCAGTGGCTATCTGTTTTGCTTACCCATTTATTTTATTATGCACTGGATCCTCAGTTCATCTATCTCTATGGTGCATGGCTGTGGTGCAATAACAGGGGAGATGAATTTTTGGCCCATAGGAAAAAATAATGCAACAACATTATCTTCAATTTCTGACTATTGCAATAGTTAACAGTTTTTTTCTTCAATTTTCACATGTATATTTTTGAAGGACTATGGAGTTTTTTTCCAAAAATAACCCCCCCCAAAACCCCAAAAAACCCAACCTTTTTTTTTCTGAAAAAGTAATATTTCTGAATAGCTATAAAGAATAAAAATATGCTATATTTTTATTCTTTAAAAAGAAAATAAATTTCATCCTTTACAATTCTGATTACAGCTTACTGTTTATGCTAAATGTGAATGCACTAAGTAAGCTTGGTGATACTGTTAATAGACGTGTGTCGCAAATCCCTGCTTCACTCTACAGATGCACCACTAGTGTTTCTGCTAGTTCCACTTTTGAATACCTAGCACGAAAGCATAGGGATTTCAAAGGCCACTACCTGATTTCTGAGACCCTCTTGGTCTCCCCTCCAAATCATTTAACATTGTGTAATTATTTTTACTGGATGTTTTGTAGTTTTCTGAAAATGTTACATTTTTGTATGGTTCGTTTTCAGGTATCTTACGTCTGTGACTTCATTTTCCTGAATTCTGGAAACAAAACACTTGGCTAAATAATGTTATTACTTATTTTGTGAGTGGCTTTGGGATGCTGGGACTTAAGTTTTAGGACAGTAACTTTGGTACAGGAGGTTGTTTCCTGAGCTGATAACTTACACAGATAAGTTGTATTGGCAGTGATAGATGTGTTTTGAAAAGTGGTTTCTGGCTTTCTCTACTGTGATGCACGTCTAGTACTGAATCAGATTTGATGCAGGGTAATTCTAATTTGGGGAGTGGATGAGTGTCCGTTGTTGCTTTTTACAGCTGTGTACAGAATGACCCTGGCATTTCCCAAGGTTTGGAAACAAATTTATTGTCATTAGGACTCTGGTTATTGTGATGTTAGAAAAGCCCTTACGTAAGTTCTGAACAGCCATGCAATATGGAGAAAAGGAGGTTGAGGGTTGACCTCATTGCTCTCTACAGCTTCCTGAGGAGAAGTGGAGAGGGAGGTGCTGAGCTCTTCTCCCTGGTGTCCAGTGACAGGACGCATGGGAGTGGTTCAAAGCTGCATCAGGGGAGGTTCAGACATGATATTAGGAAGCATTTCTTTACCAAGAGGGTAGTCAAAGACTGGAACAGGTTTCCTAGAGAGGTGGTCAATGCCCCATGCCTGTCAGTGTTTAAGAGGCATTTGGACACTGCCCATATTAATTTGCTTTAATTTTTGGTGAGCCTTGAAGTGGTTAAGTAGTTGAACCAGATTATTGTTGTAGGTCCCTTTCAACTGGAACTATTCTATTCTATTCTATTCTATTCTATTCTATTCTATTCTATTCTATTCTATTCTATTCTATTCTATTCTATTCTATTCTGTTCTGTTCTGTTCTGTTCTATTCTATTTCTATTCTATTCATAGCAACTAGAACATGCCTGCTTCTGTTGTAATGTAATACCTGTATTTCTTCCTTTTCTTCTGCTCTCAGGGAACATGATGTATCTATTAACACAACTTGAAGGTGATTATTTCACTCTTTAGACCCTTTAGTGATTAAAGTACTGAATTTATAAATTTTTTTAAAGGTATTGCATACATTTAGGATAACTATCATTGAGAAGGGAGTTTGGTCATGATAAAATTTTTGTACGAAGGAAAGGGGTGACCTGTATTACATTTGTGAAATATTTTGAATGTTTACAGTTACATGTTTTCCTTTTAAAAAGGAAATTGTCAAGGAAGCATTAATGGAGGAGCAAAAACGAAGTGAAAAGGCAATCGAAGAAGCAGTGAAAAGGACAAGAGAGGAACTGATGGAATATATTAAAGAGCAGAAAAGGGTGAGTTACCAGTGGTTAATGGGTTTCGCTACATGCAGTGAGAAATTGGTGGAGTTTATTAATCCTGAAACCTGTCTTAAAATGCACAAGACAACAGAATCAGGAGTTATGTCTTCAGATTTGTCACTCCTGTTTTCAAACGGTTTGTTACTATGATATATTTCTTCATGTATATTTATAGAATTTTAAGTTCGTCACAAGCCAAAAAGCAGAAAAACAGAAATGAATACATTGGTTGAAATTTACAGTATTTCTTATTACAGTAACTTAAAGATGGGGCATAAATGCAGTCTGTCAAATTCAAATTGTGATCTGAGTTCAGTTCATTGAAAGCATTTCAGTATTGATAATAGATTCTATTTTATGTTCACAAATTAACTTTATTGTGCAGTTAGCATACACACAAAGGTTATTAACATTTCCTCTCAACCCATATTATATGAGAGCCTGAAAATGTATTGGAATTCTACTGACCATGATTTATAGCCAGTGCACTGGTCTTGTTATGAAGTGTTATAATGTTCTGAAACTTGGTTTCAGGTATTCTGTTAATGCTATATACTTGCAGTTTAATGCTTCTATATAAACAGTAAAATGTAACTTAAAAATTTGCTTTCAGTAAGAAGAGAAAAAATTAACACCCTTCTCCCCTTTGAGGCTGTTTATAAAAATACAAACAAAAAAAAATGAAAAAACCCTCTTTCATATGGCGGTAGCAGCCCAAGATCAAGTTAATTTACTTCAGTATTCTCAATAAACAAAATCACTAAGCTTGAATCTAACTGGTAATGTTATCCTGAGAAAGAAGTAGAAATAATGTGTTTGGCCTCTTCTATTCCCTGCTTTTATGGGCTGGACAGTGGAAATATGATTTAACTTCTAAAGTTTCACCCTACTACTATTTAAGATTAGTATTGGATGAGCTGTCTTCCATTATGCTATGTGTGGAGAAGTTTACATTCAGCAGTATGGGTCTTATTGGCAAACATTTGGACAGACGTCTGGGTAAAACACAATCCATAAGGATGTTTGAGCTTATTTATGTCTGAAGTTGGTAAGTTGCAAAGGATAAGCTGTGGGGAAAGTGAAAATAGGTCTACTATTTAAAAATAGCTTGTATCATAAATAAATTGGTCAATAGGACTACTAGTCCAGATAATCTAATCCATATAATGCAGACTCCTCATTGTTGACAGCTAGATCACACCGTTTTGAAAAGACAGTGATTTTCTGCAGGCACTTCAATAGCAACTCATCTGTCCCTTATCTCTTAGATTTACGTTTGCATCAGGAATGGAGACTTTCTTCCATTTTCTTTCCACCTACACACAATTTGAACTCATTACCGTTATTCCATTGTCTGACTACTGATAGTCTGTCTTGTCCCTGTGAAGTTTTCACAAATCAGTGAAACAATGAAAATATCATCTTCAAAGAAACAAAATCCTCTTTGGTATATCTAGTAGGAGCATCATTTCCATTCATTCCATAGAGTTCTTGAATATCAAAGTATTTCAGTCAACTTTTTTTCCCGTTATTGTTCAATTTACACATATTTCCATTCATGTAAAAAAAATTGTATGTAAGGACAGCTAGTTTTTTCTGGCATATGATTTATAAGGTCTGTCTGTATTTAAGTTGAGAGTGGAAGATGTTTTTAACTCCAAATCATTTGGCGTAATAGCTTTTATATGATTACATAAGAGTCAGAGTAGACAGACCTTGGTCAAAACCCATGTACCTGTCAGAGTACTAAATATACTTTATGGACTATACTAAAAAGTAGCAGCTTATGGAAGGAACTCCTAGAAAGATCTCAGCAAAAACGCCTCGCTTTTCTGGCTGAGATTCACTGACAGTTTTTTTTCTTTGAGTGACAGGGAGAGTCCCAGTTACACACTTGCAAAGGTAGTGTACATCGTGTATGTTTGATCATTGTTTTGCAAACAAGTTTGTAGAATCCTTCAAACCACAGGACATGGGCACAACAGTATTTGTGCTTGTTTAGGAGTGGTTAAGTGCTTCAGGAAAAGACTCATAAACAGATTCTTATCCAGCTTATTTTGTAACAGCACAAAGTCCATTTCGTCCTCATGGTAAATGTATTATATACCAGTTTTCAAAGTAGCTTGTAACTCACTAGGTCATTTATTCCATTAAAGCTTTCTTTTAGTACAAGTATAATAGTTGTGATATCAGTTGAAGAAAATCAATTATGTATTTGGCCAGTTACATATTTGCTACAAATATCTTAAAATATTAATAAGCATTTACAGTTGTATTTGTGCTTGGATTCTTAGAATTTCTGTAACAGTTTATTTAAGTTTGATCTGGCAATCCCACAAGTTTTACAGTACATTATAAATGTAGCCCAGCGATGAATGTGCAGATAGGAGTGCAAGGATGATTAAAAGGGATATCAGGGCCTTGGGACAGTCACTACAGGGATCTGGAGCACAGGTGATTTTCTCATCCCTACTTCCTGTTGCGGGCAATGACATTGAAAGGAACAGACGAGCTCAATCTGTTAACATATGGCTCCGTGGATGGTGTCAACGCCACAACTTTGGGTTTTTTAACAATGGAATGACCTATGCGGCATCAGGCCTGCTGGCATCAGATGGGGGCTGGCTCACTCAAAGAGGGAGAAGGGTTTTTGCCCAAAAATTGGCAGGGCTCGTTAACAGGGCTTTAAACTAAATTCGACGGGGGAAGGGGGTATTATCAGGGTTGCCCATGAACAGCCAAGGGATGTTACATCAAGGAAAGGGGAACAGGGTGCTGGTGAGGGCCTGCAGCCATTAGCTCCAAGATGTGCCAGCTACGCTGCAGTATGCTCAAACCTTCACGTAGATGAGCTAGGAGCTCCTGGACCAACGGGAGTCAATCGGGAGGCACTGTTAATACAGGACAAAGGGATTACAGCTGCTCCAACCAAATCGGCTGCAACGAAGACACGGCTGAAGTACCCCTTCACAAATGCGCAGAGCATGGGGAACAAGCAGGAGGAATTAGAGATGTGTACACGCCTCCAAGGCTACGATCTCATCGGCATCATAGAAACTTGGTGGGACGACTCCTATGACTGGAGCATCAGCATGAAAGGGTACAGGCTCTTCAGAAGAGATAGGCAAGGGAAACGAGGAGGCGGTGTTGCCTTATATGTTGATGAGCAGCTGGAATGTATGGAGCTCAACCTGGGGGAGGATACAGAGCCAACTGAGAGCCTATGGGTCAAGATTACAGGGAAATCGGGAGCAGGGGACGTTACAGTGGGGGTATGCTACAGGCCACCCGACCAGGAAGACCAAGTGGGTGAAGCCCTCCATAGACAGATAAGGGCAGCATCACGTTCACAGACCTTGGTTCTCATGGGTGACTTCAACCACCCTGACTTCAGTTGGAAGGATAACACAGCCAGGCACAGGCAATCCAGGAGGTTCCTGGATTGCATTGAGGACAACTTCCTTCTCCAAGTGGTTGAGGAGCCAACGAGGAGAGGAGCCATGCTGGACCTTGTTCTTAGCAACAAGGAGGGGCTGGTTGACAGGGTCAAACTCAAGGGTAGCCTGGGCTGTAGTGACCATGAAATGGTCGAGTTTGAAATCCTCAAGGCAATGAAGAAGGTGCGCAGCAGGCTGATGACCCTGGACTTCAGGAGAGCCGACTTTGGCCTCTTGAAGAATCTGCTTGGTATGGTGCCGTGGGATGAAGCGCTGGAAGGAAGAGGGGTCCAAGAAAGTTGGTTAATATTCAAGGACCACCTCCTCCAAGCACAGCAGCAATGCATTCCTACAAAGAGGAAGGCAAGCAGAAAAGCCAGGAGGCCTGCGTGGATGAACAAGGAGCTCCTGGAAGTGACCAAAAGAAAAAAGGAGGCCTACAGGGAGTGGAGACAGGGCCGGGTAGCCTGGGAGGATTACAGAGGAATCGTTCGAGCAGCCAGAGAGCGGGTTAGACAAGCTAAAGCCCAGCTAGAACTAAATCTGGCCAGGGACATTAAGACAAACAAAAAATCCTTCTATAGGTATATCAGTGAGAAAAGAAAGACTAGGGAAAATGTAGGCCCTCTCCGGAAGGATACGCAAGAACTGGTTACCCGGGACAGCGACAGAGCTGAGGTACTTAATGACTTTTTTGCCTCAGTCTTCACAGACAAGGACAGCAGCCGCACTGCCCAAGACGCAGATTGCAAAGGAGAGGATTGGGAAAACGGAGCACCGCCCACTGTAGATGAAGATAAAGTGAGAGACCACCTGAGGAACCTGAAGGTGCACAAGTCCATGGGACCTGATGAGATACATCCGCGGGTCCTGAGGGAACTGGCAGATCAAGTCGCGAAGCCACTAGCCATCATATTTGAGAAGTCGTGGCAGTCTGGCGAGGTTCCTGCCAACTGGAAAAGGGGAAACATAACCCCTATTTTCAAAAAGGGAAACAAGGAAGACCCGGGGAACTACAGGCCAGTCAGTCTCACCTCTGTGCCTGGCAAGATCATGGAGCAGATCCTCCTGGAAACTCTGCTGAGGCACACAGAAAACAAGGAGGTGATTGGCGAGAGCCAACATGGCTTCACCAAGGGCAAGTCATGCCTGACAAATTTGGTGGCCTTCTACGAAGGGGTTACAGCGGCAGTGGACAAGGGAAGATCTGCTGATGCCATCTACCTGGACTTGTGCAAAGCGTTTGACACTGTCCCACACGATATCCTGGTCTCTAAATTGAAGAGACATGGATTTGATAAATGGACCACTCGGTGGATAAAGAACTGGCTGGATGGTCGCACTCAAAGGGTTGCGGTCAACGGCTCGGTGTCCAAGTGTAGAGCAGTGACGAGTGGCGTTCCTCAGGGGTCGGTACTGGGACCTGTACTATTCAACATCTTTGTTAGCGACATGGACAGTGGGGTAGAGTGCACCCTCAGCAAGTTTGCTGATGATACCAAGCTGTTTGGCGAGGCAGACACGCTGGAGGGGAGGGATGCCATCCAGAGGGACCTGGACAGGCTGGAGAGGTGGGCCCAAGCCAACCTCATGCAGTTCAACAAGGCCAAGTGCAAGGTCCTACATCTGGGTCGGGGCAATCCCAAGCACAAATACAGGCTCGGCGGAGAATGGCTGGAGAGCAGCCCTGTGGAGAAGGACCTGGGGGTGCTGATTGATGAGAAGCTCGACATGAGCAAGCAGTGTGCGATCGCAGCCCAGAAGGCCAACCGTATCCTGGGCTGCATCAAAAGAAGTGTGGCCAGAAGGTCTAGGGAGGTGATTCTGCCCCTCTACTCCGCTCTCGTGAGACCCCACCTGGAGTACTGCATCCAGCTGTGGAGTCCCCAACATAAGAAGGACATGGACCTGCTGGAGCACGTCCAGAGGAGAGCCACAAGGATGATCCGAGGGCTGGAGCACCTCTCCTATGAGGAGAGGCTGAGAGAGTTGGGGCTGTTCAGCCTGGAGAAGAGAAGGCTCCGGGGAGATCTTATTGCGGCCTTCCAGTACCTAAAGGGGGCCTACAGGAGAGCTGGGGAAGGACTTTTTGCTAGGGTATGTAGTGATAGGACGAGGGGGAACGGCTTTAAGCTGGAAGAGGGCAGGTTTAGATTAAACATTAGGAAGAAGTTTTTCACTTTAAGGGTGGTGAGGCACTGGAACAGGTTGCCCAGAGAAGTTGTTGAAGCCCCGTCCCTGGAGGTGTTCAAGGCCAGGCTGGACATGGCCTTGGGCAACCTGGTCTAGTGAGAGGTGTCCCTGCCTATGGTAGGGGGGTTGGAACTCGATGATCTTCAAGGTCCCTTCCAACCTAAACTGTTCTATGATTCTATGATTATACTCTACTATATATAATAGTAAATATTTACTTGAAGTTAGAAAGAATTGGTTGTGAATGTTTATTTTTAAAAATAGATTGATCTGGTAATTATTTGTAGAAGTCAGTTGTGTCAACATAACATATACATTGAAAGTAAACCGTAGAAGTCTCCTGTTGCGGTTCCAAATCCAACTTCAGTTATATTCTAGCTATGCTAGTGCTAAAATAGTGGTTACTTTTGAGAGCCAGGACACTGTATGATTGAAGTATTCAGAGACTTAGCAACGATGAATCAAGCATATCAGAAAGCTATGTACAGTTTAACAGTCACTTAGTATATGGTATATATGCATGGAATTATTTGAATTAGTAGAAAGTTACTTAGTAAAAAGCAAGTAATTGGTGTTCCTTTGTCCTTATGCAGCACTTTTCAACCCTTTTCTTTCCTGATCTCTAATCTTTCATTGGGAATTCTTTAGAGCTGAAGAAACTAAAAGTCCTGCCTTTGATAAAACTCTTATCTAAATGTCATAAGCATAAAATTTTTCCATACCTAGGGTGTTTATAGATCCATGATATTTCAAAGCCTTTCACAGATAAATAGCTCAGAGTCAAGCTAAGTAGTTTTACATGTAATATGTTTGACATTGTTACCTACAAGTGAGTCACATTCAGTATCGGTGAAACAGAAAATGATTTATAGTCTCTGTTCGTATTTTCTTATGTGCAAACAAGCAAACTTCAATGCATTTATTTTTTTTTAATACTAAAAATGAGAGGTTGGTAAGATTAAAATTAAGAGGATGGAACAATATCATTGTGCTAAAATGCCCAATATAAGACAAGAAGAAATGTAACTTGCTCTGTATTCAAGCCAAACAAAGTCTCTAAAGCTAGTGGAGAATTTGTTGGCAGTTCTTCACATTTCATTAAAGGACACTGCAAGCTAAAGCACCCAAATATGAAACTGTGATGGCAACATATATTTTCACACAATAAATGAAAGATGGCAATGCATTGTGTTTATACCTTTTTCATACTTCAAATATAATCCCAAGTTTTTAAAGATATATGGCACTATATTGGCAACAGTTCAACTTACATACTGCAATCTTAGTTTTATTTTCTCTGTTCTATATTAAATGAAGAATTTTATATTTTAAAACTTTTTTTATGTTGCCACAGATAGCATCTTACGAAAAAAAAAATTGTCATAAATATTATTTCAGTATCAGACAAAGAAAATCTAGAAGAGGTCTCACACTCAATTCACTGCTATATAGTTAATGTTTAAACTGCTACTTTCAGTTCATGTCTCAAACTACGAATGTAAACTTGGTGAGTTCCAAGAAAAGATCAGTTATAGTTGTAGGTTTTGTGTGCAGGTATACTACAGTTATGTTAAATTTATTAATTCTAAGGAAGGTGTATCACATTTTAAGATTGACATCTGAATTGCAAGCAGGTTTCATTTTTTCTGGCAGTATTGTGTATTTAAAAAACAAACAAAATAAGGCCACTTCAGTTGTTTCTCAAAATCAGAAAGTACCAAATGAGTCCAGTAAGAAAATCTGCGGTCAAACTATTGCCAGTATAAGTCTACTTTTTTTTTTTTTTTTTTTTTACTACACATTCCCGATGAACATTAGTAAACTTAAAATCTTGTAGGGGAGTGAAGGAACAGTAGGAAATATGACGTTTGTTTTTTAAGGTCAAATTGACACCATCTATATTATGACAGATATAAATTACGTGTTCTGAAACCTACTGCATTTCGGGGTTCAAAAGAGAACTTAAAATTTCTATCACAGTCTCATTAGTCTTTCATCAGTGAGAACTGAAGCAAGAATGCATAGCTTAGCCATACACCACAAAAATTGCCCCAGCAATTTAGCAATTATTCACTAAAATATATTTCACAAGTGCAAGGTTTTTTTAAAAACCGTGCAGTGATGGTTCTGGGCGTTCTGTTCATTCTGTGTCAGATTCTCTGATTTTGCACATTGGCTTCTGCAAGTACTTTTATTTATAACTAGATATTCCAGAATAGGAAGGTTATAAGACTGGAATGGACTTTTTGGGTTATCAAACCAATCCATTGTATGTAATTCCTTTCCCAAGTGGTCATAGAAGTGTCATTTTGAAGCACTGAGAGTAATCCTTTTCCAATTTATCGCATGAGTTGTATTAGGAATCGGTCAGTTAATGAATTTGCCATACAAATGGGGATACTGTACGGGCTAGAATGATCCTTGGCACTGGGGACCTTTTTTTCCCTAACGTGTTTTCTACCTTAGTCCTCTGGTAACAAGGTCAGCCACTTCCAACTTCTGCTTCTTTACTGCTTTCTTTAGTAGAGGGTCATTGAGTCCTAGCAGTGCAGGTATTACTTTCCTAATAATTGACATATCTGTCCATTGCATTTATCTGTAAAAGTATTAGGAGACAAAATAATACTGTAGCAATAATTTTGTCTTAGTTTGTTCTGTATCCATACAGAGCAATTAAAACATGGTCACAAAGTTGAGAGGTTGTTGCCCTTCTAAGTTTTGTTCTCTTCTGTGAGGTGGCCTTAGTGTAATTGTTCATTATTTCTGCATGTGGAATTGTTTGGAAATTCTTTCTGTAATCATCAATGAAGAATTTTATGACCCTTTTTGCATAAGGAGCTTTATCCAGTACCCCTTTAAATAAAAAGGAAAAGTCCCATTTGATTTTAGTGGGAATACAAGTGCCCCAAAAATGTCAGCTTTATCCTGGAATGTAGAACTTTAATTGAATTTTCCTAGTTATTTTACTGGAATTCTTACTCTTTCAGTTTTGTTTTTTTTACTGTGGGGTCATTTGACATTTTAAATAATTTAATTACTTGGATTTTTTTTTTCTCTTGATGGTTACTTATTCATACTAGATTTTGTGCAAGACACTTATGCACTGTTTTCTCTTTGTGCTTAATTTTTTTTTCCATTCCTGTGGTTGACTTTTTAATTTCTATAGTACTGTGCATTTTGGTTTTAAAATAATTATTTCCAGTAGTGTCAAATAAATAATTGAACTGGGTTCTGAAAGGGTGACTTGACATTAATTTGGCATAGATTAGATCCAGGGTGATCTGAAACAATATCTTGGTGCAGAAATTTTTATTTCTTGTATTTTTTCGGACTTTTTTATTGACATCTTTTCTACCAACTTCTCATGTGTAAAGTGTATAAAACTTTTATTTTTTTAATTAAGCCAAGAGGAGGAGGAGGTTCTTACTTGTATTCTTCCCACTTCCAAAACACTGGAAAACACTTGAAAACCCTAGCCTAGAATTTTCTACTCCAATACCTAAATTTTGTAGAAAAATTTGCTTGAGAGAAATTTGACTAATTAGAATGGGTATGTAGATCTACCGGATGTGCTGTCTTAGAGAATAAAGGTTGGAATAAGTACAAGTAAAAGCATGAAGACGTGTTGCACAGAGTATCTGTCAATCACATGCTAGTTTTGTCTCAGTTCAGTTGAGATGAGAGCACATCTTGCTTGATTCTTTTTTTCTTTTTTATATTGAAGGTAAATTAACATTTATTCTTCACGTGTCATTTGAAATGCTCTGCTGTTTTTGTATTTCTAGTTACACATCATTATTTTGTTTTAATTATTTTATGTTTACAAATGGATCTTTCAATAGGATCCAGGTAGTTCTCTCTGTAGGTCACTGCTTTACGCCTTGTTCTTTTTACAGCTATGTTTTTTAACCTTTGACAGATATTTAGTTGTTTATGGTTAAGATTTAAAATACAAATGATTAGTCTTTAAAACAGCAATGTTTTGCCAGAAACATACAGAGCTAGTTTTATAAACACTGAACTAGAGCAACAATGTTAAATATTTAGTGTAACTGAAGCCAATCTCAGAAATAATAGCAGATCTGTCCTTCAATGCATTTTAGTCCCCAACAATTGTTTAGTCCCCATCATTTAGTCCTTCAACAATTTTAGTCCCCAACTTAATGGATAAAGCTGATTTTCTGAGAATGTTCAAGCAGAAAATTCATTAAATTATATTTTAGCATTAAGTTAACTGTGAATGATTTTTAATCTTTCCCTTGCCTTCAGCTTACCAACCATATATTAAGAAACTTAGTATTATTTACAAATTTGCAATGTGTCTTTTCTGGATATTTTTTTTCTATTACCTCTTTTTATAGGTTGCAAGAGGAACTTGATTTAGTTGTATTTAATATTCAATATGTTCAAATTCTCATTTGATTTCTTTTGGTACCTGTTGGATCATTTGAATCAACATGGCTGCTGCAGAGCAGAATAAACACAAACATGAGAGATTCAGTACAAAAAAAAATCACTCAAACTAGAATATGATTTATTTATTCTTAAGACAGCTTGAAAATTAGTTGCTACCATTTCTGTTTCTTGAAGTATGGAAATACTAGGTATGTCTCAGTTTCTTTATAAAGTGTTAATAAAGCAATTATTGCTTGATACTGATTTTTACACCTAAAGATACACTTATCAAAAGTACCGTTTTTGTATTGGTAACTCATAACTCTTGCTACATTTGTGGTACTCTCAGCACTTCTATAACTTTTTGTCATCTTAATTGAAAGACATTTTTTAAATACCTAAGAGGAGATTTCTCTGAAACAGATGTTTGGCACTTGCAAAGATGCAAGTTAATATTTTCCATTAGTTTCAATTTTATTGGAATTTCTTATAGAATCATAGAATCATAGAATGGTTTAGGTTGGAAAGGACCTTGAAGATCATCGAGTTCCAACCCCCCTGCCACAGGCAGGGATACCTCTCACTAGATGAGGTTGCCCAAGGCCACGTCCAGCCTGGCCTTGAACACCTCCAGGGATGGGGCTTCAACAACCTCTCTGGGCAACCTGTTCCAGTGCCTCACCACCCTTAAAGTGAAAAACTTCTTCCTAATGTTTAATCTAAACCTGCCCTCTTCCAGCTTAAAGCCGTTCCCCCTCGTCCTATCACTACATGCCCTTGTAAAAAGTCCTTCCCCAGCTCTCCTGTAGGCCCCCTTTAGGTACTGGAAGGCCGCAATAAGATCTCCCCGGAGCCTTGTCTTCTCCAGGCTGAACAGCCCCAACTCTCTCAGCCTCTCCTCATAGGAGAAGTGCTCCAGCCCTCGGATCATCCTTGTGGCTCTCCTCTGGACGTGCTCCAGCAGGTCCATGTCCTTCTTATGTTGGGGACTCCACAGCTGGATGCAGTACTCCAGGTGGGGTCTCACGAGAGCGGAGTAGAGGGGCAGAATCACCTCCCTTGACCTTCTGGCCACACTTCTTTTGATGCAGCCCAGGATACGGTTGGCCTTCTGGGCTGCGATCGCACACTGCTTGCTCATGTCGAGCTTCTCATCAATCAGCACCCCCAGGTCCTTCTCCACAGGGCTGCTCTCCAGCCATTCTCCGCCGAGCCTGTATTTGTGCTTGGGATTGCCCCGACCCAGATGTAGGACCTTGCACTTGGCCTTGTTGAACTGCATGAGGTTGGCTTGGGCCCACCTCTCCAGCCTGTCCAGGTCCCTCTGGATGGCATCCCTCCCCTCCAGCGTGTCTGCCTCGCCAAACAGCTTGGTATCATCAGCAAACTTGCTGAGGGTGCACTCTACCCCACTGTCCATGTCACTGACAAAGATGTTGAATAGTACAGGTCCCAGTACCAACCCCTGAGGAACGCCACTCGTCACTGCTCTACACTTGGACACCGAGCCGTTGACCGCAACCCTTTGAGTGCGACCATCCAGCCAGTTCTTTATCCACCGAGTGGTCCATTTATCAAATCCATGTCTCTTCAATTTAGAGACCAGGATATCGTGTGGGACAGTGTCAAACGCTTTGCACAAGTCCAGGTAGATGACGTCAGCAGATCTTCCCTTGTCCACTGCCACTGTAACCCCTTCATAGAAGGCCACCAAATTTGTCAGGCATGACTTGCCCTTGGTGAAGCCATGTTGGCTCTCGCCAATCACCTCCTTGTTTTCTGTGTGCCTCAGCAGAGTTTCCAGGAGGATCTGCTCCATGATCTTGCCAGGCACAGAGGTGAGACTGACTGGCCTGTAGTTCCCCGGGTCTTCCTTGTTTCCCTTTTTGAAAATAGGGGTTATGTTTCCCCTTTTCCAGTCGGCAGGAACCTCGCCAGAAGGTTTTCTTGTTAAAACAAATTAAAGTACCATCATATGGTTTTGTTTTCTGCATATTTCATGAAAAGGCAATACACAAGAGCATGTCTGTTTGTATTTGACTTGATCATTTGTGCAGCTGAAACACTTAAATAAAAGTTATACACTTTTTTACTTGCTTTGTGGACATGGTTGAGTTTTCCTTTATCGTGTTGATGGTTTTTGTTTAGCTATCATATTGTAAAAGCATTCTTTACAAAAACCAAGGAAAAATACAAACATTCAGAAGTGTTTGTCTCTGAAGCTAGGTGCTGTATTATGTCTATTCCAAGAGGTTCCTGTGATCTTATTTTACCAGAAGCCTCAAAACTGCTATCTTCTAACTTGGTCAATACAAGACAGTCTTCTGATCACAGAGTTAATACTCTTTGCATGCAAACACGTTTGTGTTCAAACTCTGCATCACACAATAAATTAATGAAATCCTGCAATTAACAATACTTAAAATGTGACATTAATGATTATAAAGTGGTCCAGTAAGGCCATCCAGTTAGATGTCACCTGCAGAACAAGAAGGAAGACATACTTCTTGCCATAATATGGAACTCCTTGCCAGCAGATGTTAAAGCCTAAATGATTTTTTTTTTTTTTTTAAAGAATAATAATAAAAAAAGACTAGACAAGTTTATTGGAAGAAAATTCCATCAATAGCATTTTCTCAATGCAAACATATTTTGCTCTGGCTAAGGCAGTAACTGTGTCAGTGCACGCCTCCCCTGTTATACTCCTTTCTAGGTGCTTGCTGTTTGCCACTGGTAAAGATAGATGCTATGCTAGATGGACATTGGTCTGACATGTACTGACATGTTGCATACAACCTATTCTTATGTTCTTGTTATGAAAACAAAGTGAATAGAGAGTAAAAATAATTTACATGACTATATCTTTTTAATAAAAAAACCCAGTGTAATCTCTGTAAGAAATGCCAAATCCACTGGCTGTGTGCTACATTATGGGGAAGTACAAAAGGAAGCACTTAGTTGTTTTCCATTTCCTCAAGGGGAGCAGTGTAGTAGCAGTAGCTAGGACCTTCTTGTGGCTCATGTACCATTTGTTGCCTCAGTACTAAATATGGGCATTTCAGATTTGAGTTCTTATTTTGGCATGTGTGCAATCAACTCTTCTGTGTCTACCAGAAAAGAAAAAAAGGATTTGTGGAAAGTGATAGGATACTAAAAATTAAATTATGACTCAAGGTCTAATTCCAAATATATCTGCTCTTTATTTTCTCAGGAAGCTTGGAGAACCAAGCTTTTAATAAATCCATTATGCTTTCATGCCATGAAGTAGTACATACATGGACTTCATTAAGACTTTTTTAAAATGAAATTATGAAATTAAAACCTGGTACTAAAAACTAAAAACTACGTGTAATGTGCATGCCTTCAGCTCATCATCCAGGCCAGGAGAGTCAAAAGTTACTTTAAAGTATTTCTGTAAACATTTTTAGGAATGAAAACAAATAATGATGTCAAAAGTCTGGTTTAGATTATTGTATTTTCCTGGAATAAATTTTTTCATGAAACATACATCTTGTTAGACAATGTAAATGAGACTTACTTTAAAAAAGAAGGTAACATCTCTGACCAGCTCTATGAACCTGTGTTTGGGAGGACTACCATAAGTGTTCCTATAAATTCAATAACTTTACTCTTTATATACTCTGTGTTACATACTCTATGTTCTGTGTACAGAACCATAGCAATAATCTTAAATGAATAAATGCACTTAGTATTATTCCAAGTTGCCAGCCTTACCACTCTCTTCTTTTTTTGGTCAGCAGCTGCAGCAGCAAGTAGAACTTGCTGTAGTTATCCCTGTTTGGTTCACTGTTTGTCCTACCCATGCTGTGGATCCCACAGGCTATGTAGCTGTCATGCGTTACGCCATTTTTTTGGTGGAAAATAATGAGGATTTTTTAGGGTAAAAAATACCTCCCAGGAACCATTTTCAAAATTACTTTCACTATAAGCTTAATGCCACAACTGAAAAAATACAGTTCCTTTCTGTGATGCGAAAGTTGCAGAGAAGGCAGCCTTACTCAGAGGAAAATAAACAGTGCTGTATTGAGCTTTCCACAGAAAGAACAAGGAAAAAGAAAAAAAAATGGTAAAATTGTTTTATTATTAGAGCAGGAGATGCACTCAAAGAATATGCTCCCAAAGGATTTCTTCCCCCTGAAGAGCCGTCACCCAAAGAATCTGCTCTTCTAGGCTCCTAACTCAGGACATCATATCATTTAAATGTTACCAATTTCAAGTTTCTGTGTAATATTGAATTAAGCAAGTATATGTGTCTGTCAGAGGAGACAACTGTACAAACTGGAGTGCCACCCAGAGAGTTCAGGCTAAGTTTTGGTTCCTCCTAATATCTACCACTCTTGCATGAGAAAGCTCAAGACTGTCACCATCATACTTGCTTCCTACCTGTTTTGTGTATGCCTGCCTCTCTGCTGGTGGCTACCTCAGAGTACATAATGTCTCACAACTTCTAAAATACTCTCCTCATCAGTGAAGATGTAGAGCTGGGAACAGAAGAATTTAACTCATATTGTGCAGCAGTTAGCCACTCTTTTGACTCATGCTGAGCTGAGGAAGGCAAGACAGTCACCTTCAAGTCTCCTGTTGTTCCTTCACTTATGTTCAGGAAGTGACAAGTAGGCAAACCGGGAGAAATAGCATAGTGTTTTCAGTTGTTTTTACAAATGCATTTCATTTTTAGTCACCTTAGGGGTTACTTAAAATAGATATGAACCTTTCAGACAGAAATGTGGTTTTTCATGTTGATGCTGTCCTTGTAAAGTGTCCAGAAACTGAGTAAGGCTGAAGTCGATAAAAGTAAAAACCAAAATATTTCCAGGTGTCTTATAAAAATTCTAATGATCAAAGTAGTTAATTGGTCACTACTGTACTTCAAACTAAGATCTATTTTCAATTATTTGTTGTTAGAAAGGTCAGGAATTTCCTTTCTCTGCTTCATTTTTTTTTCAGGTTTGGACAGCGTTCAGGCTTCTTCTACATAATCTGCAAATGTTGTTTGCTGTTTCTTAAAAACTAGGCCTTGTTAACTCTTAAAATCACACAAATGTTAGGAATATTTGTGGAATGGAGGTCTACAGAAGTATTCTGTTGTCCAATTCCAGTATTTTTATTGTCAGTGCTACAGATTGGAAGTTGTTTATAAATCTCATAGTTCACTAATTTACTGCCTCTTCATTGCTATTGAGTGCTTCAAAAAATATTAATTCAATATGTTATAGTTTGCATGTTTATAGCAGACAAAAATGCAGCACTGTAATATTGTGCCTATTATTTATGTACTTTTTCAGTTTTGTGACCATTAGCTGTGCAGAGAAAAAAATGAATTCTTGTAGTTGGCATACATAGGGGAAAGTAAGCCACAACAGAGTATGTTTTCTACCAAATAAACCTTGTGCTGAATAGGTTATTTAAAGACATTTTCTAAATGACAAAGATTTACTTCATGAGATAAGTACTTAGAGTAAGCTTTTCTTACATTTGTAGCTCCTGAACTACTACCCACATAGCCAGCCAGCAAGCAAATTTTATATTTTCCTATTTACACTGAGATTCATCTTAATTCAGGAAAATTTACTGCTGTTTTTTGACAACAAAACTAATTATATTAAGCAGTCACATTTTGGTCTGCTACATTGTACACAGCTCTCATTGACTTTAAAGGGTGTATTTTGGCCTAGAGGGGAAAGCTTATGTGTTAGGACTGGAGTAATCATTTGAATGACAGACTTGTTTTTATGCAGCCCATGTTTCCTTGAAAGACATAGACACTTGTCACAGATGTACTCCTATCCTGATTTAAGGGACAGAAGCTGGGAGCAAAGATACAACCATTGTAATGAAATTCACTGTACTACTGTGTGTTTCCATATGATTTGTGCAGCTGTGATTCATAACCTTTAGAAGAAAGCATAGCTAGACATTACATTTCTCTGACTAACATTTACCAAAGTATAAGTGCACACTTCAGAGTTGTGAATATCCAAATGAGATATTTTTGGGGTTTAGTATTTAATAAATAATTTTTTTCCCATATTATCACAGTATCACAGTATTGTCAGGGTTGGAAGGGACCTCTGGAGATCATCTAAGTCCAACCCCCCTACCACAGCAGGGACACCTACAGCACATTGCACAGGGCGGTGTCCAGGCGGGTTTTGAATGTCGCCAGTGTGGGAGACTCCACAACCTCTCTGGGCAGCCTGTTCCAGTGCTCTGTCAGCCTCAGAGAAAAGAAGTTCCTCCTCATGTTAAGGTGGAACTTCCTGTGCTCAAGTTTGTGCCCGTTACCTCTTGTCCTATCACTGGGCACAACTGAAAAAAAGACTCTTCTCATCTACCTGGCACCCTCCCCTTATGTATTTATAAGTATTGATAAGATCCCCCCTGAGTCTTCTTTTTTCTAGACTAAAAAGCCCCAAGTCCCTGAGCTTTTCCTCATAAGAAAGATGCTCCAGTCCCCTAATCATCTTTGTAGCTCTTTGCTGGACCCTCTCCGGCAGTTCCCTGTCTTTCTTGAACCGGGGAGCCCAGAACTGGACACAGTATTCCAGATGCGGCCTCACCAGGGCAGAGTAGAGGGGGAGGATGACCTCCCTCGACCTGCTGGCCACACTCTTCTTGATACACCCCAGGAGGCCATTGGCCTTCTTGGCCACCAGGGCACATTGCTGTCTCATGGTCATCCTGTTGTCCACCAGGACTCCCAGGTCCCTTTCCATACAGCTGCTCTGCAGGAGGTCAGCCCCCAACCTGTACTGATGCATGGGGTTATTCCTCCCCAGATGCAGTACCCTACACTTGCCTTTGTTGAACTTCATCAGATTTTTTTCTGCCCAGCTCTCCAGCCTGTCCAGGTCACGCTGTATGGCGGCACAGCCTTCCGGCGTGTCAGCCACCCCTCCCAGTTTTGTGTCATCAGCAAACTTGCTGATGGTACACTCTATCCCTTCATCCAGGTCATTGATGAAGATATTGAACAGGACTGGACCCAGTACTGACCCCTGAGGGACACCACTTGTTACTGGCCTCCAACTAGACTCTGCACCACTAACCACAACCCTCTGAGCTCTATCGTTCAGCCACTGTTCAATCCACCCCACTGACCATTCATCTAACCCACACTTCCTAAGCTTGCCTGTGAGGATGATGTGGGACACAGTGTCGAAAGCCTTGCTGAAGTCAAGGTAGACAACATCCACTGCCCTCCCCTCATCCACCCATCCAGTCACGCCATAATAGAAGGCTATCAGATTAGTCAGACATGACTTCCCCTTGGTGAATCCATGTTGACTACTTCTGATAACTTTCTTTTCCTCCAGATGCTTGGAGATGACGCCCAGAACAAGCTGTTCCATCATCTTTCCAGGGATGGAGGTGAGGCTGACTGGCCTGTAGTTTCCCGGGTCCTCCTTCTTGCCCTTTTTGAAGACTGGAGTGACATTGGCTTTCCTCCAGTCCTCAGGCACCTCCCCTGTTCTCCAGGACCTTTCAAAGATGATGGAGAGTGGCCCAGCAATGACTTCTGATAGCTCCCTCAGCACTCGCGGCTGCATCCCATCAGGCCCCATGGACTTGTGGGTATCCAGTTTACTTAATTGTTCTCTAACTTGTTCCTCTTCAACCAAGGGAAAGTTTTGCTTCCTCCAGCCTTTCTCTATTACTTGCAAAGTCTGGGACTCCCGAGAGCTGGCCCAAGCAGTGAAGACTGAAGCAAAGAAGGCATTCAGCAACTCTGCCTTCTCTGCATCATCCGTCACCACAGCACCCATCTCGTTCAAGAGCGGGCCCCCATTTTCCCTGGTTTTCCTTTTGTCTCCTATATACTTAAAGAAACCCTTCTTATTGGTCTTGACATCCCTCGTCAGGTTCAATTGCAAGGCTGCCTTGGCTTTTCTCGTTTCTTTCCTGCATACCCTGAGAGCGTTCTTATACTCATCCCAAGTTGTCAGCCCCCTTTTCCATATCTTGTGAACTCCCTTCTTCCACCTGAGTTTTTTCAGAAGATCCCTGCTCAGCCATGCAGGTCTCCTTCCCTTGCCCGATTTCTTGCTCTTTGGGATGCACCTATCCTGAGATTGGAGGAGCTGGTGCTTGAATATCAGCCAGCTCTCTTGAGCCCCCTTACCCTCTAGAGCTCTCTCCCATTTGATTTCTCCCATCAATTTCTTGAAGAGATCAAAGTTAGCCCTCCTGAAGTCTAACGTTTCAACCCTACTTGTCATTTTGTTCATACTGCACTTAATGCTGAACCCCCGACCTTAACATCCTCCACCAGTCCCTCTTTGTTTGTCAATACTAGGTCCAGTAGTACACCTCTTCTTGTGGGCTTTTCCACCACCTGAGTTAAGAAGTTATCATCAATGCACTGGAGGAACCTTCTGGACTGTGCATTCCTAGCTGTGTAGCCTTCCCAACAGATATCAGGGAAGTTGAAGTCCCCCATGAGAACCAAAGTCCCCCATGAGAACCAATGGGTTTTTATATAAATATTATGGGAACTAATAAATATAATATAATAAAATAATATTATAATATAATACAATATAATAGTATATAATATATTTATATATGTAATATAAATATAAATATATAAATATTATGGGAACTAAGGACCCATAGTCAGAACTAAGACAGAACATAGACAGAACATAGTAAGAACTAAGTCAGCAACTTTATTTTATTTATATTTAAGAATCACTGGCAATCTGGTGTGAGCCATGTCTGTCTTACTGCAAAGTGGAGAAAAAGCTGACAAGTTTCTCTCCTGGCTTTGTATAGAGAAATTGTTCCTTTAGTTTGGTAACAATACAATTACTTTTGGAAACTAGAATTCCAGACCCATTTCCTTCTTCCATGACCAGGTGCTTTCTGTGCAGTTTTGTCCAGCCAGCAGGGTGCGTGGGAGGTTACCTCTATGAGGTCTTGGTATGTGCTAGGACAGTCAGCTTAGCTATTTACCATGTAACTAGAAGAACTGGAAATATTTTTGCTCTTTTCTGACTTGGAATATTTGGAAAACACAAGAGTTTACCCTATTAACACACATTATAGAGGGTCAGCTCATCTTGGGCTGTACTTTAAAGTGCAAGTCAGACACTTTCCCAGTTTCAGTGGGATTATTCTGGAAACAAACAAGTATTTAACATTTGGAAAGCGAATTGTGCGTTTCATTCTGTGCACAGATGAATTGGTGTTGCAGTGCTTTTTAAGGGAAGAAAAATAGTGATCAATTTATACCCAGGACAGCAGGACATATCTATGAGTAAATCAGAATAACACACCTAATTTTCTCCATGGCCATTCTTCTGTACCAGTGTTATTTTTAATAATGTACTACATTTGTGGAATGTATTTTGTATGTTTATTTTGCCTGAAGAAAACAACTAAACTTTTGTTTTGGCCTTTTGAGTAGTATTCTAGGTGGTACACTATTTTTGGGGAATGGTTATGATACAAAATCCCATTTCAGTTTTTTTGAAGTTCCATGTGTTCCATTTCTTAATTACATATAGTCATACAGATTAGATTTATCATGAATGCTCTTCTAGAACTGATTTTTTTTTACCTTTGATTTTGTAGATCACCTAAAAAGCCTATAAAATCTATCTTGAAAGCACCTTTACCGATATAGATTGTGGAAGATAATCTATGTTACAATTGCTATAACCCTTGTTACCTATGTAGATTTTTTCCTAATATGTGAAGTATTTTCTTTGCAGTGTTCACAGAGAATGTCTTTATTGTATTCTTTCAAAGCAGAAATACATGGGTGGCTGGTATTCTTCAAAGCTATCTACCTTCTCAACTCCCATCACCTGGCTATTATTTGAGTCATATGCTTACAAAAGAGAGTGTAATAGTAGTTTATCTTCAATACTTGGGTTGTTTACTGGCACCACAGATAATTGTTTTTATTGCTTGTAAATCAGAGAAGACCTGGAGTTCTAGAGGACTTTAGTATTGAGAAGTATCTAATGTTTTCAAAACACAACTGAAGTATTCTATTAAAAAAAAACAAAACAAAACTAAACCCAAGGATCAGTTACGTGTTTTTGTTAATGATTCTCCATGTGTACTATCAACATCGCGTAATTGTTCTAAAGTCTAATTAAGGTTATTATAGGCAGGTGATTCTATTAATAATGTGTCTGGAACTACAACTCTTATTTTTACTGCTTAACACATAGAATTTCCCCAATAAATAAAATTATCTAACAGTTTAGTAAAGTAAGATACTAGAAATAGAAAAAGGTAATGGAAGGACTTAAAACTGAAAAGAAGTGCTGGTATTTCTACTGATACTAACAAAATGATACTTTATATAAAAATTACTCTCAAAATAATCTTTAGAGACATTAAGTATACATACTCACTCATTCTTCATGTATAAATTAGATTTTCAGGTTTGCTTACCTCCTATCTCAGCTCATACTCCCTGGGGAAGACTGGGTCTTCCTTATCAGCAGATGTTACTGATACTGGTGCAGGCAAGAATTTGTTAGGGAATATTCTAAGGGCTAAGCTGTTTTTTCAAATAACTTTCATCAGTTTAAAAGAAAAATTATTTGAGATAGTAATGATGGCAACATTTTTTGACAAGACATCTCAAAACTTTTTCAGAAAGAGATAGTTTTGGAAGATATAGAGAAAAATGCTTCTGTCTACAAGGCTCATCATTTAATATTTTAAGACAAGATTTTGTGATGAAAACTAGTATCTTGCATTCAATTGTTTGAGGTAAAGACTGCAAAAGAATGCTTGAAGTTCAGGGTAAACGTTCACTTTAATTAGGTTTATCCACCCTGTTGAGGAGAGGCAGCAAATTCTTTGGGTTGTTCAGATTGTCTGAAGAACTGTCTGTAATTCACTCCTAAAGGCTGGCCATATGAGAAGATACGTGTACCTCTATATTGTTGCTCTGTTACTGACTGTCGTGGTTTGGCCTGAGCCGGCAACAAAGAACCACGCGGCCGCTCGCTCCACCCCCCACAAGCCGTGGGGGGGAATTACAAAGAAAAAGGCAAAACTCGTGAGTTGAGATAAAGGCAGTTTAACAGAACAGCAAAGGGAAGAGAAAACAGTAACAATAACACCGATAAAGGAATATACAAACGCGATTAGGGCACCGCTGCTCACCGACTGCACCCGCGCCGCCCACCGCTGCAGCCCGCCCTGAGCCGCGACTTCCTGCCCCCTCCCCCCAGCCAGCTCCCCCCTATTGCCCGGGCATGGCTCACATGGTGTGGAATACCTGTGTCCCCTCCCATCCTTGGGGAAATTAACCCCAGCCCTGCCGGAACCAGGACATTATCTACCCTTTATTCCATACCATCTGCGCCATGCCCAGATCCTACAGTTCCCATTCATCTACCACCACTTTCCCCTGTCTTTTATATATATATATATGTACATCTATATACATACAGATTTAATTCCCGCAGTCTATGGGCGATCCCTCTAAAATGTCCACCGAGTTAATTTAGTCCATCACTGTGGTCTGCATCTGTGAAAGCAGTCTCTCAGGGCAGGCGAGATGGTGTGTGGTGCTGGACTGGTGCACACTGCATTCGGAGCTCGTGGCTGGTGTACCCGGTGTGGCCCATACCCACAGTTCGCAGGTTGAAGGTGTTGATCTCCAGGAAGTTGCTGGGCGCCAGCTGATGAGGTCAGTTCTTATTACCTCACCGCTGCACTTTACTCCATTTTATCAAAGTCCATCTGTCATTGGTTTGGGAGATTCTTACTGTAGCACCCTTGATAGCAGTTATAGTAATGATGACATGCAGTGACAGCGTTATTTAGCACATAACATCATAAGATTTGATTCATTGACTATTCTCACCCAAAATCAGATCCCCGTGAGGTACACATCGGACCTCCCCATCCTCCCACATCACCCACCAAGTGCACCCAGGTCCTTGTGCAAAAGCAATCCCACAGATGGGTTTGCCTTTGCCTGAGGCAGGGCTAACCCAGACTGTCTTCCCTAACATATTCTTCATGTGCACTACGGGGACTTTATCCCCTTCTACTGTACATGGAAGTTTTGATTGGGCAGGGTCAGCTCGATTGGCACATCCCCTGGTGTTGACTAACCAGGTGGCTTTTGCTAAATGCGTATCCCAGTGTTTGAAAGTCCCACCACCCATGGCTCTCAGTGTAGTCTTTAACAGTCCGTTGTATCGTTCTATCTTCCCTGAGGCCGGTGCGTGATAGGGGATGTGATATACCCACTCAATGCCATGCTCTTTGGCCCAGGTATCTATGAGGCTGTTTCGGAAATGAGTCCCGTTGTCTGACTCAATCCTCTCTGGGGTGCCATGTCGCCATAAGACTTGTTTTTCAAGGCCCAGGATAGTGTTCCAAGCGGTGGCATGGGGCACAGGGTATGTTTCCAGCCACCCGGTGGTTGCTTCCACCATTGTGAGCACATGGCGCTTGCCTTGGCGGGTTTGTGGGAGTGTAATATAATCAGTCTGCCAGGCCTCCCCATATTTGTATTTTAGCCATCGTCCTCCATACCAAAGAGGCTTTAACCGCTTGGCTTGCTTAATTGCAGCACGTTTCACATTCGTGGATGACCTGTGCAATAGTGTCCATGGTCAAGTCCACCCCTCGGTCTCGAGCCCATCTATATGTTGCATCTCTTCCCTGATGGCCTGAGGCATCATGAGCCCACCGAGCTGTGAATAATTCACCCTTATGTTGCCAGTCCAGATCCACCTCAGCCACTTCAGTCTTAGCGGCCTGATCTACCTGCTGGTTGTTTTGATGTTCCTCAGTGGCGCGACTCCTGGGTACGTGGGCATCTACATGACGTACTTTCACAGCCAGATTCTCTATCCGGGCAGCAATATCTTGCCACAGTTCAGCCGCCCAGATGGGTTTACCTCTGCGCTGCCAGTTGCTCTGTTTCCACTGCTGTAACCACCCCCACAGAGCATTTGCCACCATCCATGAATCACTATAGAGGTAAAGTACTGGCCATTTCTCTCGTTCAGCAATGTCTAAAGCTAGCTGGATGGCTTTCACCTCTGCAAACTGGCTCGATTCACCTTGTCCTTCAGTGGCTTCTGCAACTCGTCGTGTAGGACTCCACACAGCAGCCTTCCACTTCCGATGCTGTCCCACAATCCAGCAGGACCCATCAGTGAACAAGGCATGTTTCCTCTCATTTTCTGGTAGTTTATTATACGGTGGAGCCTCTTCTGCACGTGTCACCTCCTCCTCTGGTGATATCCCGAAATCTTTGCCTTCCGGCCAGTCCATGATCACTTCAAGTATTCCTGGGCGATTGGGGTTTCCCATTCGAGTTCGCTGTGTGATCAGTGCAATCCACTTAACTCCATGTGGCATCAGTCGCATGGTGTGTGGCAGGGACCCTTTCTTTGAACATCCAGCCCAGCACTGGCAGTTGAGGTGCCAAGAGGAGCTGTGCTTCAGTACCAACCACTTCCGAAGCAGCTCGAACCCCCTCGTATGCTGCCAATATCTCTTTTTCAGTTGGAGTATAGCGGGCTTCAGATCCTCTGTATCCCCGACTCCAAAACCCCAGGGGTCGACCTCGAGTCTCCCCTGGTGCTTTCTGCCAGAGGCTCCAGGTAGGGCCATTCTCCCTGGCTGCAGTGTAGAGCACATTTTTAACATCTTGTCCTGCCCGGACTGGCCCCAGGGCTACCGCATGAACTATTTCCTGCTTAATTTGTTCGAAGGCTTGTCGTTGCTCAGGGCCCCATTTGAAATCATTCTTTTTCCGGGTCACTTGATATAGAGGGCTTATAATCAGACTGTAATCTGGAATATGCATCCTCCAAAACCCCACAACACCTAAGAAAGCTTGCGTTTCCTTTTTACTGGTTGGTGGAGACATAGCTGCTATTTTGTTGATCCATTGGGATCTGACGACGTCCATCTTGCCATTTTATTCCTAAAAACTGGATCTCCTGTGCGGGTCCCTTGACCTTACTTCGTTTTATGGCAAAACCAGCTTTCAGAAGAATTTCAACTATTCTATTCCCTTTCTCAAAAACTTCTTCCGCTGTGTTGCCCCATACAATGATGTCGTCAATGTACTGCAGATATTCCGGAGCTTCACCCTGTTCCAGTGTGGTCTGGATCAGTCCATGGCAAATGGTGGGGCTGTGTTTCCACCCCTGGGGCAGTCGATTCCAGGTGTACTGGATGCCCCTCCAAGTGAAAGCAAACTGTGGTCTGCACTCTGCTGCCAAAGGGATTGAGAAGAATGCATTGGCGATATCAACTGTTGCATACCACTTGACTGCCTTTGACTCCAGTTCGTATTGAAGTTCTAGCACGTCGGGCGCGGCAGCGCTCAGCGGTGGCGTGACTTCGTTCAGGCCACGATAGTCCACTGTTAGCCTCCACTCTCCACTAGATTTTCTCACTGGCCATATGGGACTATTAAAGGGTGAGCGGGTCTTGCTGATCACTCCTTGAGTCTCCAGTTGACGAATCAGCTTCTGGATGGGAATCAGAGAATCTCGGTTAGTGCGATATTGCCACCGATGCACTGTCATGGTAGCAATCGGCACCTGTTGCTCTTTGACCCTCAACAAACCTACCACAGAAGGGTCCTCCGAGAGACTAGGCAATGTAGACAGCTGTTTAATTTCCTCCGTCTCCAAAGCAGCTATGCCAAAAGCCCACCGGTATCCTTTTGGATCCTTGAAGTATCCTCTCCTAAGATAGTCTATGCCAAGGATGCACGGAGCCTCTGGGCCAGTCACAATGGGATGCTTTTGCCACTCATTTCCAGTTAGGCTCACCTCAGCTTCCAATACAGTCAACTCTTGGGATCCCCCTGTCACTCCAGAAATACAAATGGGTTCTGCCCCTCTGTAACTTGACGGTATTAAGGTACATTGAGCTCCAGTGTCCACTAGAGCCCTATACTCCTGTGGCTGTGATGTGCCAGGCCATCGAATCCACATGTTCCAATAAACCCGGCTGTCCCTTTCCCCCACCTGGCTGGAGGCAGGGCCCCTCTAATCCTGATCATAGTATCCATTACTCACCTGTTGCACAAATGACTTGGAAGTCCCTTCAAGAGGATCAGAGGTAAGATCAGGCCTTCTACTCTGTTTGGGGAGCTGTCTGCTGGAAATGGGAGCAGCACTTTTCCTGGAGGGATCCCCTTTTGTGATTGTTCTTCCTTGCAACTCGTGTACCCGTGCCCGTAGGGACAAGGTAGGTTGTCCATCCCACCTCCTCATGTCCTCTCCGTGATCGCACCAGTAAAACCACAGGGTGCCTCGTGGTGTGTACCCTCTATACTCTCCCTCTTGAGTAGGAAAACGCCTGCTCCTAATAGCTGAGATGCTGGCCTGTACAGGTAGGGAGTAGGACATATTCTCTTCGAGTTGCTGGACTTTCTGGGACAGTTTCTCCACAGCTGAGACGAGGGGGGAAGAGAGACTTTCTTCATATTGCCGGAGTCGGCCAGCCACCTCATCCACCGTTGGTCCCTCTTCACCTTTCCATTGCATCACCGCCAAGGAGTTGGCATATGATGATGGTGCGCTCCATACAAACTTCCGCCATATGGGCCTTGTGCACTGGACTTCATCAGGGTCTGTGGGTAACTGCGCATTATCTGGGTCATAGTAAATCATCTTTGATTATGAAATATTTCACTCAAAGGGTTATTAAACATTGGAATGGGCTGCCCAGAGAGGTGGTGGATTCACCATCCCTGGAGGTGTTTAAGAAAAGGGTAGATGAGATGCTTAGGGACATGGTTTAGAAGTGGGTGTTTTTAAATCAGGGTAGGTTAACGGTTGGACTTGATGATCTTAATGGTCCCTTCCAACCTCACTTATTCTATGATTCTATGATTCTATGATCTCCCGCGCGGCTCGTTCTCTTAGGTACTGGATACCTTTTTCCATGGTGGTCCACTTGCTTGGACGGCATACAACATCTTCACTGAAGGGGTACCTTTCCCTCACACCTGACAGGAGTCACCTCCAGAGGCTAAGGGCTTGTGTCTTCTTCCCAATCACCTTGTCAATGCCCCCTTCCCTAGACAGGGATCCCAGCTGCCTGGCTTCCCTACCCTCTAATTCCAAGCTACTGGCCCCGTTATCCCAGCATTGGAGCAGCCAGGTGACAATGTGCTCGCCCGGAAGTCGGCTGAAATCCTTTCGCATATCTCTCAGCTCACTGAGGGATAGGGATCGGGTGATTATCTCTGGTTCCGTGTCTTCCTCCCGTTCTTTTGATGGCCCTGGTTCATCATCATCCCTAACTAAGCGAACTGATTTCTTGGTGTATTTCTTCTTCTGTACGGGAGCAACTGATACTGGCACAGGCTGGTCGTCTGGTTCAGCTGCAGTGTCTGCCACTGGGGTTTGAGTGGCCGCATTGCCCGTCACCAGGGTTTGAGTAGCCACATTGCCTGCCACCGGGGTTGGAGTAGCTGTATTTTCTGCCACTGGAGTTGGAATAGCTGCAGTGTCTGCCGCAAGGGGGTGAGTAGCCACAGGGCCTGCCACCAGGGTGGGAGTAGCCGCATTGTCTGCTGCAGGGGTTGGAATAGCTGCAGTGCCTACTGGTCTGGTTTCCTCCTCTTTTCCCTGAGGGTGCTGCATAACACTGAGCAGTGTTTGGTAGATACTGGCCAGGGCCCAGCATAGTGCAGTGAGTTGTGCATCTCTGGAATAGCCACAGCATTTTCCTTTTAAAAATTCTACCACTTTATCAGGGTCCTGTAATTGTTCGGGGGTGAAACATTGGAGGCGAGAAATTCTCTAGATACCTGCCCATATTCTCCCACATGCCATGCCACCCCTGACTATCCAGCCTCGGGGCAGATCTCTGGGTGGTAGTCTTAAACAGTTGTCTAACCCTAAACAAGACCTGAAACACATTCAGGAGACATAGCAATAGGACCAGACTGGTTTGAGCATCCCAAGGATATTCGAAATTCTCAAAAGCTGTCATACCTGGCCCAAAGGAGAAAAGGGAGGTGAAAGAACTAGGGAAAGTATCCCCCCCTGTTTCCCCCATAGATCGGGTATGATTATTAATAAATTCTGAGAGACGGCGACCAAGGTATGGGCAGGACAGCAATACTGCATAAATACCCCAACACAGCGACCTGAGCAGTGATGCTATCATATCATACGCTGATATCGCACAGGACAGCAAAATGATAATCCTGATCCCTCTCCCCGAGGTAACAAACATCATCACGGGGAGTACATAGAACACGTAAGAGTTTACATAACACAGCCACGCAAACAAACGAAGGAACATTGTAACCGGCGACTATCTAACTAATATGAGAAATATATATAACAAACTCGTGTTAACAATCTCGGGTCGGATCTGTCGTTATCTCAACCCTCGGGCCCCACGTTGGGCGCCAAAAAGGACTGTCGTGGTTTGGCCTGGGCCGGCAACAAAGAACCACGCGGCCGCTCGCTCCACCCCCCACAAGCCGTGGGGGGGAATTACAAAGAAAAAGGCAAAACTCGTGAGTTGAGATAAAGGCAGTTTAACAGAACAGCAAAGGGAAGAGAAAACAGTAACAATAACACCGATAAAGGAATATACAAACGCGATTAGGGCACCGCTGCTCACCGACTGCACCCGCGCCGCCCACCGCTGCAGCCCGCCCTGAGCCGCGACTTCCTGCCCCCTCCCCCCAGCCAGCTCCCCCCTATTGCCCGGGCATGGCTCACATGGTGTGGAATACCTGTGTCCCCTCCCATCCTTGGGGAAATTAACCCCAGCCCTGCCGGAACCAGGACACTCATCCATCAAAACTATTACAGAAAATGGTCAGTGAAGTTTTTCTTAAACAAATCAGACTAAAAGTTCTCCCTTTACATATTTTAGTGCTGCTGTTGAAATATTTTACTTCTTTACACTATCGCAAAAATGCCTTAGTTACCTTATAGGTCATATAGTCTTCATAAGGATCTTGTAGTTTATAACCCTTTTTATATTAAGAATTAGATCAAATTAATGGGGAAGATCAGCACAGAAATAAGATGTCTGTCCAGTAGTTGAAACTGGCTGTGATTGTAAATAGTCATTTGAAAACAGTATTATTACCAGAAAACACCTCCACACACCACAGACAGATAAAAGCCAATGTTTTTTTCTTACTATTTCTGTTAATGATTTTTAATTTTCTATTTTCAAAGGTGACATTATTTCTGTAGAAAAATCTATACATGTAATTGGTGTTTCTGCCACTGAGGAAATGTCACAAGGCTGGAACCATTTTCATCTTACCCATACATCAGTCTTCAAGCTTATTACCATAATTGTGGCACATTGCAATTGAAGCAATTTTTATAGCATTTTGGCTTTTTATCCAAGTAAGTGTTGACATAGAGTTCAGCTATTGCTTATCTGTATTTTGTCTTTTCTGAAATTATTAAATTGGTTGCCTTCTAGACATTTATTATGTAAGTAACATCTCTCAGCTTTATTTAGCTGAGAATTCCTTGCCCTTCTGTCATTGACTGCACCTTTGATTTCCTCTCTGTGCTTCTATACATGCATGATGGTGTCTACTTTTATGATACATCTATTGACAGTAACCATTGCAACTCAGCAAAATCGCCTCTTGAAACTTGAATCCTAATATAGCTTTAAATCCATGATAATTACACTGCAAGAGCTCAGATTCTTGGGGTGATAATCATGTTTAGATTATAAATTAATTCTTTAACTTCATTTATATTGCCTAAACTTCTCAACTGTGCCCGTCCAGTCTTTTTTTTTTCTTTACTCTTAAGTAAACTTGCAACATTATTCACTATTTCTAATAAAATACATATTTATACAACTAACTGGCATGATGATGAGTGGAAGTAAAAGAAGAAACCCTTTACCTGCCTTTCAGAAATGTACTGCATGTGAATGTGAAATGATGTGCTTTGAAAGGCTCCTGAAATACCTACTAATGTCTTGGATTGCACAGACGACTGTTACCATAAACTGCTATGATAACGTCAGTAACTAGACTGTACACATATAAGCTGCAGGTTTTTAAAATACATAGTTGACTTTATGGTTCCAGGAGGAGTGCTGGTGTGGTTCATGTTGAGTACTGATGTGCTTGCATGGTTAAAAAGCGTTTGCTGCCAACCCTTTTCAGCAATACCTTAGGGCAGTATTAAGAATCTAGCACTCTGCCTTCTTTCCAATTATTTACTTCAGGAAAGGCATGAAAAACACACAGCATCTGCTTATCCAATGCTTTCAGACAAAAATCTAGGAAGTCTGCAAATAAAAGCAGGGGGGTTTGTACACAGTGATGTAGCTAGGCCATGAATTGGCACCTACTTGGTCACACTTTGTCATTCATATTGCAGAGCTGATTTTAATGATTACTTTTCAACATAAAGACCAAAAAAAGCTTGGAATTCACTTGGTCTATTGGGTAGAAGTCTAGAGTATATCATAACCTCATATTCTTCAACTGACGACAGTGCATTAGCAGTGGAACATTTCCTAATGAGTCCTGTTAGAAGTCCTGGCACACCCTATCCTCTGTCTTCTTGGTATATTGGTAACTTCACATTCTTCAAATTTGCCATTTCTCCAGTGGCCAGTAAGCTATCTTTAATCACTGCTTTGAGTCTCAGTTACAGTCTACTCTTTGAGTCAGGTTATTCTGCAATGCAGATTCCCATCTGGGACAATTGTGTTGAAGTGGTGGTTATATAATATGCTCCATACATCCCATGTAGATCCAGACTGCAGTTGCCCATATAGACAATAGTATCTATGCATCATGTGACATTACAGAAGCTGGGGGTAGGATAGGGAGGGCTGACCATTCCCTTCTTGGGCAAGAGGTCCCAATTCCTTGCCTGAGACAGAAGACATATCTTACATTTTATCTGGTACTCTCAATCCATCTACATTGTGAGATTACAGAAGGCTGCTGCTCGAAAGTCAGGAGAGAGGGAAAAACCAATAGCTGGAGCGGTAAACTCCCACCTTGAATGCAGTGTGTTTAGGAAAAGAAGGTGGGAATAAGAGAAGAATTTTAAAAAATGCCAGTATGAAATCTTTCTGTAGCAGAGTTATGATATTAGTATATCTTATCTCTTGAATAGGAAGGACTCTTCTTGAAAAACTTGTGTTACAGATTGATGACTTTGATTTATTGATCCATTTGTGTTGTCACTTGTAAAATCATGCATCAAAACCAGAAAATTTATTTAACTCCTGTAGGTAAAACTTATGTCCTTCAGTGTTAGCCAGTTATTATCAGAATTTTGATATATTATTGTTTTGCAAGTGTGCTTGATTTCAAGCATCAAGCAGAGCTTTCTTCTGAAAGACAAGTGCAAGTGGGAGAGGTTATGAAAATAATTTTCTTTTAAATTAATAATCTCAAATAAGTGATTTTTTTTTTAATACTTGCTCTATTTTAATATGACTTAGAACAAAATAGGGCATCATTACCATTCTTGTTCCTGAGTGTTTTGCTTGGCATCTGATGCAAGGCCTCAATTACAGGCTGAAGTGCCAGCAGCCGAAGCTGAAAACAAGACTGCGGTGGGCAAACTCAAGGTTTAATTTCAGAAAGAGTGTTTATATTTTCTCTGGGGCCACATTAATGAGAGTCCAAACCCTAAATGTTACCACCAACACATTTTAACAGACCAGTTTCCCAGTTTTTAAAGTGTGGTGTCACCTTGAATATTTTTCTTTTAAAATTTTCCCCTTCTTCTGACTTTAAAAGAAAAGCAATAAACCTGTATCGTTTTTGGCTGAATTCAGTGTCATGTTTGGGGAACACAAAGTTCTATGTAATGCAACAAAGTCACATTTAAAAACATTTAATCCTATCTTCTGTTTCTGTATCAACTATTTTAATAATTCATCTTTAAGTCACCAATGCAAGACTTCATGTTACTACAAAACACACCACTATCTGGTATGTACACATGTGTTATAGGGGTCCGCATATTGATGGCCTGAATCAGCCTGATATCAGAACATCTGTGCCATGCCTAGGATGAACTTGTGACCAACAGTGGCAGGGGGGTTGGACTTAGATGATCTCCAGAGGTCCCTTCCAACCCTGACGATACTGTGATACTGTGATAGGTCAGTGCCAAGAGAGACAGTATTGATGGGGTCATTGTGAGTTCCTTAGCTCAGTTTCCTGCTCCTTCAGCTGGGCCTGTTTTGTGGCTTCAATAGGATTAAAGAAACATTTACATTGAGGCTTTAGGAACATTTTCACACTGCTTCTGTACCCAACTCAAAGAGCAGTATAAATCCAAAGGATTAAGTAAGGTATTTATGTAAAGTTCTAGTGTAAGATGAGTTGGTGCACCTGGCTCTCCTTTTTCTCCTTTGTGAATAAGGCATACTGAAGCAGTGTACTGCATGTGATACAGAAGTGAGCTTGGCATTTTTTCCTGAACTTTTAAGTCTCAATAAACTTTGAAATTATTCTTTCTAAATATTAAAATGAAATGGTAGTTTCTGATGAAGGTATATAGTATCTCAATCTAGAGATCCTATTAGACATTTTTCTTCAGAGGGTGTTATGACATTTTTCTGCTACTTTCAATATTGTAATATTACGCATTTAAGAGAATTTTTAATTTCCTGGAAATTATAGTACTCTGTCTTTAAAAATGGGAGGGGGAAAAATACAATTCTCTGCCACTTACTTAGGTTCGTTAAAATCCAAAGTAAATTGTTAAATAACCAAAATTATAATTTTCATACTCCTTGAGTAATCATTTATGCTGGTGAAAGCAATTTAGTTGAAACTACATGCATAACCTATTGTATATTTTTTGCAATTACTTTAGAGTAACATTGCCAGAGCTTGACATTCTTTACTTAAATTAAAAATGGTTCATATATCCTTTTGTGCCTCACTGAATAAATCTACAAAGACCGAGATTATGCCTCTACTCTTTAGTCAGGTGAGATTCCAGTTGAAACTGAAATCAAGTGGCGTTATTGCTGAGAAAATATTGTGCTATCAAAGCCAAAAGTGGATAAAATAACGGGATGAATAATAGCGTTCAACAGTGTGATGACTGGTTACTACACTATTTCAAAACTACTCTTGTAATTTACATGTATTGTGTTTTTAATCCAGTGTGCATCATTATAATTACTGTAAGAGGTATGTCAACTTTGGATTTGGTCTGAAGTCACATAATCAGTCAACTTGCTCTGTGGATATAGACGCTCACATTAATAAAGATTTGCAGTGTACACTGTACTAATGTCACCCAGATGTATCCATCAGTGGACAGTGGTGGTGTTTTTCACATCATCAGGTGATTAGCAACACCTGTGGTCCAGGGAAATGCAACATTTGTCATCATAGTTCCTCTATTCTGCAAGTGTTTAATAAGGAAACAGAAGAGACTTCCATATTTCTTCATGTTGTCCATTAGGAAGGCTGTGTGTGACAGGAGGAAATGATGCATCCTTACACACCTCCTGTCCCCTCTAAGTGAAACTCTCCTGTATTATTCCCAATTCATCCTTCAGTGTTACATTGAACAGTATTTTATACTGTGCTTCTGGAAATCTGAGAATTATAACCAGATCATTTGTTTTGAGATTGGTTCTTTTGCATTCTGTACAACTTTCTCAAAATCTGTTTTGAGATTAAGTAGAGAAAAAAATCAAAGGTCTTAATTAGATGTGTGGAATTACTCATTGTTAATGCAACTCATGGCTCTTGTCTGTAGGCATTTTCATGAGAGCTTTAGATTGACCGAGAGAAGCTAATTAAAAAAAAAAACAACAACAAACCAAAAAAACCTCTATGGATCCTTGTGCATGAATGAACATGAATACTGTTATTTTACCATCCTAGTGTGAAAGTTAAACAGGTCAGCTGAATTTTTGAGGTTAGACATTTTATTAGACTGAGTAAGTTAACGCTTTGAGGACGAAGACTTGGAGAAGATTTTGTCTTCTCTAAGAATAAAAGAATAAAACTTTTATTCATTTGCTGTCCTTTTCTTTCAAATTCATCTATATGCTTGTAATCAAATTTGCATTCCAGTGATTTGTATTTCACTGACATTTATTAATTCAGAATTTTTGAGTATGTATAATTGGGTATTTTGGTAACAGTAGGAGTTATAAATTTTCTTTTTTAAGTTGGTGTAATCTACATTACTTTGTACTAGATACAAAATTTAGTCAGTTCAATATGATCAACTTGGATTAATTAAAGCTAAGCAAATGCATATATATGCTTGCCACAGACTTAAAGCTGAATTTATCACAGATTCACTTCAGGCTGATTTTCCTTGTTGAATTTCTTCGTGTGAATCCATCATCTTTATTCTACAATAGTAATTTTAGAAAGATATCTATATTTCATGTGATATCATCTTTGCTTATGCCTTCAAGTATATGCTGTTTCATCCTCTCACATAATTAAAGTTTCATTAAAATGAAAACTGAAAATGTGACTGTTAAACCAAGTCTTCCTCAAAACTAAGAGGTAGGATTTTTCTCATGCTACTTCAGTATGTACCAAACTCCGGTTTGTTGTTAGGGGACACTTTGCTTTAGTAATAGCTAGTGGCATAAAGTATCACAATTTCATGGGAACCTTCAGATAATCATAACTCCATTCTCCTTGATATCTAAGTATAATAACTACAGTCTCACTCCTCATGTTATCTGTAGTTTCAGCTTTGTATATAACGTTGTTTTTCACCTTCTAGTCTAAAACAGTGATTCTCTGTGATGCGTATTATTACCCACCTGTTGTATTTCTTCTTAGAGGCAAGGAAATGGTGCTCCTGGTGAATCTCCTATTAATGAAGAATCACTTTAGATATAGTTATTTAGAGAGCACTCATGGCAATGGAATAGCAGTTATACAGCTGTGGAAAGATTTACCCTAAGGTTACCCAGTCGTGCACGTTATTCAGGTAGTTTTTTCAGTTTGTATCCACTGCGAACACTGATGATGCAATGATTTTTTCTATTTTACATACTTATTCCCTGATAGTGTAAAATACATTCTGACAGTAATAAAGAAATATTGTTCTTATTAATTCCTTTATTTGCTCTTTGCTTTTCAGTTAGGCTTAATTAAACCAGTTCTGTAGATACCATCTTAATGCTGCAAGGCAATTGTGTGAGCAAGACTCACCATGAGCCCATCAGATAACATTTTTTTTATTTGGTTTGATAATAAGAACAATTTTTATATGTAGGAAGATTGCTGTTGCTTTTAACCAAACATGCTTACCCTGGATTAATTTGGAACATGTATGCATAATGACAAATGAAGCAGATCTGCATTCAGGGCTTTTCCAGAAGCATAGTTTGATAGTCTTCAGGAGAGATGATAGTTTGCAGTTATGAAGCTCCACAGAAGCCCTGTGCAATCTCTGCCGAGTCATTTGTAGCCATATTAAAACAGCATGTGATGGTGCCTAAGGCTGACTTGGGTACTTAAAACAGTTCAAGATTAAAAAAAAGCAATTAAGGGCTTCTATCCTCTATAAGACCTAAGGGTCTGACAAGCCTGGATATAAAGTAGTCTGAGTCACTTACAAATCCTTTATTGAGGTGCTGTTGTATATCTCCAGTTTCTTCCTTCATATCAGAGGAAGTGATCTAATTAATGTGTCCCTTAGTTACATTGTGATTAGTCTTCTGCTTTGTGCCTACCTTGTGGGGTATAGTATATATCAGAAGCTATACAGACACTTGCCAGAACCAAATGCTAACCATTTATTGTTCAGAGATTTTGCAGACATTGCTGAGTTCCGTGATGGGTAGAATCAGATCTTGCTCAGGAAGATGTACAGCATAGATTGACTCGCATGGCTTGATTTGTAAAACAATCATAATAGCATTCACAGAAGTATAATGAGAGTTAAGATGCTGAGTATCAACAGGGATAACACAAAAGTATTTCAAATAAATAGGGGATGATCAGTATCTCTGTGATTTGTGTCCAGCTCAAATAATTTCTTGCCTTTTTTTTTTTTTTTTCATTCTTACAACAGGTAGAAGATATCTTGCCCAGAGGAAAATATGAATTGGTCCTGTGTGGCAGAACACGTGGGAAGTTGGGTTTATTTGAAACCAGCCCATTCTAAGCCACTGTTACTCAGCCTGTAGCCTATAAAACATTAGAAGCAGTTTGCAAAATAATTCCCTGTTCTACTCTTTTATTAATTCAAATATATGCATTTTTCATTGAATGTACAGGTACCAAATTTAATTGTTTTGTTATTTATTTTAGTAGTGGAAATGATTTTTGTTTTCCTAATTTTTAAGTAGTCTATGTGATACTTTTCAGTCATTAAACAAGAGAAGCATAGAAGGTGGTGATATAGGCTGTTGGGCTTTTTTTATTTAGAAAGAGAAGCAGGACGTATTGACACTGAAGGTAGTGTGGTTTTAGTAGAGGTTTCCTCATAAGGGGGAACTAGAAATGGCAGACTGTACTTTGTTTCAATGCCTGTAGAAGTGAATTTTAGTAACTTCACAGGTCCACATAGCTTTCATGTCAGCATTATAAAATCCTATGATCTTGGAAAGAACAGTCAAAGGCTGTGCATATCAATAGATGCACAGTGGAATGTCACTCCTCTACAGTAAGGAGGAAGGGAAAGATGAGTATTTTAAAAAATCTGTCTTCCTTCTTAAATTTAATCAGCAGTTTCCATGCATCTTTTATTAAGCCATAAGGAAGACATTTATTTTCTACTAGTTCAACAAGGTTTTGCAAAAGCTTTTATTTTGGAAACCCTTAAAAATCAATGAGATTTCTGTCCACATAATATACATGGGTGACTTTAACAGTGGGGAGAACCTACTGTGGTCAAAGTTTTGCAGCCTCAGGGCCTCAATTTGTAATATTCGGCAAGTGCATTTCATTGTATAAGATGCTTAAGTACTGTTTGCATATATATCTGTATGTTTGCCTTAAGTATGTTGAATCTGATTGCTAGACCAATCAGCAATTATAGTAGCAATTATGGTAAGTCCAGATATTTAGTGTGTGACAATAGCCTATAAATAACTTGGTCGAAGAATCCTATGTTCCCAATTTGTTAAGTAGATAGGTCACCCCAGAGGTTGCTCGTGTATTTCTACACTTAAATGTTTCCATTATTATTTTTTGGGGTTTAGATAATGCCGATTTTTCACCTTCTGCAGTAGTCTGAGCAGGTGTTACAACCATTTTTAGTTCCTTTATGCACTCAATCTAGTTTCCCTGATTGAAAGCAAATTTCCTTCTATTATTTATATGTAGGAAAGTTAGTATTTTCTTACATTCCTGTGTCCAGCTGTGAGACAGTGGAGATTCTGAGAGGGTTGACAGGGTGTTTTCCCACCACCTTCAGCAGACTAGGCAAATCTGTTTTAAAGATGTGTCCAACATATGGAATTATTTTTATGGTTTCACTGATCAAGTTCAGAGCATAAAATCCTTAAGGTTTAGAAGTTGCAGCATTATTTATTTAAGGAGAAAGAAACATTTTCACATGGCAATATAATTTATTAAACATCACTCTTTCCTAGAGGTTCAGTCTTGAACATGTGGCTTTCTAATGTGTAGCAGATACTGTGTAAATTACAGCCATGAAGAATCTTGTTTTTGTATACTTACTAAGTGTTATCAATAGTAGAAATTCACAGGTGGACAGACAAAAATGTCCTGTTCTGGGATTAACTATAAAATAAGCTCTACTACACATATGGACCATATGGATCTGTTTTCCTTCTCATCCATTGCAGAAATGAGAGGAAGTAGTTCATTGTTTCTTCATCCAACTTTCAGATTTGCAGGTTCCTCAAGGTAATAATTTTTTTATATGGGCTATTTAATGTGCTAGGGATTTTTTTTAAAGCCTTCTATTGAATCTGTGGAGAGAGGTTCATGTTAGTGCACTGGGAAAGCTTTCTGAGCCCATCGTTTTACTATAAAATATAGTCACGTAGCTGAACTTCCACAACTACAGAATTTTGCAGAATCATGTTAGGCTCATTCACTGGCGTGGGTTACTTGTGGAGAAAAAAAAAAACCAAAACAACAAAACCTATACATCATAAGAATTGTACCAAACAAACCCCTCGTCTTTGACTTTTCCTCAAAGAAGGACATCTATTGATCAAAATATGAGAGGACATTTATGAGTCTGTAATTACACTGTAACATTCTGCTGAACACTGGGTTTGTTAGTCAATATCCAGTACAGTATATGTGAAGAATCCTAACACTAAATTGCAATAGTCCGTTTCAATGGATTATTGTGCACCATGAATGGAGGCAGGAGTAGTCCAGAAAAACTAAGATTTTAATTGTACAAGAAAACCCATAATTTTTCAGAAATTATTTTTCTTCAAAAAGGTTTAGAAAGAGGCTACAGATTTAAAATGCAGTCATTTGTCCACTTAGCTCTGAAGTTCAAGCCATTCTTCAGAAAGACCATAACTGTGTTTTATAATTTAGACTGATGCTAAAATGTTTTAAAGAAAATATTACATATTATTACAGACATACATACAATTAGTCCAAATAGAATATCTAAATTTGAATTCAGTTGCAACATCAATGGTTGACTCTAAGCAAACAGTTGCGTTACATCTGGATTAACCGCTCCCTGAGCAGCCCAGTGTATTTTTAACATCATACTGACTTTGTGGAATGAGTCCCTGCGAGGGGAAGAGAGTGCCACTGACAGAATTTTTTAGTAAATTATTTACGTGCATGGACAAATCAAGAGTCATAATAAGTTCTTCCTTATACTTAACAAAAGTATATTTCTGATTCCACTGATTTCAAAGGGACTTGGAATTTTTCTTCTAGTCCTTATGTGCATAAATATTTAGGAAAGCAGGCTGTGATCATCAGCACTTTTGACTAGTATTCGGTTCTCCATGAACACATCTAAGTGTTGATCAAACAATGCTAAGTTAGAAATATAGAAAAAATGAAAAATTATCAAAAAATCATAATCTGAAGTACATTTATCATAACTCTTTAATTTATATTTACTATTTTTTAAAAAAAGTTTTTTAGTTAGTAAATTAATATAATACAAAACCATATAGAAAAATAAGAAATAGAAATTAGTTATAGTTTGCAAACAGAGAATAGAAAAAGCTTTTGTATATTTATCAATAATAAAAATACTTAGGGAAATAAAGTCTAAATAAAAGAAGATAAACTTTGACAAATATTACAATAAAATCTTGATTGCTTTTACCTACAACATTAAAATGTCCCCTTTCTACTGAACATTACTTAGAAAGCGGACAAGAAATATGTAGGATTGCTCATATTACTGGTCCTTTGAAAAAAATGTAATGATGCAGTGATGATGTCTGTAAATAATTAATTGTGGCTAATAAATTTTCAAATTCAAAGAATTACTTGGCAATGAATCCTATTTAACAGCTAATAAGCACCTAGTTGTAAATACTAAATAAATGGAAATCCTTTGTATCAGCCTCACTAACCTAGACCTGCTAAACTTGATCTTCAGAACGCATTCTCTTACACATCAAGTTCTGTGTTTTCATTTTGGATTTGAAATTTCCTGTCTTTGCATGAACATGATGTTCTTTGGTGGAGTGACAGGAATGCTTTTCAGGGTTTGAAGTCTTCCCCCAACCCCTCCCTTTATGAACAAATATAAATATATATGTATCACTGTGCTAGAATGTTTTCTTGGTATACTTCTTTGCATGAGTTTCATAAGAAATCAGCAGGACTCAAAAGGTGATTTCTGACTTTACGATCTTTAAGGGAAATTGCTCTGCTTCACTAAATTATAATGGCATTATTATTTTGTATTTATTTTACAGTGTACATATGTGTGATTGGCTATGAAAAATATCACTAATAAAAGTAAAATTAAAAACTTTTTACCCAACATCTTTGCTCTTTTTTAATCTCTGGACATTGTATTTGTTGAATCTCATGATAAAAAGAAGATTGCAACTTTAACCCATATTAGTATTACAGACCTAGAATAGTGAGCTGAACTGCATTTGAATACATTAATCATCAGACTGTCATTTGAAGTAGAGGTAAATTGTTCATATTTGTATAAATGTACCATTTTCTACAGCTACAAACGTATTTGATATTGGAAAATGGTCTGAGAAATAGTTTTGAAGAATAAACTTTTAAACAGGTTAAAGTTTATACAAAAGGTAAAACTGAAGAACCATATTTAACATTAATTTTGTTTTCTTCACTTTTCTGGCTGAACTTCAGGCCACAGTGAGATTAATAACAAAACATATCTTTACTATGGTGAGATCAGAATTTAATCCTTAAATCTTCAGTGCTAAACCTAAAATATTTTCCATAAGATATTTTATTAGTTACTGGTAATGGATAATATAATTCTGACATGCAATAGTTATTTATAGAGTTCTTACTGGGTTTCTCTTCCAGCAATTTGAAATGTTTAATGGCTTGGAGATAAGTCAGTAGAGGAAGCTAAGCATGTATGCCATGAAAATATATCTATTTGCAGGTAAATATTACAAGGGTACAATCTGGAGGATGTGCATGCTCAGTTATTTGTGTAAGAAACTATTTTCTACTGTAGGCATCGGCCATGTAGACTTTCATTCCATTTTACAGGAAATTTGAGCTGTATGATAAAAGTTAAGAAAATGTAGAGCTAAGAGTAATTACTAACTTTGGTTTGAGCTATGTGTTTATGAAGTGATACAGGGGAAGATGGATCAACTTAAAGTAAAATAAAGCACCCTGGGATGAAAGTAGTCACCTGGTGGCAGTATTTTGCACAGTTATTTACGAGCCTTTCTTTTTATTTCCCAAGTCAAATTCTTGCATTCAGTGATAGGAGTTCTCCTGAGGCCTATGACTCCCTTCAGGGCATGCCTTGCCTGTCTCAAAGGCACATCATTCTGTGTGGTCTAAGGATATGACTGAGGTGGGACCCCACAGGGAGTCTTATCCACTCATCTTTAGTTAGAAGGATGGTGGAATCACACTTAGACCTCAGAAGTGGACTGAAGGTTTAAACAGGAGGGAAAAAGCAGCAGTGAATGTGTTAGAATGTCCTGCAAGAATCAGCTAATTTTTGGAAATGAATGTCTCTCAATGATTGTCAGAATTTCATAAGTGGTATAGCCCCTATGGGGTGCAGGAGCTGCTTTTGCAAATCTTATATAGCAGTTCCTCAGTATGTTTTATACAAGTAGAGAGGCAACCTCTGTTTCTTAAAAAAAAAATAAAATATGTAGAGTTAAAAAGATACTGTTGACTAACTTAAAATAATGAAGTTCAGGAAGATTAAAACTTTGAGCTAATTAAAGCTGTGCCAATAGGACACACTGTACAGAACTGGGAACTTTGAACTGGATAGATTTCGTATGGTGGAAGAGAAACATTCATTAGTAATAACAGTGATGGTGTGATGTAGAAAATTACCCTCTCGTGGTAGATCTGGACGAACATGGTGTGTTTTTCAGAATCGATAGAATTAGAACAGTTGGGTTGGTTTGGTTGTGCAAATGCTTCATCCCTAATATGTTATTCATACCGATTACATTTGCATATGAGTCACATTTGGTTTGAATTTGCCAGATGTCCACTTGTGTTTGTTTAAATAATGAGATCATTCCATGAAGTGAACAGGACCTAAAAATATAGAGGGAAGACTTTATAAAAATAAGATTTAAAATGCCATACTTACGTATTTTCATATCTCATGGTATATTACACAAGCAGAAGCAGAGCAATGTTGAAGCATCGTTCAAAAAAATATGTCCTTTGCTAACATTTCATTAAACAATATATTATATAACGAAGCTTCGTTGGATTGGTTTCCCAGTCAATTTCTCCATTAATGGGAATGTTCTCCTAAATACGTTCAAATGTGCCATTTTCAAAGCCAGCATAATTTTGTTGCTTCTCATTTTTTTGTTATGTGAAGATCCCAAGTCGTTTCAGAGTGTTTTGTCATTTACTGTAGCATGGAAAAATTTTAAAACATACTGTTCAAGGTAAAGTTTATACATAAACTGAGGAGACAAGGGGCAGCTGAATTTTGAACTTTTATGTTATTGAATTTATTTAAACTTTTAACAAGCAATAAACTTCTTATGGACAAAGGGAGACTACCAACTAACCACTTGAATTCAACAAAGACTCCCCAAATGTATGCTTAATTCATTTGAGACTTTTAGAATCTTTCTCAAGCCTGAAGAAATTCTGTTTTGTTCCTATTGCAGCCAATCACTACACAAATTAAATATTTACATTAGTACTTGGTGAAATAAATTTAACAGTATACAATTTGAGATTGCTGCCTTGGTAAAGAAGTTAGCAGCATATCAGAACACACATCTGGTGAGATACTTTGGTATCCTTAAAGCAGAATCTGCAAGAAAAGAAAATGGAGAGTTTAGCTGAAACTCTTGGTCAAAGCTCAATAAAGAACTATCTAGGAGTATAGATGGTATAATATGCAATAAAAGTAAACCATCAAAAATCAGTTTCATGCTAAGCTCCTCCAACTGATATGTCTACCAGAAGCAACAGAATTTGATGACATAATATGTCTAGAGAAAGAGGTTTCTCATGTTCTTTCATAAGACATAACACATCATTTTATGTGAATTGCACTATATCTGCCCATTCCCCAGAGAAATACGGCTCACAAACACATACACATCTGCAAGCTTCCCCATGCAAAACGGTCATTCTATTTTGGACCAGAGACGAAGAAGGAGGCAAGATACCTTTCAAATCAGAAGAAATGCACCATCACAACAGTATGTTTGTGTTGTTCATTTCTTCCAGACTATCTTTTCTAGATAGAGCTTCTTCAGAGCTTAGTTTGGTGTTTCTGAATCTTTCATTTTCTTGTCAGAAGCAGCTGTTACTTAAATTTATTAAGAGCAGACTTTTCAGAAATTTATTTGAACTAGGTCTGCTTTAAAACCTGTTGTAAATAAGTGGGCTAGGTTCACATCAGGCTATGTGTGGAGTAGTAATCTCTGCTTTTGCTGAGATGCAAAAATTTGCACAACAGGTAGAAATTTGCAGGATAAAAAGAACATATTACTGAAGGAGAGTTTTACAATTCTGTGGCTTCTAGAAAATGTGTGTATTCTCCTTGTTACTAAATTTGACACATTCATCTCTGTTGAAACAAAATGCCAAAATATTCAAACTGCCAGAGCCTGGTTTTGCGTGTTAGAGGAACTTAAAGAGCAGTAAAGCACAGGATCATAAAAATGTTTCCCTTTGTGTATTCAGTCACAGCACTGCAGCCATACCCTGGGTACACTTTCAAACTAAAGTGGGAAGGTATCTCTAACTTTGCCTTGCATTTGGTATTAATATTTTTTTTAAAGTATATCTGTTATAAAACAAAATGGCCATTCAAGTGATTGTTAGAGCAACTAACTGGACTGCTGAATGATAGGTATATATGTGCAGAGAGATACCATAGGATCAGACTTTTTGTTGAAAACTATAATTAAAGCTGAGTAATAGATGTATGAGGTACGATATATTTTTTGAAAGTAATATAACCATTTGCAGATGATTGCCAACAGCCTGCTAGACTAGTTGCTGTAGTCTGCTAAGGCCATGTGGCCTCATATTAGCATTTTGCTGGTGTTACAGAGTTTGAGGTGTTGCTTATGGACTTGGGCACAATAGTTTGACAAAAGGGCGGAGCTGGACTTCTTTCAAATTCCATTACTTCCTTTCTCTTGAGTGGCATAACTTTTATGTCTTATTAGCCTTGTACCACTAACTTTCAATCTCGCCCTATGTCATTGTTATATATGTATTTAGTTGAATTTGTGGCTGATTAAGGATATTCCAGTTGAAAACATCAATGAGGCCATGTGGCCTCATATTAGCATTTTGCTGGTGTTACAGAGTTTGAGGTGTTGCTTATGGACTTGGGCACAATAGTTTGACAAAAGGGCGGAGCTGGACTTCTTTCAAATTCCATTACTTCCTTTCTCTTGAGTGGCATAACTTTTATGTCTTATTAGCCTTGTACCACTAACTTTCAATCTCGCCCTATGTCATTGTTATATATGTATTTAGTTGAATTTGTGGCTGATTAAGGATATTCCAGTTGAAAACATCTCTCAATTGTGACATTATTTGTTTGACATTTGAACTTTAAAATTCAAATGAAAGGAATTCTGCAGTACATTTTATTAATGCTACAATATTAAGAAAATTCAAATACCTTTTCATAAACTGTATTTTTATGTCTTTTATATGTCATAACCTACCAAATCTTGTTATTGTGTTCTTATCTTTTTTGGTGGGGAAGAAAGGGCCATTGCCTTTACCGCAAGTAAGTATATAGTTCATATTGTTTGACAGTAGGGGACTCCAATAAAATGTTGGAATAAACAGTGTAGGCAGAAAATACTACCGCTTTTCATCTGGGAACTATTTAAACATGCTGCAATGTAAATTAACAGTAGACTTTTTGAATTTTTGAATATGCAGTTGTACGTGGTGTTCATTTTAAAGCAGTATCTTTTATAAAAGTAACAGCTGCAATTTTAAAAGATGCTGTAGGGATTTATCTACTGGGGCAGCTAGGCTGTTTAGCGTTTTCAAATTTCTTGTGTAGAATTTGTCAGCTGTTAGAAAGTTACTTTTAGCCTTACGTACATTTTATTCTGAAGAAACTCAAATACTTCATTTAAAAGTTGCTACTAAGTGACATGCATGGAAATTACTTAGATTCTTTTGTTGTCACATTTGGTTGTTGAAATTTCTTGTTGAATACGGTTGAATTTTTGCTGACAAACCCTGGCATTTATTTCCAGTTTTTATTAAAGTCTATCTATCTTTTTTTTATTTCAACAGCTTGATCAAGTTGTCCGACAGAGAAATCTGTATAGTTTGGAACTTTTCCTCTCATGTGCACAGAAACAGTTAAGTGTTTTATTAAAGGAAGAGCCAACCACTACAGAAGAGAAGAGAGAGACTGACATCTTCAGTACCACTGATACTGTGTGATTTGTGAAGCTGCAAATCTCAATCCGATAAATAACGAATATATTGTAATACTGGGATTGTATCATTGATTCAAGATTGATCGGAAACTATGCCTGATAAAAGTATTTGTGGATTATGTTCTTTTATTTATTTATTTATTTAAACTATTATCAGATTACAAATATGGGAAGGAAAAAAACCCTGGAAAAAATAGGTTTTATTTATGATTTTTCTTTCATTATATTTTCTAGTAGCCCATGATTGTAGTTCTAGGTAACTGCAGCAGTGATGAAAATGTTTCCCTGTTATGTCTGTTTTAAATCTGGCATCATGTGTTGATGCAATTTATCAATATTTTTGGTATTCTAAAAAACGGAGAAAAACATTTAATCCATCTCTTTTTCCAAAGTATATGCCCAAGTGCATTGCCTCAGGTGAGCCTGAAGAGCTTATTATTTCTTACTGCATTTGATTTATAACAGAAGAATCAGAACTGATACATGAGAGCTGACAGGCATTTTTATAAACAACTCCGGCTCTAGTAATAGAAAAGTTTAAAAACTAAACAGTGCATCTTTTTAGAGTAGTGCAAAACATTACCATAACCAATGTATAGTATGTATTTTATTTCTTTTTTACATTCTAGTTTGATTCCAAAAGTCGTTTTCTCATGAAAATATGATTAATATGACTGACCTCAGTTTCAGGAAGATGTATGTAATTATGCAGAGATTGATACTGCACTGCCTCAGTGGAATTTCTGACAGAATAAGGAGTGCAGCTTGCTGACCTCAGATGCCCTTTCTAAAGGAAGTAGAAAAACTCCCCACTAGTTTTATTGGACTTTGGATCAAGTCATAGGTCTTTCTAGTCTTGCTAATGTCAGTCTGGAGTGGAATTTCTGTGCCTACACTGTACTGATTGTTGATTTGGAGCCTTAGTTATAAAAGGGTTCTGAATGAAATAAGGAAAAATAAATGTTCATGCTTAGAAATGTAAATAAACCAAGAATCTTACGGTGAGCTTGTGATTCAGTGGGGGACTTACAGGCATTTTTTTGTGTGTTTCTTGTTATTCAGTGGTGGTTGTGGTTTTTTTGTTTGGCTGGTTTTTTTGCATCAGCAGTCACTTTTCATAAATTGCTTTTCTGTAGCAATAAGGAAACAGCAAATGTTTGCATATGTATTTGGCAGTATAAAATATGTATTGCAGAGAGTTTAGCATTTTATTTGAATCATTTTCTGTGCTTCATTTTTGTCATCAAAACCAAGGGGTTTGTCTTCTGCATGCAAAATTTCACTGTGGAAGTAAATAATGTTGGTTTTACTAGATGATGACTTCACCCTATGAATGGGTGAAAATTCATTCTTTTTGATATTTCTTGACTGACTGGTCAGTTTCCATTTCTTATGGCAGACAAAAAAATATAGTGTTAATGAGTCACCTACTTATCATTCCTAAGCCAGTGAAATTCTTGTCTTTGTCAACCAAACCAAAGATGACATAGATACTGTTGCGGTTAACCCCAGCCAGCAGCTAGGACCATGTGGCCACTCACTCACCCTCCTTTTCCCTCTAGGAAGAATGGGGAGAAGAGGGAGAAAAGGAGGGGAAAGAAAAAAATCTCCTGGGTTGAGATAAAGACAGTTTAATAGAACAATATCAGAAAAGGAAAATAACAGTAATAACAATAACAATAATGACACAAGTCACTCTCACTGTCTGGTGATTTGGCACCATGCCGAGCAGTGATCATGAGCACCCACCCCCCAGCCAACCCCATTTATATACTAAGCATGTCATATATGGTACGGAATATTCCATTGGCCATTCCATCATTCTGTCTATGCTTCTCAACTTTTATAGTAAGCTGAAAAAAGTCCTTGAGGACTAAACATCATCTGGCAACAACTAAAACAATATGCATTATTGACATTCCTTTCATACCAAATCTGAAACACAACAACCACTAGAAAGAAAATTAACTCTGTCCCAGCTGAAACCAGGACAGATGTCCAGATGGGTCTTTTTGGAAAGTAGAGGCAGTGTAAAATGAAATTGATTGTCTACTGCTGTCTCACAATCTATGTTTAATTGTGGAAATGTGGTATGAGCAGATTACTAGATGAACTTCAGCATTCTTGGTTTTTACTTCTAGGCCTGTACATGGAATAGTATTCCTTTTTACTAAAGACCTCAAACTCTTCCCCATCAAAGCCAGAGCCTTAGTGGTATACCAGCATTCTCCTACTAAAGAGTTTTGTATTCTGACTTACGTAAAAGCACTTGTTGCAGAAATTTATGATTGCTGTCAGTAAGATTTCACTGGCAACTATGGTGTATCATAGAATCATAGAATAGTTTGGGTTGGAAGGGATCTTTAAAGGTCATCTAGTCCAAACCCCCTGCTATGAGCAGGGACATCTTCAATTAGATCAGGTTGCTTAGAGCCCCATCCAACTTGACCGTGAATGTTTCCAGGGATGGGGCATCTACCACCTCTCTGGTCAACCTGTTCCAATGTTTCACCACCCTCATTGTAAAAAAATTCTTCCTTATATCTAGTCTAAATCTACCCTCTTTTAGTTACCCCTTGACCTATCACCACATGTCCTGCTAAAAGTTTGTCCCCACCTTTCTTATAAGCCCCTTTAAGCACTGAAAGGCTGCAATAAGGTCTCCCTGGAGCCTCCTCTTCTCCAAGCTGAATAACCCCAACTCTCTCAGCCTGTCTACATAGGAGGGATGCTCCAGCCCCTCTGATCATCTTTGTGGCCCTTCTCTGGACCCGCTCCAACAGGTCCATGTCTTTCCTGTGCTGAGGGCTCCAGAGCTGGATGCAGTACTCAAGATAGACTCTCACCAGAGCAGAGTAGAGGGGCAGAATCACCTCCTTCGACCTGCTGGCCGCGCTTCTTTTGATGCAGCCCAGGAAGTGGTTGGCCTTCTGGGCTGCGAGTGCACATTGCCAGCTCATGTTCAGCTTTTCACCCACCAGTACCCCCAGGTCCTTTTCTGCAGGGCTGCTCTCAATCCCTTCATCCCCCAGCCTGCATTGATACCAGAGGCTACCCTGAACCATATGCAGGACCTTGCACTTGATTTTGTCGAACCTCATGAGGTGCACATGGGTCCATTTCTTGAGCTTGTCCAGGTCCCCATGAATGGCATCCCATTCCTTAGGTGTGTCAAATGCATGAGTCAGCTTGGCATCATCTGTAAATTTGCTAGGGGTGCACTTGTTTCCACTGTCTATGTCACTGAAGAGGATATTAAACAGTACCAGTCCCACTACAGACTGCTGAGGGACACCACTCGTCACCAGCCTCTGTCTGGACATTGAGCCATTGGCCACTACCCTCTGGATGTGACCATCCAACCAATTCCTCATCCACTGAACAGTCCACCCATAAAATCCACACCTTCCCAATTTAGAGAGAAGCATGTTGTGGGGGACTGTGTCAAAGACCTTAGAGAATTCCAGATAGACGACATCCATAGCTCTTCCCTTGTCCACTGATGTAGTCACTCCATCATAGAAGGCCACTAGGTTGGTCAGGCAGGACTTGCCCTTGGTGAAGCCAGGCTGGCTGTCTCAAATCACCTCCCTGTCCTCCATGTGCCTTAGCATAGCTTCAAGGAGGATCTGTTCCATAATCTTCCCAGGCACAGAGGTGAGGCTGACAGGTCAGTAGTTCCCAGGGTCCACCTTTCTTCCTTTTATAACAATGGGTGCAGTCTTTCCCTTTTTCCGTTCACCAGGGACCTCACCTAACTGCCAAGACTTTTCAAATATCATGTAGAGTGGCTTGGCAACTACATCAGGCAATTCCATCAGGACTGTGGGATGCATCTTGTCTGGTCCCATAGACTTATGTATATTCAGTTTCCTCAGATGGTTGTGAACCTGATCTTCTCTTACAGTGGGGGATACTTTGCTCCCCCAGTCCCTGTCTTGCAGTCCAAGCACTGGAGAGGTGAGTGGTATCTTTCCCATTAGAACATCATGTGTTCTTTAATCTCAGCTCTTGAATATTGGGATTGTCACAGAGAACTGTAGGTATTTTTTTTTTCTTACATTTGGCCATTTTAGTCCTTTAACCTTTCTCTTTACCCTGCAAGCAAAACTGCAGAATTAGACCACAGACACACAGGATCAGATTGGGAGCTTGGATTATATTCAAAACTCCAAGTCTCAGAGAAGAAACATAGTTACACAGCAGAAGAAGACCTATCATCTAGTGTGCAAGCTTTGGAGCATGCAATAACCTCTATCTTCTTCACTTTAAAGCTTAGTTTTATTTTTCATTATTTCTGCCTAAACCTAGGAGAATACAGTTTGTGGAACTTTGGGAGGAGGGAAGGCAGGGAGAAATTTGCAAAACCTGGTCTAGCTCCTAGAAGGTGACATCACAATTTTAATATTTCTTTTTTTTATTCCTACATACAGACTGAAGAGTGACATACAAGAGAAAATAACATGTTCAAGGCCTACAGGGTAGAACTTTGTGTACCTCTGAGAGATGGCTGCTAGTGTAACAATTTTGGCAAGACTGATGTGTAATGGGAGGAACAAGAAGCCCTAGAACTAATCCTCAGAACCAAAATGCAAGAACTAGAATGTTCGAGCTAGTGAGCCTGCAGTCTAGAACATCACCAAAGCTCATATAACGTACATGTTTAATATATATCATTATATACTTTATATTACAGAATCATGGAATCAGAGAACGGTCAGGGTTGGAAGGGACCTCTGGAGATCATCTAGTCCAGCCCCTCTGCCACAGCAGGGACACCTACAGCAGATCACACAGGACGGCATCCAGGCAGTTTTTTAATGTCTCCAGTGTGGGAGACTCCACAACCTCTCTGGGCAGCCTGTTCCAGTGCTCTGCCACCCTCAAAGTAAAGAAGTTCGTCCTCATGTTTAAATGGAACTTCCTATGTTCAAGTTTGTGCCCGTTAACTCTAGTCCTATCACTGGGCACCACTGAAAAAAAGACTCTTCTCATCTACCTGGCACCCTCCCTTTAAGTATTTATAAGTATTGATAAGACACCCCCCCTCAGTCTTCTTTTCTCCAGACTAAAGTCCCTCAGCCTTTCCTCATAAGAAAGATGCTCCAATCTCCTAATCATCTTAGTAGCCCTTTGCTGGACTCTCTCCAGCAGTTCCCCGCCCTTCTTGAACCAGGGAGCCCAGAACTGGACACAGTACTCCAGATGTGGCCTCACCAGGGCAGAGTAGAGGGAGAGGCTGACCTCCCTTGACCTGCTGGCCGCAATCTCCTTGATACTCCCCAGGATGCCATTGGCCTTCTTGGCCACCAGGGCACATTGCTGTCTCATGGTCATCCTGTGATACTGTGACTCCCAGGTCCCTTTGCACACTGCACCTCCAGGAGGTCAGCCCCCAACCTGTACTGATTCATGGGGTTATTTCTCCCCAGATGCAGTACCCTACACTTGCCTTTGCTGAATTTCATCAGGTTTTTCTCTGCCCAACTCTCCAGCCTGTCCAGGTCACACTGTGTGGCGGCACAGCCTTCCAGCATGTCAGCCACCTCTCCCAGTTTTGTGTCATCAGCAAACTTGTTGATGGTACACTCTATCCCTTCATCCAGGTCATTGATTACAAATAAATTACAAATTAACCATAAATCTTGTTACGTAAAGATGTGTTTTAAACAATCAGTTGTGTGTATTAAAAGTTACCTAAAAGACACCGTAACGGTAGATCCAGCGTATATAATGGTAGCTTTCATTGGTGTCAGTCAGGCCCATTCTATTTTAGCACTCCTACTTGATGGTCTAGAACAGAGAAGATCAGAACAGTGGGATTTGTAACTAATAGTTTGCTAAGTTAATACTGAATATTGTGCTATCATACAGTTGTACACATTTGTGTTATATTGCTGTATGTTTCTGTTGGCTCCCTATCTGCTTCCATTACAGACTTCTGGATTAGCTCTGAGACTATGCGTGTGCAAGTTGTTAACAAAAAAGAAATCATTTGCTACACGCTTTTTGTACACTGTCTACAGTTAAGATATGGGAATATTTGAATTTTTGCCTTGATCTAAGAGTTTCATTGACAGATGACACTTGAATTCCTTGAAGCATTTAATTCCTTCACTCCATCATAAGAAGGCAGAACAAAGAAAAAGCGGTAGTCATTCCAGAGGCTGAGCTCACATTAGTGTTTTGAGATTTTTGTGCATTTTTACATTGACACCTGATAAAAAGTTGCCTCATGTCCTGACAGCTCAGTAGATGGCAATGTTAATTCTATTTGAAATTATCCATGTAGACATGACTTTAAAGAGCCTAATTCCTGTTCACACTGAAACTCCCTTATAGCACTCTAGACCCCGCTCTTCCACTATGTATTTTTTATGTCCATGTATTTGAGCACACATATTTTTCCCCACCCCCTTGGATGGCAGGAATATGTGATAAGATATCATCTTGTTTCCTAGCAAGAGATAGCCACTGATAAAAATTGTTCATCAAGACAGAATTTATGCTCACTTTCAGATCATGTATAGTGTCAGTTATCAGATGGACTTAGTGCAAATGTAAAATGAGCTAAATTGGGTCATACCCAATCTAGTTTATAGCTAGTTAGCTTTCTTGATGCCAGATGGGTAGGTGTTAAAGCATAGAGCACAGCATGGTCTAACTAGCCATTTACATCTTCCTGCTTCCCCACCTACATTGCAGCCTACACTGAGCTACCTGAAATACATAGTGTGCTTCAACTAATTTAGGTACTGTAAACTCAGTTGCAGGAATGACTAACCTGTGTATGAGATGATTGATTTAAAAACGTTTACATGGCCATTCTGAATACTGTCTAGGAAGATTTTATAACATATGCGACATTCCTTTTTCAGCAATGGATTATAAATGTGCCAAAGAAACATTGGTCTGGAAAACATTTTTTACATGGGTATAATTTGGGTCTTCAATTCAATTCAATGTGCTTGCAGGAACTAATAAAACAAATGTTTTCTTTCTGTGATCTGTCCAAGAATATTGTTCTTCTAAGGCTTCAAGAATTGATGGCTTACCTCCTAGTATAGCTTAAGCACAGATTTTTTTATTAATTTTTAAGCCTACATAAAACTAATAATACTGCTGCTGAATTAGGGTCACATTTGAACAGTTGAACATGATGGGGAAACCATCTGAATTGCACTCTGTTTGGCTCAAGTTTTGTGTTTGCATTTGAAAGCATATGCTTCCTTAGCGAAAGGAAAGCACTGAGGTATATAGACTTCTCATTGTAGACATTACCTAAGCAGTTCACTTGCCATGGTGATGTAGTGGCTAAAAATGCCCTCATCAAGCTCCCTCGTACATGGAGCAAAGGTCAGTCTTGCTTTATGCCATTTGCCACAGATACACATTTGCCACATGGCACATGGTAGGTTATGGTGTTTACATTTGTGTGGGAAGCATTGCTAGTATTATATTATAAAGACCTGTAGTAATGTCCTGAAAGTGGTGAGACTCAACTGTAGGTGCTGGTGACAGCACAGTATTTAGCAACACAAAATAAAGATGATTCATATTTTTTGATTGATCTTTTTTATTGTATAGTGTGTATTTTAAACTTATATCACATTTAAGGGATATGACATTCCTTTGATAATAATAATTATTATTATTATCTTGTGATAATAACAATAATAACAATAATTTACTGTGATAGATGTATTATCCACATATTACCTGTTGGGTCATTATAAGAATTTTAATATGCATCAGAGATTCACATTTGTTTATATTGCCTGTAATTCCTCTCATTTCAGACTTACAAACCCAGCATTTTTTAGATGTTTTCCATTGTCCAGCATGGATAATGTGATACACAAAGAAAGTGTTATTGAATAAACACTCAAACTACTTTTTTCAGATGGCATTTTTAAAGAGTTTGACAGTGAACACTAGTAAAAAAAAAAGATGTTTATTAATACACATATTCTAAAAATACAATTATCAACAAAATGATACAAATTCCTCTTTCTTTTTTTTTCAGATTGGTAATAAATCTGTATCAATAGATATAGATCACCATCAGATGACAAGTCATTGTCATTCATTCTCTTTCTTCAAGTTCATAGAATCATAGAATCATAGAACAGTTTAGGTTGGAAGGGACCTTGAAGATCATCGAGTTCCAACCCCCCTGCCACAGGCAGGGACACCTCTCACTAGACCAGGTTGCCCAAGGCCACGTCCAGCCTGGCCTTGAACACCTCCAGGGACGGGGCTTCAACGACCTCTCTGGGCAACCTGTTCCAGTGCCTTACTACCCTTAAAGTGAAAAACTTCTTCCTTATGATTAATCTAAACCTGCCCTCTTCCAGCTTAAAGCCATTCCCCCTCGTCCTATCACTATATGCCCTTGTAAAAAGTCCTTCCCCAGCTCTCCTGTAGGCCCCCTTTAGGTACTGGAAGGCCGCAATAAGATCTCCCCGGAGCCTTCTCTTCTCCAGGCTGAACAGCCACAACTCTCTCAGCCTCTCCTCATAGGAGAGGTGCTCCAGCCCTCTGATCATCCTCGTGGCTCTCCTCTGGACGTGCTCCAGCAGGTCCATGTCCTTCTTATGTTGGGGACTCCACAGCTGGATGCAGTACTCCAGGTGGGGTCTCACGAGAGCGGAGTAGAGGGGCAGAATCACCTCCCTTGACCTGCTGGCCACACTTCTTTTGATGCAGCCCAGGATACGGTTGGCCTTCTGGGCTGCGATCGCACATTGCTGGCTCATGTCGAGCTTCTCATCAATCATCACACCCAGGTCCTTCTCCACAGGGCTGCTCTCCAGCCATTCCCCGCCGAGCCTGTATTTGTGCTTGGGATTGCCCCGACCCAGATGTAGGACCTTGCACTTGGCCTTGTTGAACTGCATGAGGTTGGCTTGGGCCTACCTCTCCAGCCTGTCCACGTCCCTCTGGATGGCATCCCTCCCCTCCAGCGTGTCTGCCTCGCCAAACAGCTTGGTATCATCAGCAAACTTGCTGAGGGTGCACTCTACCCCACTGTCCATGTCACTGACAAAGATGTTGAATAGTACAGGTCCCAGTACCAACCCCTGAGGAACGCCACTCGTCACTGCTCTACACTTGGACACCGAGCCATTGACCGCAACCCTTTGAGTGTGACTGTCCAGCCAGTTCTTTATCCACCGAGTGGTCCATTTATCAAATCCATGTCTCTTCAATTTAGAGACCAGGATATCGTGTGGGACAGTGTCAAACGCTTTGCACAAGTCCGCTGTAACCCCTTCGTAGAAGGCCACCAAATTTTTGAGGTATGACTTGCCCTTGGTGAAGCCATGTTGGCTCTCGCCAATCACCTCCTTGTTTTCCGTGTGCCTCAGCAGAGTTTCCAGGAGGATCTGCTCCATGATCTTGCCAGGCACAGAGATGAGACTGACTGGCCTGTAGTTCCCCGGGTCTTCCTTGTTTCCCTTTTTGAAAATAGGGGTTATGTTTCCTCTTTTCCAGTCGGCAGGAACCTCGCCAGACTGCCATGACTTCTCAAATATGATGGCTAGTGGCTTTGCGACTTGATCTGCCGGTTTCCTCAGGACCCGCGGATGTATCTCATCAGGTCCTGTGGACTTGTGCACCTTCAGGTTCCTCAGGTGGTCTCTCACTTTATCTCCATCTACAGTGGGTGGTGCTCCATTTTCCCAATCCTCTCCTTTGCAATCTGCGTCTTGGGCAGTGCGGCTGCTGTCCTTGTCTGTGAAGACTGAGGCAAAAAAGTCATTGAGTACCTCAGCTCTGTCACTGTCCCAGGTAACCAGTTCTTGCGTATCCTTCCGGAGAGGGCCTACATTTTCCCTAGTCTTTCTTTTCTTGCTGACATACCTATAGAAGGATTTTTTGTTTGTCTTAATGTCCCTGGCATTAATATTTTTTTTTTTTTTTTCTCACAAAGGCCACAGGCACCTCTTTAAAAAGAAAGTTTGTCTTAACTGATCTGCTTTACAGTAAAATGGTAGGAGGCCCTTTAGCCAAGGGAGAAACAGAATTGTTTTTGCTGAGGGAACTTTGAAGGATGTTCCAGTTCTTGTACTACTACCAAATTAGGGCATCAGTTAAGACTTCACGTTGATCTCGCTACATAATTTTTCTGAAATGATGATACATGGTCAGTCTCTATTTTTGTGGCAATAATTTTAAGAATCCCATTACTTAAACATCCTGCTCTTTTATTGTAACCATGAATTACATATTTAGAGACTGATTGTGAAGATCTGGCTCCCAGGAAGTCAGCAGGAATTCTGCTGTTGGTTATTTTCAGCTCAAAATTGCATCCTTCCTCACATTTTTTGCAGTTGTGACTACAATGACTATAACACACACAGCTTTGTTTTTGTATGGTTCTGGAAATGTACTGAGAAGTTATTTCAAGAGCAGATGTCATGATCAGTTCTTTGAAGAAAATGTCAGCATTTGTTCTGTTCATGGTATAGTGGGGAAGGGGGTTAAGCTGTTGGCTGAGACCTTGGTGAGAGGATATGTGTGTCTCATTATTGCTGCACTACTGCTAGAAAGAATGCATTTTCATATTCTTATTGAAACAAGTTACTTCTTTAGTGTATCAGAATTAATAGCGACTCTGTAGAATTTCCTACTGAAATATCTAGAAAAAACACATTCGGTTATATTAAAAAAATCACTATCACAAAGATGTAAATCAGTCCATTTTCATATCGGGCTTGACAGTAGTGGAAACATGATGGCAAACGTGAGGCGCTACTATTTGTTATATGTCCCTTTGACTACTAGTTTTACTTGAAAAAGAAAATGGGGTCATTATGCTCCGTCTCCTGCAGATTCAACTGCCTGATGACGTTTACAGCTGGATAGCAGTTTGATAAAAAGCTGGGTGAATCTTAGTAAGTTTGTCAGGGTCAGAGAGTCATACAAAGGAAACCATCTTGCCTTTTTTTATGGATTATCGTTAGGGCCAATGAGTCAAAATCTGTCCTGGAGTGTCAGCCGCCAAGGATTTCAGTGGTCGTCTGAATACAACAGGACTGCATTTGATCTGTTTGAAACAATAACATTGACATTGGAAAGCATGGTTATTTCATAAAACTGTCCACATACAATTTTCCAACTCTTGTATCTTTAAGGATTTTTTTGCATGTTTTTCACGTATTCTTTGCTCTAGGGCAAAAGAAACAGTCTTATTCATAAATGTTTATGAGCATAATGGTGAAAAAAAGCAGGAGTTCTAAGCTAGGTGAAATTTATTTTCTGCATACTCTTTTGGTAGTGAAAGCAAGGATATTTGAAAGAATGGAAGTTCTCTGGATGCAGAAAAAAACAGAATAATAGTATTATCATTCGTGAATTGAGAGGGACTTGGTGAGGAAAAAGAGACAAAGAGGTATTATTTTATAATGTGAACTTTGTGGTGTGTTAAGAGAAAGAAATGATGTGATTTCACAGAATACAGTGGGATGACAGGTTGAAATGATAAATGCAGACAGGAACTTCTGAATCCTTTAAAAGGTACTCATCTGAACCTACAAACTTCTCAGATGTAAACAGCAAAATGAGTCAAGAAAAAAGAAAGGTGAAGATTCACATATTTCCTGTGCAGTTTAAAGAGTATGTGGTTTCACAACTCAGAACTTCTCAAGCTTAACAGTGGTTTCTGTCAGGACCTAGGCAATTTAACCAGAAAGTGTCATCTCTCAGAAAATATTACTACATGAAAATCTGTACTTCAAAACAACATCCAAAGTCCCAAATAAAAAAAAAATAAAAATAAAGGTTTATGCTTTGTAAAGCTTAAAAGCATTGCAAGGCTGACATGTTGACGTCCCAATACATTAGTCTGACATATGTCAATAGAGATTCCTGGGCATCCTTGACAGAATGTGTTCAGAGCTTCGCTGGGGGTACTACTGCATCAGGATGATAAACATATTCTTGCTAATATTACAATAATATTAAAAACAAAGTTATATACACAATGGACAAGTCTTTAAACATGGCCAAATAAAATAGAAAGGGATCCAGATATTGTGTTCAGAGATAACATATCATGTATTCATCTTCTTGGGAATAAGAAATATGTTTAGGTCTCAGATGAAATAATTTTTCATTTGCAGAGATTGGAATAAAATTTCCTATAAGCTCAAGACAGTAGTGGAGAAGGTCTTCAAAAGACTGGTAGTTACACAGTTCATGAATAACAAGACTACTCAGAAGAATACAAATAACTACAAGCAGGATCAGCATCAAATGGCACTCAATTTGATTATATCGATATGTAATATAAATATCATAGTCATAATGTGTATGCACAGTTTTCAAGACAATTTTTCTTCAACAAATTATTCAAAGAACAAGTGAGTTGAAGGAGGGCATGACAACGTCATCCTCCACTGTTTTTAAGAAGGATCCAAACGGATGGTTGGTTGGTTTATTTTATGTTGTGGCTGAATGCTAATACCTATTCTGATGCATAAGCATCCAAGAGTACATGCTGGTTTTCACAAACCATATAGCACAACTTTCTGTACCAATTAGATGTTTTAATCATATTTTTCCTGTTGGTTAGCTTCAATAAATCAAGCTGGTAAATGGATTAGTCTTTTATATGCCTTGTGTACTGTTGGTGTCATAAATAATTTAATTACGGCTGCCTCCAGGACAAAGCTCAGAAATGTCAATTAACAACTTTTAAAAAGGTTTTCTACATTATAGTGAGAGTTGATTCACACTTTCTAGACTTTCTGTTGTTAGCTCAGTGAAATGGATACTGTTTTCCTTTAAAGAAGACAAAACCAGGGTGCCAAATTTGCTTGGTTTTATTAAGAAAGCCTGTTGGACAGTAATGATTTTTATAGTGCTCTGAAAAATACATATTATTATGAAAGAGTCCAGAAATCAACCAGAACAGATGTATTCTTTGCTGACTTGCAAGTCAGTTTTTTAGTGGATTTTACTCCTGCTGTTAATCAACAAGGCCAGGATTTTGGTCATTGTTTCCAGCTAATGCCTTGCCTTCTTGACAATGGAGCTTTGGGGGAAAATCAGCTATACCACTCTCAAAAAGCGCTCTCTGAGGAAAGAGAAACACTGAAAAGCATTCCAGCCTGGAGTCCAGCTGGGAACATGGTACTTCCATCTCCAAAGACGTCATCCTGCCAATTTCTCTCACTGAACATATCAGCCTACTTAAAATTTGCAGGGAGAACTCCACGACTTGCATAGATTATGATGTGTTCTGAGTCTTGGAGGGAAATGTTTTATCACACTTTCATGTGACAATACATCTTGTACTCAGCAGTAGTTCCTGACATGCTGTGCTACTGTATTGGCCTTTTAATGTTGAATTTTACATAGCTGCCAGTTGTGCACTGTATTAAAGACACTTCAGATACTATACTGAAAGGAAACTGACTGTATGAAAAGATCTTGAATTTTGTTTTCTTTTTCATTAGTGAAAACTGCTGGTATTTCTTTGCGTAGAGGAGGAGATTGCTAGTACAGGAAGACTTTCAGCATTCTTTTAATGAAAGATATTGTACGTGTTTTACTGTGTGTCTTCAAGCAAAAGTCCAGTGCCTTTGGCACCTAAAATTGCCTGATGAGACAGAATTACTCAGAAGACTGGTTTTCATCCTCCTCCTCCTCCTCAATTTGGGGTTTTATTTCATTTCAAGGTCAAGTTTGTTTACCTCTAAAGCATGTGAAATAATTACGTGTTAAAAAGAACAAACAGGACAACTTCTTCAAGGTTCACACAGGAAAGATAGTGAAGTAGTCTCATTCCTTTCCTTATGGAAGTACTGAGGATCAGCTTCATCCTGACCCATAAGAGTAAGCAAAACAAGGGCCTTTGCTCACCTTTGCATAGGCAGATATAATGCAATCCCTATATTACCCAGTTCTCTTCCTTTCATTTTTTCCCATGTCATATTGTCCCAGACTCCTACAAACAGGTAGCAGGGTGCTTACAAGGTACTCGCATGTAACTGCAAATGAGCTAAATATTAGTTATAGCCATCACTAACAAGCTTTGGTCACTTTGTTTCTACCATGTATCAGCGTATCTTGCAGAAACAGCATCACATATCATTCAGCTTTAGGTTCCGCTTTGACAGAGAGTTCTTTTGACATATTTGAGGAATTGACTACTTTTGACCCTTGTGTTTGCCTCTCATTAGATGGACAGTAAACTAGTGCCCCAATATATACGTGCTTGACAATGCTATAAAATCCTTAATAGTCAAACATCATTATCAAATATTCCAAGATCTTGAGATAGTTTTGAAAGTAGAGTGTTTTTTAGTCATTTTAATAGTAAGTAATTAACCTCTTTTAGTGTGCTTTACAGTTTTGAACTCCTTAACATTCAAATTTTCGCCTAGAAATGCAACTGCTGAAAAACCTTTTTTCACCTTTAGGAGATCTAAGATTTACAGGATCCCAGGAGGTAAGGTGTTAACAAAAACATCAAATATTGTCAAATCTATGAGAAAATCACCAGGGGAGCAGCCGTATGTGGGATGGGTCAATGGTTCACCTGAAGGAACACTTCACAGCTGCCCTGGTTCCCCTGTCTTGCTGTTAACCTCAGTTAAATGGTCATAACTTCACTTGCCCCTCAGAGTGAAGGTTTGGCGATAGTTCTCAGGTTGGCTTTACACTAATGCTGTCTTCATTTGTAGTCTTGCATTCTTCTGTTACTAATGAGAAAACATAAGCATCATGCCATTCTGTCAGGTTGTCCTACACTATGTACCCTTGAAACTCTTGACAAACATTTTTTATTTAGATTATTGTCCTGGTTTGAGGTAAAACAGGACCAATTTTGTTCAGTAACTTCGCTTCTTAGCTGGGCCTCTTCTAACTACTGAAATTAACAGCATATTGTGCAGACAATGTTCACTCTCTCAGAGTGATAAGACCAATGTTTATAGCTGATGTCCAGACATAGTATGCAGGGAGGCTCTTGCTTATACTTATTGTTCTAACACCCAAGGCCAACCAACTTTGTTATTTGCCACGTTGGAGGGTCGGAAGCGGAAAAGCATAATGGGGTCCCACCTGTGGGGAGGAGCGGACAGGACAGGTGACCCAAAACTGACCAACAGCGTATTCCATCCCATCTGCCTCATGCTCAGTATAAAAGCTGACGGAGCAAAGAGTCAGCCCCTTCTTTTTCCCCTTCTGTTTCCCTTCTTTTTCCCTTCTTGCTTTAATGGCCGACGTCTGAGGAGGACTCTGTCTGTTCGTCTGCCTTTGGACCCGATCCTGAATTCAGAGCCGGAATCCAGTTCCCGTCCGTCACCGAGTCCAGCCTCGGATTGCCCCAGTGCCAGCGGGTGTTGTGATTGTCATCCTGGGAGCTAGATACGGTTTTGTATATTTTTCATTATTTCCTTTTATTTTATTATTAATATTTCATTAAAGTAGTTTAGATCCTTCTAAACTCGTAAGTCTCTTTTCCCTCCTCTACCTCTCTCTTTGAAGAGGGGTAGAGGGGAGCATCTGTCAGTCCCATCTGGGGTCCCCTATGTCCCCAGTGGCCAATTTGGCCTAAACCACGACAGATTAATTGGCGCCCAACGTGGGGCTCGAGCAGTGCTTGACCAGAGCTGTGATAAATTGCCTGAATAGTTTGAATTCCATCTTGTTCTGAGATTAGAGCAGATACCTTACAGCATGTCGTTCTTAAACGAAATGTTGTATCGTGCCTGTAAAGAGCTTGGTTTGCACTTGATTCAGTCAACTCTGTTTAACCTGCCAAATGCATTGCAAAGTTTATTTACTCTTTGTGTTTTTATGCGAAGGTTTAAATGTGCTGTATTGGTGTCGTTCGCAATTCAGGTCTATAACATGATTAGTTGGGTAACAGCTCTACCTGCATATCTGGGGCATCGTGTGATGGATTCTGTTACTAATTACACTTTTGATTCTACTTTGGGAAAGTTTACTTCACCCTTGAATATTTATATTAATGTGACACCATCAGAGCCAGGGCTTGGAAACCTTCTGGGCTGTGACGATAAGGATTGTCACCACCTTAAGATCGTGATTTTGTTGTCGGTTTTCCTGCATGTGTTGCAGGGGTGGGTTTTTGTGAAATACCGGTACAGGGGTGGCTATAGGTTAACGTGCGCTGCCGCCACTCAGACCGCAGCAGCCCCGTGACGGGCAGCGGCGCGAGCCACGGCCCCGCCCGGCCCGGCACAGGCACCGCCGCCGCCCGCAGCGGCACCACCGCCGCCCGCCGCCCCCCCCACTGCAACAACAGGAGAAAACGAATCGCTCTCCTTCCTTGAACAAATGTCCCCATTGTAGGATACACTGGAAACCGGAAGGATTTAACTTTCTGTAAAAAATTGTAAATCCCAATGCAAGCTGAGTTGGTAGACTGCTTCTGATGCGGTTACCGGAGCAGTAGCTTCTGTGTTTAAATAGAGTATGGATACCTCACTAGTTCTTGTTGACAGACTGCCACAAATGTGAATAAAATCATGCAGCCCCTGAATTAATCACTCACATGTCGTTTGGCTTATTACATACCACATTGACAGGCTGCTAAGCAGCTTGGATACAGATAAGGCAAAAATATGGAAACTAACAACTGCTCCATGTGTCAAAATTCTGTCAATGATCCTGTTTATAGGAAAATTTCTTCATATTAGAAAGTCCAAGTCTTACCTCATTCTGATACACAATAAAACATGGTAAAATGTGCAGAGCTGATATGATTAAAACATATATTTTCAGCTATTGTGTTTTAAATATAATTGCCAACAAGTAGCAAAGAGCAAAGACAGTAATTCTTTTTTCTATTGATTACCCTGTGGATATATCTAAACTAAGGTTAAAAATAAAGAACATAAATAAAAGTGGCCAATCACAGGTTCTCAGCAGAGACAGAAATTTCTAAAGCATATAGGGTCCTCATAGAAGTTCATTAAAGCAAAGCCAACGCAATGGACTTTGACCCATCAGAGCACACTGAATACAGTCTCTTTCCCTCAATTGACTGGAAAACTAGTAGAAAACAACTGGTTCTCATAGTACAAATCAAGACCAAAAGGCAGTTTATGTGTGTGCATGGAAAAAGGGGAAAATCTGTGGAAGAATAATGATCCATCAGCACTGTATAAAGTTCTCATTTAGTACTGTAAATAAATAATGATTTAATACTGGAATAAGACTGAGTTAATAATATTAAGTGCAGAGAGTCTTTTTTCCAACCCTATGATGTTTGACATGTAAAACATTGCAAATGAATAAATGGCCATGCTGGAGGGTCATTTTTTTTTGTCATGTCACAAAGCTCTGCTGCTGTGTATTTCCCAAGGGAAGCAGCACTGTAGAGAGCAGAAAGAAGGTGGAGTAAATGGCCCATCATCATTAGTGATCTCACAGGGACATTAAAAAAACCAGTAGATAAACTTGCTCAGAACAATCAGGCTATCAGCATCTCCTGGGAAAGGCCTGTCTTCACTACTTCCAGATCAGATCATGGACCAGTGTGAGAATTCTGAGCCATGTGAATTTTGCGCACGTATGAGGTCCGCTCATTTCAAAGTGAATTCAGTGCCTGAGGGTTACCTGGTAAGCAAGGCAAAAAGTGGTGATTGCAAAGAGTAGTTTTGAATTATCAACGTACAGGGTGCACTTTCAGGGCTAGTGAAAACTGTATTTATTTACCGCAAGAAAGTAATATCAAGCAGCAAAGTGAAACGAAGAGCATCCAAGAAAAAAATCTGCCTAGACATAAAGACAATCCAAGACAGAACAAATGGCACAGGCCAAAACTGTTTGCAATAAATGTAAAATAAAAATAGCAAGTCTAGACTATTGTAGCCTAGATAAGAAACACACTGCTAGGCTTCCAAAAAAAAAAAAAGCCCTCAATATTTTGAAATTCTGCAAATTCTCCTCAATTATTTTGGCAACACGCAGAGAAATAGATCAGTGAATCCACCTGCAGAAGATACAGCTGGTGATCAGAAAAGAGGCGAGATTCCAGATGCTGGAACTTAGGGCTTTGTATTAATAGAATAACAGTAAATGCATACTGTATTGCGTGTTGGTGTCATGGCCTTAGTGAAGGGGGGCTGCAGGGGTGGCCTCCGTGAGGAGGGGGCTGTGCAGGGGCTGCCCCGTGCCAGACAAAGCCAGTTCCAGCCAACTCCAACTGACCCATCACAAGGGCATGGCCCGGTCCCTCAGACAAGATCGTGGCGCCTCGCGGAAAATATATTTAAGAAAGGACAAAACACTGCACAGGCAGTGAGAAGTGAGAAGAATTGTGAGAAACAGCCCTGCGGGCAGCAAGGTCAGAAGAATGAGGGGAGGAGGAGCTCCAGGCACAGGAGCGGAGATCCGCCTGCAACCTATGAAGAGTCTATGGTGGAGCAGGTATTTCCCTGCAGCCTGTGGAGAGGGCCACACACAAGCAGATATCCACACTGCAGCCCATGGAGCAGATGGATATTTCCTGAAGGAACTGTGTGTGGCCTGTGGAGAGCCCACATTGGAGCAGGTTTACCCTGAAGAATTGCAGCCAATGAAGAGGACCCACGCTGGAGCAGAGAAACAGTGTGAGGAGGAAAGAGCGGCACAGAGGAGATGTTACGGACTGACCCCATAGACCCCTATTCCCCATCCTCCTGTACTGCTTGGTAGGGAAGGGGTAGAAGAGGTTGGAATGAAGGAGTGAAGTTGAACATAGGAAAATTAGCGGGAGGGAAAGAAGGTGTTTGGTTTGTTTTTGTTTCTCATCATCCAACTCAATTTTAATTAGCAATAAATTAAATGTGTTTTCCCCACGTCAAGTCTGTTTTGTCTGTTGAGGGTAAAATGATCTCCCTGTATTTACCTCAATCCTGGAGCTTTGCCATTTTATTTTTCTCCCTCTGTCCTGTTGAGGAAGGGGAGTGTGAGAGTGCTGGATAGGCATCTGGAAGCTGGCCAAGGTCAATCCACCAGACATGGACTGACACTGCCGCCTCAGTGACAACTTGTTTAAGTGGATACCCACTCCAGTCATGTCAACAGGGCCAGAAGCCAATGTGAGTCTCCCATAGGTCTTTCCTCATCTCACAATGTTATTGCATTGTCAGCAAGAGCAAGAAGCATAAGAACAGGGGAAGGAGGAAGAAAGAGCGTAGTCTAGAGGAACAGGGTAGTGTGCAGTGCCAGTGGTGAGGAAAGACTGCTCTCAGGACAGAGGAACTCCTTCCTTCCTTAGCACACTTTTGCTTATGATAGTCCTGGCAGCGCAAGAGAATGGCAAACAGAAAGTTGGGTGAACTCAGCTAGCATTGAGATACTCCATCCTGAAGGTTAGAAGTCTGGATGAGAGACGATAAAATAAGGTGATAGCAAAGCAACTGATAGAAGAGGAATGAGTAACATTGGGAGCTGACACCAGAGAAGTCAGCAAAGCTGGGGTTGACCTAAACACAAGAGTGCAAGGGTGCGATATTGAAGATCACAGAGATATTGGAGTGAGCAATGCTGAAAAGAATGAAAATGGTGGTTAGTGGGAGAAAATCTTGACAAGACTAATCAGAAAGAAAAAAACAAACAGTGACCATTTAGATGTAGAGCTAGGGTTGGAGGGGGGGCAGGGACATGGGGGACCAGGACGGGAGGATGAACTTCTGTGTAATATTTGCTTCCACACATGCACTATTAAAGTTGGAGAGCAGTGCTGGAAGAGATTTAAATAGAGTTGATTTCCTGAGCTTGTAATAAGTCCATGCACTTTGGGTTTGGCTGATTTTTTTTTCCAATTTTTTGGGTTGTGGTGGTTTTTTTTTTTTTCCACAGGAAGAAGTAATAATATTTTCAAACCAACTGTAGTTCTGGTCCAAATCAGTTTTAAGATTCTTGTTTGGGAATGACAGGATCAAATTCTCATGAGCCTTCTCAGGAGACTATGGACCAGCAAAATTAAGATATTTCTGCTGTCTTAATCTGGATCCAGAAATTCTTTCCACTTCTGAGTCTGCTTTCCAACCAGTGCTGCTAAGGTGTATTTGAATTAGAAGATTACAATCCAAGGAGCTGTTTTTTCTCTCCTTTGTCCTCTTCTCTCCTCCCATGTCCTAACCCCTCCCCACTCACCAAAGTTTCACTCCCTCCTGTCTCTACCTTGCTGCCAAAAGAAAGGAAAACAAAAACCTCACAGCTCACCCTCCTTTTTTTTTAATAAGATCAGCTTTTGAGGCTTTGGTTTTGACTCATGTCTATATGAGGTAAAAGCCACTCAGCTTTTTCTTTTTCCCAGTCTTAAAACCTGATGTTTCTTTGGGTTTCTGGTAAAAAGGAGATTAGTGTCCTCATGTTTTCCCAATAACAAACATTTTCTTTTCTTTTTCTTTTGCATTCAATTTTTGCATTGATACTGCAGAATCACACAGCCTACTGGAGCTGGTCTTAAGCCAACATGTTTTTTCCTATGTTCTTATGTGTTCCTGCAGATTTCTGTTTTCTGACGTGTTTTTGAATTGCCATGGTACAATGCTGTCGAGCAGAAATATAATTGTCTGTTTGGGTTTTAGTTTTTTCATCTACTGTCAAAATAATTCACAAGGTGGCCCTCAGCTTCAAAGGCAGGAAGAACAAATATACACACACACATACAGAGATAAACATTCATCCATCACAGATGATGTCACATTGAGCTAATCATGCAGTCCATTTAGGAAGGTAGAGTTGAAGGCAGAGGAGGAGTTTTGCAAATCAAAGCTTGACTGCAGAGTTGCTTGAGCAGTGACTCACTGAGTAGTCATTGTAAACAAATTAATTTGTGCCTCAGTTTACTGCACTGTAAAAATAAAGTGTCACTAGAGTGTTTAGAAATCGAAACAATAGTCTGAGAACATACTGAGGTGCTTTCTAATTCAAGTGACCACTGATAAGCATCATTTTAACTTTATGTCCCCTGAGAAATAAACTAACTTGTATTTGGAAAGCTGCCATTACCATCAGCCATGCACTCAGAACATTCCTCCTTCTCTGTCGTCTCAGTGTGTTTGTAAGGGACTTTTTGGTTTTCTTTACACTGGAAAATGTGAAGCACAAAACAAGCATGAAGGAAAAAAAAATTGCTAATGAGTGTTAAGAAAGGTAAAACTGTCAGAATGTTTTTTAGGAAACATTCCCTCTATCAAAAATTCTGTGTCCTTTTTTTGCAGGGATGTAAAAAGCATGGTGTTTGGAGGTGGGGGGTGTAGGCTGCACATGGATGTAATGATTAAATGTTAGCGTTGTGTCTTTTTTTTGGCCAGCTAGGAGCTATGTACCATGGTGATACATAAACAAGAAGTGACTAATTATTCATTTGAGAAGAGGTTTCATGAATCACAGGAAAACAGTAAATTATGTGGAAAAGCATATTTCACACTCTTTTCAGGTTATAATTATGACAACATGGAATCACTGTAATAGTTATGCACACTCTTTTTAATAAGATTTCGGGGTGGGTGGAAGAAGGGGTTCTGATAGTATTGGAACAATTTGCAATAAACTCAGTCTTCTGTTTTTGAAGAGAAAAAAGTCTACTTTAGCTGCCTACTCTGGTACTGCTTGTTGAAGTATGTGCCAAGTGCATAAATGAAACCCTGGCAGAACTGGCAAGCCTACAGAAGGTCAAGCCCTGAAGTGCGTGTTTTTTGTTAGCAGAAGCTCTAGCAGGGTACCAAGGGAATGGTGGGTGCAGTGCCACCAGTTAGCTGAAGATGAAATAACTATTTAAGCAATACAGCATCTCTGTCCACAGGAGCGCGTTTTTGCTTCTCTGGTGGTACATTTTAAAGGAGGAGACTTTCCAAATACGGAGGAGGAATCTACTCCTAATAGACAACTTGCATTGCATGGGTTGTTCCTTGCTTGAGGCACCTAATTTCCAACCTCTTGCACTGAAAGTCCACTGACATAAACACCTTACCATGCTTGTGGCCTGATCTTACAATGGGCTCTGGCTGAGGACAGATTTGTGCTGAAGTAAAGTCCCATTGACTTCATCCAGTGTCTAAGATGGCATGTATATCCACTAGCCCCAGAGAAGGCAGTAGGGCTGGGAAGCTAATGCTGGCAAATAGCTTTTAGGTAGCAAGTGAGTGTTTTTCCTTCTGCTTTTAATGAAATCACATCAATCAAAATCCATACTTGCCTTCACTGCCAAGGGCTGCTTGGCTTCATAATCTGCTACAGAAATTCATCATCTGTTTCATTCCATGTATACGTCTAGCTAGTAATAACAGGTAGTCTCACCAAACTGCAGCATCTCCAGCAGTGTCAGAGCTGTTTGGTTCTCAGGCGTTTTGCTGTTTCAGTGTTGCGTTAGCCACCGAGATTGCTGTGCTGGCCTGAAACACTTTGTTACAGAATGCAGAATGTCTGAGGAACATTAGCTATTTGCTGCTTGGAAAGCCAGCCAGCGAATCTAACAAGACTTAATGATTCCAAAAGTTTCACTTCACTGACTTGATGAGAAAAACCAGATACCCCATAGCAAGGGCTTTAATGATACCTTTCCATTAACACCTAGAATCCATAAGGATGAGGTTGGAATGTACATGGAATATGTAAGACTTGAACCCCATCACCTGACATAAAGTGGTAAAGAGAAAATAAATTATTTTAGTCCTAAATCAGAATTTCAAGAGTTAGTAACACACAATTTCTGCATCTGGGAGCCCCTCACAGTAAAAAATTAATGTGCAGAGATGAAGGCATAGAGAACTATGTGTAGACAGGATAATCAGAAAGTGGCCAAAGTACACGGGTCCTGCTTTCAGCCTGCCTTCAGAGGCTGCAGTTCTTTCTCATTGCTTTGTGCATTGCATGGCCAGCCATGGTTTTGAACAGCAAGGATGAAGTTCCTCCTATCAAAGGAGATTAATTGAGAGTTCTCATTTTATAGTGGCTTTGCCCAGGATGAAATGACTGTACAGAGTGTCAGTGACTAGACTAGAGAATCAGGCCAAGTCATGACCTACTTTGAGCTGCGGGTGGGTGATGAGAACAAGCAAGAGGAGGCTCATGCTGGAGCAGACAAGTTCTGCTTAAAACACTCCTCACATCAGTGGTCCTGGACATTATGTCATGTCATAAGTAGGGTGAAAAGGAGCCAAGATGCCCACCAGTCTCCACTTTACTTTTTGTTCTTTATCACCAGTCATCAGGTGCCATGTCACATTTAATATTTTCCATCTGCTTTTGGCCAATATGGTCTGGTACTGCTCAACAGCAGAAACCTGTTGATTCTGGACTGCTAACTACTACTGGCTGGCACACCAAACTGTGGGGTGACTTAACTGTGGTGGAAGACAGACAGAATTGTTTCCAATGTACACCTAAGGAGGCCCTCAGTAAAGCAAACATTGATTTTGGAGAAGGGTTTTTTTTTTTTTTTACTTGTCTGCTGCCAGCAGGCTGTAAATAGGATCCCTATGTTTTTCCTTGTTGATACTAACCCACATTGGAGCTCATCAGCAACCTTTAAGCCAATAGAAGTTGCTGAGCATTGCTAGAAGCCACACACACCTCAGAACAGATGAGATCCGTACCGGTTGTCATGGTCCAGTTACAATGAGTGAAGGCACCGCAGACAACGCTGCAGCCCACGGGTGGCCTGGGACTGCTGGTTCACTGGGTTCATCTTGCCTTTCTGGACTAACTCCCACTATTATAAATCATATAGGTATGAATTTCTTCCTGGAGGAACTTGTTTACTTTATTTATTCGGAAAATTTCAGTAACTGCACTCACCACATCTTCTTTTTCTGCCCTTGAACTTGCCATAACTGAGGCTCGCTCAAGAATGCTTAGTCTTAACAGTGTGTGATTTCCCCTGATGATTTCTGAACCACATACTGAATAGATGTGTTGCTGAAGTGTGGTAAATACATTTACAGATAAACTAATGGTATCTCAGAAATGACCCACTTCTCTAGAGAGAGAATGCCACAGATTTGAGGCACCCTGAGACCAAAAAGGACTTGGACATCCTGTCCTGTCTCCATCCTCCCCCAATTTTAAGATCAGTGAAACATTTAGAACAGAAAACAAGCTATTTTTAGTACAATCACACAGTCACTCTGGGTTATTATTTATATTTAAATTAAAACCAGCTTTTAGGCCTTCAGCTAACCCAGAACACTAATGTTATTTAAGGAGAGGGAAGGGAAAAAGAAAAAAAGAAAAGGTTTAAAATAGCTAAATAATTAATTTGAACCTGGTGTCACACACTGAAAGGAAACAACAGTACCCTGTGATGGCTACTCGCTTTAGAAAGTTGGTGGAAAAAACAGTCAGATGTGCTATGCATTTATACAAAAGTGGCTACCATGTCATGGTTTCCAGAAGTCACATGTATATTTTGTGGCAAAGCAATAGTTAAAACATTGCTTGGGCTGAGTCAAATGCCCAGCGGTGCCTGTTTGGAACATTTTCCTTTGAGTCACTGTTTGAAATGTAATAGATGGCTGGTCAATCTGTTGTTAGAGCCTCTGTAGTTGTTGCCTGGAATATTATTTCAAAATGTTTACTCCACAGAGGTGTCTCATGAGCGGTTCCTCTTACTCATATCTGTCACTTTTTTAGGAGGGGTAATTTGAACTTGCTCTGGTTTTTTGCTCACATCTTGCAGATGTTTAGACAAGCAGGGCTGTTTCCTTCAGTCCCCCTATCACTGCATATCTTCTAAGGTGAATTCAGGGCCAGATTTAAAAGTGACTGAAGTAAGCAGAAAGATAAATTAAAGTCAAGTTTGGTTTTTTTTTATTCACAATAAAAAAATATTTCCAGTACAACCAAAGGGCCTGTAAATAAGTGAAATGATCAATGTTTCTTCTGAGTGGTCACAGGAAGGGGTCAGTGAGAGGTTCAGATCTATTGCGGGAGATGCTGTCATGGAAGTCAGTGAGTGAAGGGACTTGACATAACTATCCCTAATATTACCAAAATCCCAGATTCACAGGGTGTAAATATGTTTTAGGGGAGTTTTGGAAAAGTCTGGTATACATCTTAGACAAAGGAGGCTCTATGTGATTTATCAATTGCTAGATCTTTACACAGCCATCCACTGTGGTCCTTAAACAGCCAATGTACTCCTGCCACAAATTCCATGCAGTCTGAAACTGAAGGGGAGCTGGAAGGAACATGGGGCTGGTGTGTTTGACCTAAAACTTCCAAGTATATGTGTTGCCAAATCCTTTTGGTAGGAGAAGGTGAACTGGGGCTTATGCTGGTGCACAGTGCCTGTTTGAACTGAGGAAAAGAAGAGCTCTGGCAGCATGGGAGTCATCAAGACTTGGGATGTTCTTTGACCTACACAGAGGTAGGTATCATCCTGAGTTAGCTGGCAGCTTCTGATACTCAGACTTCTCCTGTAAAGACACTTCACTACCTACAGGACAGGCTTTAGGACTGAAGAGCTGGCTGTTGTAGTTCTACCAGACCTCCATTATTTCTGCCTTCAGAGTGAGGTTGGATTCAGGATCTCCTCTTCAGTGTATGGAAGGAATGAAGGAGAATGTGATCTAAGTTTTCCTGCCCAGAGGCCGATGATGATGCTGATCAATGATGCTGCAAAGATTTTTTCAAGATTATATGTTAGACCTGCAAAGAGACCGGATAGGAAACCCTCTGTGTCTACAATAGCATCCCACAAAATCTCATCTGGTTGGATTGATTTGGATGAGGTGGCCACTAAATTAGTTTGTCCCATTTCCATTCACTTGCTGGCTTAAGCAGTTTTCACTGAGATGTTATTTCAGTTTATTTTGCATATAGAATTGATTTAATAGTTGTTGCTTTCAGAGAAGATTTGATTTGTGCTTTATACCAGGAGTTGCATTTGATTAGCTCTCCTTTTCAGATAGATAGTAAAGTACTTGGCGGGGGGGGGGGGGGGGGGGGCGGGAATGTTCCCTTTCTCAGTGAAAAGGATGTAAATTACTCTAAGGGATTAATTTTTCTTGTGTTTTTTAAAAATGTTATTTTTTTATGCTCTCAACTAGGATCTCTCTTGATGGCTCAGATAATTTAAAACACTGTGTCAACCTTTGCAGGTGTAGCGGATGCCAATATCACCCTTAACCTAGTCTGTGAGAGTTACAGCGTAGGCTTGATGGGGGTTATCAGCTGATTGAGCCAGCAAATGCTCTCATACTGTTCGCTCTGAGGCCTGTTAGAGTTATGAGCTGCCTGTATTACAGGAGATTATGAGTTAGTGTTGGTTTACACAGGGACTCTGGAGAATAAACAGAAGGTCCTCATGTGAAAAGATCCCGGGAAGTATCAGTAGGAAAATGCTGGGATCTTTCCTGCCGTCCACCCTGAGAGTAATGAGGTGCTCTAGTCTTGCTGGGAAGGGGAGATATGAGTCCCCTGGCAGTATCACAGGGTAACACTTGCAGCACAGGACTACAACCTTTCTCTGGTACTTTGCCTCTGGGCATAAAGTTGGGAATTACAGAGAAGTCTGATACTGGGCAAAGAACTTGTGTGAAGCCTGTGCTGTGGCAAGGGCTGACGACAGTGATAAAGCACCCTTAAATCCTGAAAAAAACACACCTGAAGTGAAACTGTTGTCTGCTTGGGAGAATGAAGTGTCTGAAATTGTTTTGTGCTGGAGGGACTGCTAAGAGGATGAATGTTCCCCAATCTCTTGATCAATGTCTCCCTGGCTCCCCCTCTCCTGCACACACTTACCTCTTTTTAAATCAAACAATCAAGCAAACAACAGAAACATGTGTGTTGTCAATTCTGTGTTTTAGTGAAATGTCTAGCAATTAACAGGAAGCAGTTGTGACTTCATCTGGCAGCATATAAAAGCTGTTTCTAAAAATGGTGTTTAAAACAGGGGCATTTAACTGGTAGCTGCCAAAGGACACACACAAACTTTAAGTATAACCTGATTTTCAGTATGAAGGAATATGGAGATGTTTTGACATATTTAAGTTATGTAATGGAAGTGTTAAATAGGAAGTGAGAAGTAAATTTTTTTCTTAAAAAACCCTATTTATGTTTACAAACCCAGACAAAATTTAACACTACAGTAATGCCCTACTCCTCTTTTCCTTTCCATGGTTTTGTCCCATGTCTGTGTTGTTTACATTCTAGTTAATTTGAGCTAGCTCATGGTTGAAGTCAATTATCTCATTGTCGTTTTTGAGTAAAAGCAGCAGCATAATTGTAAATTACAGATTTATTAATGAAATATCTGAAGCTTCCAAGAGTCATTAACAGCCAGGATGGAAAGATGTATCCTACGCATGCTGCGGGATTACTTACCATCTTGTGCACACTTAGGGAAAAATGTCAGAAAATTTGGGCAGCGTCATTTAAAGTATAAATCTGACATTTTGGAAGAATATGCAATGGAGATAACAGCTGGTGGGATTGGCTGAGCTGTATTCAAGGCTAAGCTTGGGTTGTTAGTGATAAGAATGTGGCTTTCCTTCATCGTTATGCCCCCCAGCTTTAATTGGTGTGTACTTGGAGGCAGAAATTAGTTTAGGTGACATTTACAGCGGCTTAAATAAAAGCTTTGCTAAATTATTCTGGCCCAAATGCTCTTTCAAACGGGTGTCTTCACTGGGGATAATCAGAGGGCAATGCACTTTAATGCTTCTCTGTTTCTAGTCTCATCCACATGACTCCACCTAGGTGGCATGTTCAATACATACTCTATTAATAACTTTGTATTTGGGAAGGTCTTACCTTTCCTTAGAGCAATGACTGTCCATCTTGTCCCACAGTGGGGAAAAGTGAAAAGGGACTGTTCTGATATGTCATTTACAGAATGGTTCAGGGTCTGATATGCTGAGTTTGAAAACAGCAAGGGTAAAGACCAATAGTAAAAGCTTACTTTATTTTCTTATTCAGCTGTATCTCACAAGTATCTCCATAACTCAATGATGTTTGTATTGTCATCAGTGGATTTTAAGATGGGGATCTAAAGAACAATCTCATATCCAGAGAAAAAATCAGATCTCTGACTAAAGGTTCCCAAACAGTGGGCAGGTGTTTGTTCAAAGGACCACAGAAAATCCATGAAACCTTGTTGCCCTTATGCTGCAGAAAATAGGGAAACAAATGAAAGGCTGACAGTTGTCCAAAAATCTCAGCAAGAGATAAAATGATTGAGGCAGTTGCATGGGCAAGGGAGAAAACCACTGTTGGAAGCACGGAGAAAATACTTAGCCTGCAAGATATTGAGGTAGAAAAAAACCCTGAAAGCAATGGTAGAATTCCCATTCACTTCTAGGGAACAGGCCTTAATCTCTGATCTCAGCATTAGAAAAAATGACGAGTATTCAGAATTAGACAAATATACCGCCATTTACAGGGAACAATTTAATAAGAATTTTGATTATAAGGACTTTTGCTGCAATGCATAGACTTTTACACAGGTTAAAAATGAATACAATAGACCAAATAAAGACAGAAAGTGCAAATATGACAGGCCATAGATTATACTGTGGAATGGTACCCAAGAACTGCCTACCAAAACATGTGCCTGCTTTGTACAAACACGTTTTCAGCTTCAACTTCCAGCTGAAGTTTTCAGTGGTGAACAGGATTGTGTTTTAAACAGTTTCTAAAGGCAATCCCAGCTTCATTGCATCTCTGTTCTTAGGTTTTGTTCAAAAATTTGTTACTCTTGGAGGCTGTCTGAGAGTAGAAATTTAAAAACCCAGTACATATTTTCCAGCAATTGCTGTGGAGAGGTATTCTGGTGTTTTTTTTTGAAAGAGGGGGTGGGTGTTGAGGAAGAATCCTAAATTTACCCATAGCAACAGTGAAGGGAGTATGAAGCTTGCAAATTTTTCTCTTTTTTACAGAAGACTCGAGTCTTTGCTCAGTCTGATTAAACAGTGCTACTACTGAAAGGTTTGAGAATCTCCTAAAAACATCAGCAGAGTGTAAACATCCAGTTTGAGCAATAGACACATATTCAAAAATGAATGTGGGGTAAAACCTGGCAGGTAGTTAGATTTCAAAACCTTCTTTCCATTTGGCCTAAAAGAAACTGGGAAATCACGTGTCACTATTTGACCACTCTTATGGTAAAAATACTGTTTCCTAATGTCTGTTTGGAACTTCCCGCATTCCAGCTTGTGCCCATTGCCCTCGTCTTATATCCAGGTACCTCCAAGAAAAATGTCTCCATCTTCTTTAAACCCCATGATCGGATAGCTGCAGATAGCAATAACGTCTCCTTTTCCCTTTTTCTTCTCCAGGCTGGACAGACCCAGTTCTCTCAGCCTCTCCTTGTACACCATATGCTCCAGCCCTGTTGCCAACTTTTCCCTACTAAACTTGAGCTCATCTGTCAATATCCTTCTTGTACTGGGGGTCCCAAAACGGGACACAGTAGTCCAGGTATGGTCTTACAAATGTCAAACAGAGGGAAAGGATTTCTCTGGACCTGCTGGCTATATTCCTCCTAATTAAGCCCAGGATGCTGCTGGCTTGGTTTGCCTCAAGGGCACAGTGCTCCTTCATGTTCAACCTGCTGTCTGCTATGACCCCAGATGGTTTTCTGCAGATCTGTTTCATAACAGTCACCCACCAGTCTGCATCACTGCATAAAGATATTCCATCCAGGCCTTGTGCTTTTTCTTGCTGAACCTCATCAGCTTCTTGTCAGCCCATTTCTTCAGCCTGTTCCTGCTATTCCAGACCTTTTGAATAGCGGTCCTGCCCATCAGGATATGGACTGCTCCTCCCAATTCGGTGTCTTCTGCAAACTTACTGAGAGTACATGTCATCCCATCACCCAGGTCATTAATGAAGACACTAAACAGTATGGTCCCAGTACTGATCCCTGAGGGATGACCCTAGTTACTGACCACCAGCTGGATTTTGCATCACTGATCACAATTCTTTGAGCCTGACAATCCAGTCAATTTTTCTCCCCACTGATCTAGCCCATCTGGATTTCGCACCAATGATGATGATTAGGAGACTACAAGAGACTGTGTGAAAGGCCGTATGATAATCAAGGCATTCAACATCCCTCTCCCTCCCCTTGTTCACAATGTCAAGCACCTCATCACAGAAAGCAACAAAGTTAGGCAGGCATCATCTTCCCTTGGTAAACTCGTGCTGGTTCCCTCTAGTCACTTTCTCATCCTTCATGTGTTTAGAAGTGGTTTCTAAGAGCACTTGCTCCACAACCCTCCCAAGGACTGAGGTTATGATGGCCAGCTGCAAGTTCCCTGGATCCTTCTAACTCTTTTTGGGGTCAGTGCAACATCTGCCTTTTTCCAGGCATTAGGAATCTTCCCCAGTTGCCATAACCTTTCAAAGTTGACAGAAATTAGCCCTTGAATTACATCAGCCAGTTCCTTTAGCAGCCTTGGATGGTCCGTATCTGGTCTGATGGACTTGTACACATCCAGTTAGGTGAAATGATTCTTAGCTCTTTTTCCTGTGGGTACTGCTTCATATCCACAGGCTGTGTTAGGAGACTCAGAAATCTGGGAGGCCTAAGGACAAGTCTTACATGTGAAATATGAGCTACAAAATGGATCTTTTTTTCCCTATAGCTTTCCACTAGGTTCCTTAAGCCACTGAGCAATGGATCCGCACTCTCTTTGGCATTTCTTCCATCAATATACATACAGAAACTGCTGATTTTTACCTTCCTTGCTAGTTTCAATTCCAGCTGACCTTTGGCTTTGGCCTGACTGCATTCTGCTCATGCAGACATGGCATGTGTAATCTTACCATTTTGCCATTTACCATTCACAGCTTTTGCTGTTTACATTACCAGTGCTATCAAGCCATAACGAATCTCCAGAAAGAGAATAAAAAAGTGTGTTGTGATTCATTTAATTCAGGGATGGCTAAATGGCAGCCAATTTAAAACTGTACATTAGCTTTATTGTTTTTAGTCCTGTCTGTTCCACCTCCAGGAATTGAATCTATTCGTCAGTCAAGCCACACGGATGGCTTTTCTCTGTATGACTGATGGTAAGGAGTAACATACAGATCCTAACTGGTGTTGTCAGAGTGCTTTAATTTACATGAGATGCTGTGAAAAGTGTGGCTTTACTGGTTTGGCCCCTGAATCACCCAGGTAAAGACTGAAGTGGGCCTGAGCATACAGAAGATGACCATTTTTAACAAAATCCATTTTGTAGCCTGCAGTCCATAATCCAGTGTCCTTCATAGTCTGGTTCTGAGTCAGTCAAACAAAGAGGTTTTCCCCATTATGGTGGAAGTCCTGCTTTGAAACAGCTCACTAAGGTCTTAGAAAGGGAGAGGGATTGACGTGGTCTCTCTCAGAGGGAGTGAGCTGCTTGACAGAACAAGGAACTGCCTTGGAATAGCGAATGAAAGGGTATTATGATGTGTCAGTAAGGCAAAGGAGACCCCAGGCAGCTCTGATTTAGGCTCAGCTGTTAACGAAAAATTCTGAGGGAAATCCAGAGCTTGAACAGACATAGAAAAGGCTGCTTCATATTATACAAGCACATAAAGTTGTGCTAAAGGGGAAATCCAACTGGAAAAGGGCTTTTCTCCCTATCCAGGGAGCTTGTGCTGGAGCAGTAAAAGGCACAGAGTGCTGGGCATTCTTTTGGAGTAGCTTACATATTAACCTACGGTGTGAGCATAGAGGTAGAAATGCTCTGTGGGTATTCTGCTTGAAAATCCCTTTAGATGATAGTAACTTTCCAATGACTTTCTATCAGTCCTGCTCAGGTTCATTGCCACTTAAGACCCCTCAATGTCCATAGGCCTCGTCCAAAACCCATCAAAGACAATGTTAAGATTCTCTTTGACTGTAATAGGCTTTGAATCAAGCCTATAAAACAGTCTGACATCTGCAGTACATACTGAGGCCTTAATGACCTTTTTTCCCCAGGACTCTGGAACACCATTCCAACATCTGGGAACCTTCCCTTTCCTGGTGTTTCCCGTTTGATGTATGTTTTTTAACAGATTAAAAAGCATAAGCAGCAGGCCAATTGGATGCTCACTATCTGGGTTAGTTCAGGTTCTGCTGCAAATCAGAACATCAAATAATTCTTTCCAGACCTTACTCTCATGCTGAGAAACTAGGACAGACTGTGGAGCAAGGGATAGGTAAGTTAGGTCTTTTATGGTCAAAAGGAGCAGTATTGGATATTCCAGAGAATAGAGAAAGAAAAGGAGGTATTATTATCTTTCAAAGCATAATTGCAGTTTATATTATAAGCAATAAGAAAAAAGGGCTGTTGCTGAGTCAATGTACCTGACACTAACAAAAGGGTTGAGATGGTTTGCCTAGCATAAACACTGCATGCCATTTTGGGCATTCGTCCTTTTTACTCTGCACTCCAGCAACTCTGAGAATAGGAAACCACCACTTTTGTCCACAAAAGCCTGACCACAGATGCTCACAGCAGGAATTTTACAGGGTTTGTCTTTCAGGGAAGTGGCAAACACTGCCTCCTTACATCACAGCAGTGGTGAAAGGGAAAAGGAAGGAGTCTAAACCACTTGTACAAGCCTGGGCTGAATCTCACAGACTGAAAGTGATGGTTGAAACATAAAATGCCCATTTGGAGAAGATGATGGGAGTCTGAGGGTTTTGTCAGTAGCAGCAGGGAGGGGGGAAAGGGAAGGAGATGCAAAGAGAAAGAATTTCCCCAGCCCAAAAACTGGAGTGGTTAGGCTTGAGGAGAAATGAAAGATAATTGTGCATCAAGTTTATAGTTTGGGGAGAGGACAATACCTGTATAGCCTTTTCCTTTATTAATACTGTGGTCTGCATGCTATAATCTTTTTGGTGAAGTGATACCGGCTTGTTGTATTGATCCACTAGTGCTCACAAATTTTAAGAGGAAAATGGGGTTGCTATCATGAAATCATGACCAGCCGCAAAATATTTGGTCCTTAAGTTTCTATTCATGGTCTCTAGGACAGCACTCAGGCCACAGCAAAAAAAAGATCTGAAATGTGGCTTACCACAAACACTCCTTGAAATCCCAACAAGCAGTCTGGCACTTTCTCTAGCTCACTTCTCATGTCTCCAAGCCACTCATCTATCTGCTGATCATGTTAGGCATGAACAGCATCCAGAACGGTCTCCATCTGGATTCTTGTGTATGATTTTTAGAAAGGGTTCAACACACACTCCTTTCTTTTCTTTGTTTTTGTTCCTGCTTTGTTATTTTTTCCATGTTGAGATTCAGAGCTTGGATGGTACTGTGGCTGCCTTTCTCACAATGACACTCTCGTAATTAATCCCTACACTTTAGAATCATCAGTGCCTGATTTAGGATACATCAAGATCTCAGGCTTAGAATATTTACATACAAAACTGTGCCTGCAGTTAAGGAGGCATCATAGAAATCCCTGTCCTAAACTTCTTTTTATGCAGGGATTTGCAGAGTGCCAAGCCAGAATCAAATGAGTTTAAGACATATTTTCCCATGTTTTCTGTTACTGAAAGGTCATGATGTTTTTTAAAGGTCTCTGCTGTTTCTGGGTTAATTTCTTCTTCTGCAGAAACCTGTAGGGAAGTCATAATGCAGTGTTTTTAAATGACATCCCTTTCGTGCTGTGGAAAGAATTTTAATGTCGTGAATTCCACCTTATGACTGGAGAGATGGGCTTGAAACGGAATCTCACAGTCACATGACCCCAAATTAGGTGGAATTTGAATCCCCAGCTGAACTTACATTTTAGGAGCCAAAACTCTGTTTTCATCCCCCATCTTCTAGTCTTTGAAGAAGTTTAGATCTGGGATTCTCTGTCTTAAATGCCTGTCTAATGGTGGCTTCAATGCCAGAAAAAATGGGAAGGAGAAGGCAGGGAACATGGAGATAAATAAAACCCCTAAATGGAAAAAGTGGTAAGAAAATCTATGAAATAATAATAAACAATGAATAAGCTGGTTTTCTATCTGTCCAATCTGTCCAAGCACCTCCCTTTGCAAAGTTCACTAGTAAAGAATTTGCCTTCTATGTAGACTGTCATTTTACCTACCCACTTGAGTCATTCTTAGTGGCATAGCTTTTAACACCTCACCATGCCATTTTTATGCTCAAAAAATGACCTTTGAGTTAAGCAAGGGCCAAAATATCTCCCCTTTACAAATGGGAAAACCACAGTGTGGAGAAATTAAACAACAGACCTAAGGTCACACTAGAGGAGGGACCCACTCTACTAGCCTCTCCGTACCAATGTCTGAATCATGACGGCAATCTTTATTGCTAAATGGTTTTCATATGGTAGTCCCAATGTTGCCTCAAGAGGGAAAGGTGATCTGGTTGCAGTTCTTTCATTTTAGGAGCCATTTGGCAATGTTCAGATTTCCTAGTAATGTTCATCATCCAGAATCTGGTTGGTTTTGATTTTTTCAGAAAAATGTACTTAGCAAGATCGAGCAGATCACTGAATAACATACCTACAGTAACACTTACTCTTCCGGGTACTTATCTACATCTCTTCTTGCAATCTTCCATTGAAGTCCATGGTCAAGTTCTTTACTTAATCATTACTGCAGAAAATTCTGGAATGATTTAGATTAGACTTTAACAACGTTGAAGAAAAGATAGCTTGCTACTCACAGGGAAATTAAACCTTGCTTCTCACCATAAGTAGTACCAAGCAGTCCTGAGAGCTAGTCAAGCCCATAATGGAGAATTATAGCATACCACACTGAGAGAGAAAATATTTTTTCTGACTTTAGGTAGTTAAAGATTGGCTTTTACACCTTGAAGGCTGAAGCTCTGTAGTCATAATACCTTGCTCTTTTTCTTTTTGGCTTTTTGTCAGCTGCTTATCTTCAGTAATACACTGTAACTCTGAGCTCCCCAAGGAAGTGAGCTGTATTTAACAGCAAAAGGTTTCATTTTGTATTCAATGGATGTCTTCTTGCCCCTGTATTCTGAGAACTGATCAATACTTTTCTTGCCCATTCAGTTTTTGACTGTGTACATGTGTGCCTACCCTACCTTTACAGACCTTCTTGCTAGACCAGCCTCTCTCACAGTCCACCCAGAAGCTGGTCCTGGATCCCTCATCTCCACTGTTGCCTTCTGCTAGAGGCGCGCACACACACACACACAAGGGATTCTCTGGTAGCCAGCTCCTCGAGGTGCCTCCTCCTGCTCCACTCAGAGAGACAAGAGAGACACACACACCTGGCTCTCAGGCCACTTTACTCACTCACTGCCTGATCCAGCTTGTGATGTTCACTGACGATCACATACTGACATGGACACCCTCACTTGCTGCACTTGCCAGCACCATGGATACACAGGCCCTCTGATGTGGGCCCTCTGACCCACGGTCTGCTTTCAGTGGTTGCCACTTGGACCTCTGTACACACACGTGCACAAAACAGAGAGCCTGTCACCCAGAAGCAGTGTATATTTGGAAGACTGTGCTGATCAGGCAGAGGGTATGACCAGACAAGTGTACTGACAAGAAAAAATTTACATACACATCATCAGCCCCTTTTGTCTCCTGTTCTCCCTAGTTTCCACACTTCCTCCTTCCTAAACTGCCATGACCTATCCATTTCCCAGCTTTCATTTCCTCCGCTAAACATCCCATAGTAAATTTTGTACAATCCCAAGATGCACTTCCCCTGCATCCTGTAAAGTGTCCCATACCCCCAGGGTGTGACCCCCTCAGTCTGTGAGGTGACCCAGAGAGATGTTCTGGGTGATTGATCTTAATGAGTGTCATTGGTGGACCATGGGGCTGATGCTCCCCTGTGACAGGCCTCAGAGGGGCCAGGGTGAGGGCTCATTTCTCTGACTTGGTTTTTGGAGTGTGCCCACCTGCTGCTGTGCCTCTCTGCTCCTTAATGTGTGCGGAGATGAGCCACTGATGGGCTGATGACTCCTGGCATGGTAGCTATATCAAAGTATTAGCTGGGTTGCCCTACCTGGTTTTGCCTCTTTGTGCGCCTTCCCTGACTTTAGATCCTGCTCTGTCTCTCAATCAACTTTGTCTCTTTGCCCAGTGTTATGGAGGCCATCATACCGTACATAGCTAAACTGCTGATAACTTGTGCCAGGGGAAGGTCATTACAGAGAGACACGGGACTCTCTCCTCTGATGTTTCTCTCCTAAACCCAAATGATGGCTCTCCAGCCCAGACATTATCAGCAGTGTTATTCCATGTCTCTGAATTCATTAATCACAACATGGTGATACAGCTGGGACAGGGCGAAGTGTGTACAGTGTTTGCACTTCACTTGTTTCCTGGGTGTATATGCTGCTTCAGGGTCAAAGATATATGTCCACATGCTTGTTGTAACAGCACTGCACATCTCTCTCTCACAATGAAAATATGTTTTGGTATACATTTTTGGTTTACTCCATCTAAGTTGCTGGAATGGGGCACTGGGACCCTGTTCTTTACCTCAGATTTCACTCTCCCAATGTGCCTGCACTGCAGTGTAGTTTTCTAATTCCTGGATACTAAAGGTAGTTAAAAAGGGGGTTAACTTTCCATCATGGTCACATTGCAATGATTTTCATGTTGCTTTAACTTTAAATTTTTCCCTTTCCTGTTTTGTTTTTCTAAAAGATGTAATTCATATAGGACTCAAGTGACCTTTTTTTAATTAGGATTTTTTTTTTTTCTGTAAAATATCACACACATTTCTGGTTTATTCAACTGTTTTTAGAAAAGTAGGTGATATATTCTGGTGTCCCTGGCATGTTACATAAGTTTCAGATCTGAGCACAAAGACTCCATTTTGCAAAAATAAATGCATTCTCCTTCAACTCACATCCATAGGATAGCCCATATGTACGGTACTATGTTTACTGTGCACTGATATAATATGTAGCTGTGCAACCCATGAACGTATTAGTAAAGCATTAATGCTCAACACACATCGCTGATGCATCAATTAACTGCATTAGGGTTGGCCCCTCGAATGATTGTGAGTGCTTTCTTGTACAGAATGTTCCTTGCCTGCCTTTGGCAAGGGAGGCCAGCCAGAGGAACTTGCTGTTTATTTTTGAACCAATGCAAAAGTAGACCAGGAGCAGACACCTACTGCTGCAGGCTAGACCTGACAAAGAGGTCATCTTTGTTGCACATGGCTAAGGAATCACATCCCTTGCTGAAGATCAGGGCTATTTTTAGAAACAGGGTAGAACTCTTAATTCTTGAAATTGTTTTAATTCCCATCTGAAGAGTCAGATGGCATGGCTAGGGGAAAAAGAAAAAAAAAAAGTCTAGTAGGCTGCAGGGCTGGTGTGAGCTGCAAGTCTGTGTAAAAAGAAACCTGATGAAATTGCTTCTTGTGGTGCTGACAGAATTTTGTCCTGGCAGTGCTGATGTGCTAATCAATATAGGCTGACAAAGAGCCATTGCCCAAGAGCAGCCCATAATGATCATGTAAATTTTACTTAAGTATATATGATTACAAGAAATTGCCCAGAATTTTAACAGACATTGTGCTGCCCTGTTTATGGAACTGTATAGATTTACTGGCTCTATTTTTCTACTGTAAATGAAAGCCTTAGGGCTTGAGAGGGGGGAGGTGGAGGAAAGGAAATGTTTTGACTTCACAGTATGTAACTGCCTACAGAAAAATTTTAATGTACATTAAAACATCATTGAAGTCCGCCACAGATATAGTGAGTTTAAACAATCCAGTGGGGCACCTTCCTCATCTTACTCTTCCACATCTCCTAGTCTGCAGACTGCACTTCAGTGGATGGCCGTATCACTTCTGGAGACACAAGAACTCTGGTCCTGTTTTCCACAACAAGTAAACTTAGCTTTTCAGAGGTTTCAAAAACCACATGGGAAAACTATAAACTACTCTGACTCTTACATAGTGCAGGCTACAGGATCTCACCCAGAAATTTCTTCTTCAAACCCAGAGCTCTGGCTGACTGATCCCATGTGTCCAGGTCTGGGTTGGATTTTAAGTTCTCAGCTGAGAGACAAAGCACCATGATCCCAATGGCGAATTTGTCACACTGTTAAAAAGGCTAACTCCTAGCCTGGATTATGTCTAACTGCATCTTCTAGTCACTGAATCTCATTTATGTCTTCTTCTGCTAGATTACAAAGCTATCTATTATCTGAAATTACTTTCAGACTGTGATATTTCTGAATCAGTCTCACACTGTAAGACACGTATTTGTAATCTCGGGTCATTCTCATAGCTCTTTCTAAACACTTTTCAGTCTTTCTACATTCTTTTGGCAGAGTAGACAAGAAACTGGATAGATGGCTCACCAAAAGCTCTCCCTGGTGTCACATAGAAGGGTAATATTCCTTTTATTTTTCTACTCAATAGTCTCCTTTTGTAATGAAAAATTATGTCTACAAAGACTGTCTCACCATTTCACCAGAACTTGCAAATGGTGCTTTGTTAGAATCCTCATGTTTTTCAGAGCTACTAATTTGCAGTACTCGCTTGCCTGTTTTAAAGGCATGATCTCCAGTCTTCCTTCATGGGTTTTAAAATGCACATGTTTTAAGTAAGCCAAGTTTACCATATGATCTGTGTTAATTTGTATCCAGGTTAATATGAGCTCTTTATGATATCACTTGCAGTTCCAATAGCTTTTATTGTACATGATTTTAATTTTGCTGCCATCTTTGAAATCTCTGATAAAGACACCAAGTAGCATTCAGCCAGGAAAAGGAGCCTATGGGATACCAGTAGAAACAGCACTGCCTGATGATCCTCTTTTTTATGAAAACTGTTGTAATCTGTTAACCTTGGATATAGTTAAAATGAGCTACACTGATGATCACTTTTGCTAGCATTATTTATTCATTTCTTTAGATAAAAAACAAGTCACACAGGACTGAATCAAATGTTTTATAGAGTGCTAAAAACATGATGTCTACACAACTATCTCTAACCATCAATCCTGTAGTCTTGAAAAGAAAGCAAATAATCAGAAAACAAGCATAAGCCTTTTATGACAGCATATCTTTCATCTTGATATTGCAATTTCTTCATTCCTTTTGGATAGTGTTGCATAGCAGCCTCTCTGTGATTTTTGCCTAAGATCAGTATCAGGCTCATCTTGTACTTGCCCTGATTCCCCCAACTGAATTCTTAACTATTACCAGTGGTTGCTTCTCATCACACCTCTAGAATTTCTTGGTTTTCTAGTCTTTCTTAAAAATCAAGGTTATTAGTGCTTCTGAGATCTCCTTGGACAATTGTTTTAATATTCTGAGATGCAAATTATCTGTTCCTGCAAATAAAAAATATGGCCTGCTTTAATCACCATGGTTTAATGTTTCTTGTCTAAAGAAATGGCACATACTGTATTTTCATTGAAAAAGAGATCTATATGACCCTGTTGCTTCCCTAATGAAGAAAAAACAGGTGCATTGTATGTATTGTACACCACTGCTTTTTCTTCACCAGGCTTGAAAATTTACCAGCCCCATCAGCATTAGAATGTTTCAGTTTCATCTCTGAGTGACCCACAATGCTGCAGACCAAATAACTGGGTGTTATTTACTCCAAATGACCCTGCAATGGAGTGTCTTCATAGTGCCTTCATATAGTCATATGAGAGTGCTATGCTGAATTACTAGGAAGTAGATGGGATCTGGGAGACAGCCAGGACAGGAACAGCAGGCAGAATGGACGAGCTGGGGATGAGGTACGCTGTAAAGGCAATAGCAGGTATGGTCAAAGTAACCTATGGAGGGGTATTAGAAAAAGAATGAGAGGTCAGAGTCTGAAGTAGCTCTGGACCGGGTTATCCTGGTGCAGCCTGTAGAGAGATGGTCCTCATCAGCAAGCCCAAATCACTTTGTGACTTCAGTTGAACATCTCAGCCATCACTTTCACTGGCACAAGGTTGACCTAGTTAAAAATAAAATCCAGACAATCGATATGCCATCATCTACTATTTTAAGCAGGGTTCCTGCTTTTTCTTTGCCCAACAACATGGGCTCAGGTTTTGCACCGCCAGAAGGGAATCCTGAGGCTGGAGAATGTTTTGGGGTCAACAGCTTGACTCGTGAGTTCATCAGAGGCAGTGTGGATAGCCCAATGGATCCCAGTGCTGCTCACGTACAAGAACCTGCACTAGCCCAGAAGAGCAGTTAAGAAAGGAAGTTAAAAAATGTAAGCAATGTAAAAAAAATAGGCAGAAAGAGCTCTGTAAAAGAATAGGTTTCTTGCAAAATAAACAACTAGTAGCAAAGAACAAGGTGATTATTCTACAGTTACACACTCGTTGTGGAAAAAGTATGACTTTTTTCAGTATTCTCTAGAATTTAAACTGAAAGTATCATATTCTTCCTCAGTGCATTTCTGCAGAAGTTTCCTCAAAGATTAATTTAATATTAGATCCCTACAAAAACATGCAGACTTTCAAATCAGGAATGAGACTTCTAGTGTCACAGGATATAAATTGTTTTTTGATATTGCAACAGTTAGGCATTTGCATTGCAGGTATTGTTATCAGCTAAGTTTGTCATTTACTTTATGTTTGTAGACTTCGCTTATTGTTTTGCTACGTGTGCACATGCTTGCTGGTGCATGAACCTTGTATACTCATAGCCTGGTTCTTCTGCATCATATGTGTACCAATGTAATGCTGATCATTTGATTGGAAGGCTTTCTAAATTAGGGAGGAAGTCTAACTCAAAGGAGAAGTAGATCTTTTAGTTTTCTGTTTTTATTTTAGTAAATTATGTAAAGGTACCACTCAAATATCCAGGTGCTGTTGTGCTCCACATTAGACAGTATAATGGTAAAATATTCCTTCTCTAATCACACAGCTGAAAAATGATTTTGAAGTGAAAAATATCCTAAATGGATACATTAAAAGAGATGATGTTGTGTGAAAGCCAGCCTGAGGACAAAAGAAATTATTGGAAAGTGAAAGGAAATTAAAGGCAACTGCTTCCTTTCATTTACCTAAAGGAACTCTTTTACATTAGGCAGCAGAAGCAGTTGGACACTGATATCCTCGTAAAAGTACTGTATGTAGATTCAAGAAGCTATATTTACATATAGGAAAATGTCTCCTGTATACTTTAAAGTTTTTGGAAGCTCCTTCATGATTTTTTTTTTTTTTTGCAAATCTTAGGCAATATATACAGATGAACATGTGATTGGAGCAAATCAGACAAAAGAAATAGGAAGATGCCTTAACTGCTTTACCTGCATCTTAGGAAAAGCTTTGTAACTGGCAGATACATAAGAGAAATAATGTTTGGGGTTTCTCTCCTGTCAAAGTCATGTATCTACTGTAAGCTCCTCTACAGTCAGTAAAGGGAGACAGGAGCTGCTAGAAAATGATTCATCACACTTATGTTTGTTAGAAACCTATATCAGGAGGACTGAATCAGCATCTGGAAGGGTCTAATTCTCCCCTTTGATTAGAGATATCATAGAGACAAAATGACTCATTTATGTATACCCAACAAATGATTTCTTGCCAAAAGTGAGTTATTTGTAGTGATTAAACCTATTTGTTTTGGGTTTTCTGTCTTTCCTTTTCATTAATTTTATACTGACTTCTCTTTCCTTGCATTGGCCAAGGTCATTCACAGGCATGCAAGACACTGACTGTTGCAGCTGACTGCTTGTGTGTTGTTTTGGAAGGTACAACAATTATATTCCTAAAATAAAAGAGTCAGGATTTAGAAGCCAGAATACACAAGGGAAATCCACTTTCCTTGAAAGGTTTGGCTGCTGTCTAAGTTGCCTCTTGACACAATGGCATAAAATATTTATTTTATTTTTCCACTTTCCGAGTAGAAGAGCTTTAGAGAAAATTCACAGTGGCCCTACTAAATGTATGGAGCTGGACTCCCAGTGAGTCTTGAAGTACACTCAGAAATTTCAATTCTAGCATAAGATTTGGTTTGCAGGAAAAAAAAAAGTGGCTAACACAGTAGTCAAGGATTCAGGAGATGTGGATTCATTTCCTTGCTCTGCCACAGACTTCTTATATGACTTTGGGAAAATCATTTAATCTCTGTATATCAGTTTCCTGTGGTAAAACTTTATGGATGTCTGTGAAGATAAACACATTGAGACAGATGCTCTGAAACCAGAACCCATACAACTCCTGTAGGCAGTTTCAAATCAAATGTTATTTCCATATACCAATATTTGATTTATAACAAAATAGTTTAAAAGGATGCCTCTCCCAAACTGCCAATGCCATGGCAAAGATTAAAATCTCACTTAAACAATGCTCCCACACACCAATAGTTCCAGCTGCCATTGGTCAGTAGAACAAAACAAACCACGTACCAAACCCTCTCTCTCCCTCACCTTCTCCCCAACAGAGAAAACCCATTTATCTCACCTGTATTCTATGAGCAATATCCCATCACACTGAAAATCTTTCTTAAAAGATGGCTGTTGCAATAAATCCAGGAGACAAACAAATACTAACTAGGTGAATCAAAAGGACTAAAGATTTTCCAAGCAAAATAGTCATTGCATAATACTGTACCACCACTTCCCTTTCTTCTGGGCCAATGAAGCTCACAGTCAGGAAATTATGCTGATTTCAACAGCTTGGGGATGTAACAGAAAGATGCTGTCTCTCATGTGGAGAAGGATCTGATTAGCTGAATAGGATCTGATTAGCTCATTATGCTGAACAGAAACCCTTGGATACAGCCCAAAATCTGGTCAGCTCTACTGAAATGCTCCTTCAGTTTTCACTCTCTTTCAACTCATATATGAGGTGGACTCACTACATTTGAACCATTTTTATGGCATTTGAATATTTGACATCACTTAGCTCTCCCTAACATAAAATGTAATACATTTTTGCAGAAGAGACAAATACTGATTCTAGGACTTAGTTGGCTTTTTCCTTTTCCAAATACTAATAAAGCATCACCCTCTACAGAATAAAATCAATTATAATGTTTGAAGGTGAGATCAGCTGTTTTCTGCTGGGCTTTCAGATTACATATTTGTGGCAGTAAATGGGAATCTAAATAAAACCTATGCTTTTCTAAACTTAAAATCCACTTCTCTAAAATTAACTCCCTCCATACAAAAAGAGATATATTGCTTCTTCAGGTGATTATTTTATTAAAACAAGTAGGACCATGCCATGGGGCCAGAGGTGCTGAAAACCCAATATACAAATCCCTTCTGATACGGCCTCCTACCTCAGACTGAAAACTCAAGCTTGTCAAGTGACCTGGATTATGTGACTGAAGATTTTACACTTTTTATTTCAAGTTTCAATTAAACTTGAAGGGTAAGCTACCTCTGTGTCTCTATCACAAGGTTGTTTTCCTGCTCAATAAAAGGCAGAGGTGGGGGATGATAAAGGGAAGACCCAGAATGACCTGAGCCCTGATGGAAAAGCTACTCTGTGGCAATCTTTGAATATACCAAAAGAATCAGCACTGAGGGTAAAGTGAATCTTTTCTCAGGAAAATGTGTAGAATTGAAGGGTGCACTCTCAAGGGGCTATCAACTGATTAGAGGATGGTGAGAGTGGGGCAGGGTTGATGAAGCATCAGGGTCTGTGTATCTCCACCCAGAGGGATCAGGACCTGAAGGGGCAGCACAGTGGAAAGAACTGCTTCTGGGCTGAGTATCCACTGCAGATGCAACAGTACACCTCATTTCCCAGCCACTGATTTCCAAATCACGTGTGGTTTTGAACAACTGTTTGGACTGAACTGGACCACTCCACTTCCAACAGAATATGGGTAAACTTCGAGTTAAAATACTTGTCCAAAAACTGAAAAACTGGGTTCTGTTGCCTGATTTGGCTCAGATTCTGTGTATAGTCTATGGCATGTCATATATTCATTTTATGCTATTTTGTAAATGAGCATTAGTTATGTTTTACTTTAGAGAGATGTAACAGGCTAAATCCATAAAATCAGAAGGAGTTCAGAGGAGTAACTAGACTGAACAATAATGAAACTAACTAATATTGCTAAATACAGGAAAAAGAGAATCGAGGCACTATGAACTATTAATTATGTCATGGTTTCTCAAGAGAAGCAATCAGGTTCCTATTAACTGTGTGATTAACAGTTTGTCTCACCTAGTTTAGAGGCTACAGAGTAGGAGAAAAGTCCTCAGCTGGCAAACAGAAAGACCTGAGACATTTTAGTGTCTCTTTATATGTCTTACTGTTGACCTAATCCTGTAATTTATTAGGCATGGGAGAATGGATCTGGATACAAAAAGGATTGACCTTCCCATAATTTCCAGTGAATCCAAAGCCTTTTCAAAGAATTCTGGTTAACTGTTTCCCCTCTTATTTTAATTTCCCACACCTCTTGACTTCCAGGCTATGCTTGTGACCGGAAGCCAAAATACCATGAGAAAAAGCCCTTCCTGAAGTAATTTAAACACTGCCAAGAATAAGGCCTACAAACCACATGGGAAAGCTTGTTCTCATACAATTTGCTGCCCAAAAAATATCTAAAAAGTTTGGGATAAGAATCCAACCTATAAACATTAATACAAACCAAACTTCTCAAATATTTCAGAGTCAGCCCTTTTAGTAGTTTTTATCCAGAAGTAAAAAGCACTTCCATTAACCATTTTAAATGTTTATTGGGGATGCCAAAGCCATGAATTAAAATAATTTATTAAATCTGTTTATTGTAGTTCAGAACATCAAGTATTTTAAGCAGCATATTTTTATCTATTTTGCACAGGGCTGTGGTAAACTAGTGAAGCTCCTTGATGCCAGTAAGATCCTGCAGATTTACACAGTCTAAGGACTGTTTATGCATGAACTCCATTCAGTCTTAAAGCCAAATCTCATGACTTATACATTATCTATACAGTAATGTAACATCTTCCTTTCCAGAAAATCCAAGTTGCTTTTCAAGTTTGTTTGATCACTTAAGAATGGTTGTACTAAAGTTCATCTGAGACAGCTTAGCAATGTCCTAGTCTCCAACAGTGGCCCTAAACAGATGCCAAACTGTAGCCAAGGTTACAGCTATATCAGAAGCAATTCTGGTGGCACCTGCTCAGCAGTTTTGCTCTGAAATAGCCGGTTTATACAAGTGATAGAGTTTTCTTGGCACCTACCCCAAGCCAGTCAATTAATCATCAGATGAACCGAAGAAGATGATTAACTCCATTGTATCCTAGTTCAAGTGCAAAGTGCCCCTGCTTTCATCTTTCTTCTTGAACAGCATCTCTGTATTGAAAACAAAAGCATAGAAAGTCTATAAGTTATTTTAGCTTTGGCTGTTCCTTGCTAGAGGAGAACTGCATAATGCTTTTCAGGAGGACTTCTTCCCCATTACCTTGCACAGGATGATTTTCTTTTTTTAGAAGCCTAGGAAATGTACCCTCAACCTCAGGTATCCCTATTCCCTAACTCATTCTTTGGTTGCATAAATACAAAAGGTTTATCTTCCACACAGATTTACCTGGATTTCTGTGAAGATGGTGTGTTTTGACTTGTCACATTTGAACTGGTTCCCAGTTTTAGGCAGCTTGTAGCTGGTCCAAGGCACTGACTAGTTTGGGAAAGCTGCTTAAATATTCCCCTTCTGCTGGGGATGGCATGTCCTTGCCCCTATCTACCCCCTTTTTCCCCTCATGTTCTTTTACCAAAGGGATTCCAGCTTTAGGATCATGGAGTTCTTATCCCAGTTGGGGCTGTAAGGATTCAGTTTTCATTTCCTAGTTCTCTGTGATCATGCTTCTCATCCTACCCCAAAGTCACTTCTTGGGAATGTCCAGAACTTTGACTCCGACTCTGTTCCTTAATCAAAGCGTTCAACCTTTTCAAGATTTTCACCATAATTTAAAAGTCACATATCATATTCATTATTCGTATCGCTGGACTCTTAATTTCCAGTCTGCTGTGAGCCTTCCACAAAGAAAATGGAAGACATTTGATATGATATGTACAATACTCATCCTAAGCACTTTTGCTCTCCTCTTTCGTTTCTCTCCACTACCACCTTGTGTCAGGTTTTGGGGTGTATGTGTGTGGCAGTAGCGAGGGATTGCCACTATAGGAAGAATAAGAATGTTTGTAAAAGATAATTGATGAATTATATTATTGAAATCAGTGGGTTTTCATGAAGAGTCTACCCAATTGCAGTCAATGTGAATGCAACATCTGGAAGCATATGGCAAAGAACATCTTATCCAGTTAAGAGCAAGCTGGGATGCAGCCAAGATGTCAGGGCAAGTACATCTAACTGCAACCTCTAAAGGCATGTACCCCTAGATTAGGACATGTGTCTGTAGATAGGAAGAGTGAGCTGCCATTGGCCAAAGGCAACAACAACAAAAATTTTGCTTTTCCAAACAGTGTACGCTCTGGGTTTTGTATTCACAGTTTGAAAATGAAAGAAAAAAAAATTGATGTAATGAAAGAATTAGAGACCTGGATTGTCTTTTGTCACTTCACTAGGTACTGGAAAAGCAGGTAGTGTTCCTGGGAGACTGTGATGGTGAAGAGCCTCTTCAGTCAGGCTCTCTGGGTTCTTGAATGAGAGGAGCAATCTAATTAGGTATTACAACTTTATCTGTGAATGAGATTAGAAAGGGAGGCAAATCCCATTTTGCTAATATTGATGATCTCTGTGTGCTTTTAAAACATCTGACAACACCATTCCATGTAGGCTGACACCACCATGCCTGCAAGTGCCATGCTGAAACGGTGGTTGAGCACCGAATAAGCAGGGGAAGGGTGCCACCTGCTGAATGGCTAACCCTACTCCTTGTCTCATCTTGACTCATCCATTTCCTGAAGGTCAAGTGCTAGCCTGGTCCAACTATGCTGCAGAGCTCTTTTTAAGATCTCTGTGTCATGCTTGAATGCTTGAAACAGAAGAAATCCAATAATTTCTAACAGCTACACCCCACAGAGAGCCAGAGAAGGGGGACAGGTCAGCAGCAGATCCCAGAGATCTGTCACATCTGTTTCCCAGACTTTGCAAGTAACAGAGAAAGGCTGGAGGAAGCAAAACTTTCCCTTGGTTGAAGAGGAACAAGTTAGAGAACAATTAAGTAAACTGGATACCCACAAGTCCATGGGGCCTGATGGGATGCACACGCGAGTGCTGAGGGAGCTATCAGAAGTCATTGCTGGGCCACTCTCCATCATCTTTGAAAGGTCCTGGAGAACAGGGGAGGTGCCTGAGGACTGGAGGAAAACCAATGTCACTCCAGTCTTCAAAAAGGGCAAGAAGGATGACCCGGGAAACTACAGGCCAGTCAGCCTCACCTCCATCCCTGGAAAGATGATGGAACAGCTTGTTCTGGGCATCATCTCCAAGCATCTGGAGGAAAAAAAGGTTATCAGAAGTAGTCAACATGGATTCACCAAGGGGAAGTCATGTCTGGCTAATCTGATAGCCTTCTATGATGGCGTGACTGGATGGGTGGATGAAGGGAGGGCAGTGAATGTTGTCTACCTTGACTTCAGCAAGGCTTTCGACACGGTCTCCCACATCATCCTCACAGGCAGGCTTGGGAAGTGTGGGTTGGATGAATGGACAGTGGGGTGGATTGAACAATGGCTGAACGATAGAGCTCAGAGGGTTGTGGTTAGTGGTGCAGAGCCCGGTTGGAAGCCAGTAACTAGTGGTGTCCCTCAGGGGTCAGTACTGGGTCCAGTCCTGTTCAATATATTCATCAATGACCTGGATGAAGGGATAGAGTGTACCATCAGCAAGTTTGCTGATGATACAAAACTGGGAGGCATGGCTGACATGCCGGAAGGCTGTGCTGCCATACAACGTGACCTGGACAGGCTGGAGAGTTGGGCAGAAAAAAACCTGATGACGTTCAATAAAGGCAAGTGTAGGGTACTGCATGTGGGGAGGAATAACCCCATGCATCACTACAGGTTGGGGGCTGACCTCCTGGAGAGCAGCGCTGTGCAAAGGGACCTGGGAGTCGTGCTGGACAACAGGATGACCATGAGCCAGCAATGTGCCCTGGTGGCCAAGAAGGCCTATGGCCTCCTGGGGTGTATCAAGAAGAGTGTGGCCAGCAGGTCGAGGGAGGTCATGCTCCCCCTCTACTCTGCCCTGGTGAGGCCGCATCTGGAGTACTGTGTCCAGTTCTGGGCTCCCTTGTTCAAGAAGGACAGGGAACTGCTGGAGAGGGTCCAGCAAAGGGCTACTAAGATGATTAGGGGATTGGAACATCTTTCTTATGAGGAAAGGCTCAGGGACTTGGGGCTTTTTAGTCTAGAAGAAAGAAGACTGAGGGGGGATCTTATCAATACTTATAAATACTTAAGGGAAGGGTGCCAGGTAGATGAGAAGAGTCTCTTTTCAGTTGTGCCCAGTGATAGGACAAGAGGTAACGGGCACAAACTGGAGCATAGCAAGTTCCATCTCAGCATGAGGAGGAACTTTACTTTGAGGGTGGCAGAGCACTGGAACAGGCTGCCCAGAGAGGTTGTGGACTCTCCCACACTGGAGGCATTCAAAACCCACTCGGACACCGTCCTGTGCAATGTGCTGTAGGTGTCCCTGCTGTGGCAGGGGGGTTGGACTTAGATGATCTCCAGAGGTCCCTTCCAACCCTGACGATACTGTGATACTGTGAAATGGAACAATCAAAGTTTCCTATCTGTCTCTGGTCTTTCTGTACCTACTAGTCATTACTATCAGTCTGGGAGTACTGGTCAATTTGGTGCATTTCTGGTTGTAACAGTCTTTGCAATAATAAAGACTTTTGCTCCTGTTTGAGAATGGGATTTGAGGCTCTGGAGACCTGGCCTGAAGTGCAATCTACTGCCTCACTCTTCTAACACCTCCATGTCAACTGTCAGCTTCTTTCAGGGAGCAACGACTCAGTAAGCAACGACTATGCCAAAAATTAAACCTAAGCCTGCCTGGCCCTGTTCCTCATTACTGTGTTTTATTATTTTTTTTTCACTTCTTGGACTCATAGTCAACAGGAGCTTCGGAATGAGGGATAAGGTAGAAGGGTTAATTGCTGCAGCAATGACAGGTTTTTCCTGCTTTTTGTTTTGTTTTAGTTTAGCCTTTTTTTTTTTTTTAACACTGCTCAGGGCTTTCTTTTTTTAATCTACTTTCTAAAATGTCTAGTGCTGAGAGATGTATTTATCCATAATGATGAACACATGGTTTATGCTGCCTAGGCATTATACATCCATGTGTTTCACAGTGACATATTGTTTTAGGTAAGTGATGCAACTTCCCCCCCCCCCACCTCCTCCCCAGTTTGGGAGAGTTTCCTGAATCAAATACCCATGTCCCCAAGGGTTTCTGTTCATAGCCACATGCACTAAAAGGTGGCCACAGATCTAAAAGCATTCCTGGCTATATGCCCTCCAACTGAATCATTGTGAGAGCTCCATTTGAAGTTAGGTGTTTTATTAATATTTAATGATAGTGAGCCACTCTCTGTGTCAACCTTCATTCTGAACACGTGCCAGGTTTTTCCTGCTCTGCTCATGGAGCAGTTCTCAGTGTTGCAAAAGGAGTCAGCCAGCATCATGCCTTATCTTCTGGTAGATTATGCTGGATTGATGCAAGAAAAATGATTCCTAAAGTGAGGGGTAACCTAGATAGGCAGGTGAATTAAACTAATCAAAAGCAAGACCAGTTCAGTAACTTGTATGTTTCTTGCAGAACCCATCAAGTATTCTAATGTGTCATCCTCTGAAAGTAGTCATATCCTTTAAAACACTTCACTTTCTTTTAAGGTATTATCAGTCAAAGTGTGGATTTTCATAGTGACAAGTGGACAAAAACTATAGTAATTTGTAAATGGCAATGAGCATTCTAGCTCAGAGTAACACAAAGCCCCTTCACCCAAGAAAAAAACTGTACTTAAATTAATAGCTTTGGTAAATTCAGCATTCACAGAATGGTCAAAAGCAGCGGGAGCTTTACTCTTATGTGTTGTCAGGTCTGTTCTGAGAAAGTGTTAAGAAGGTATCGTTCTAAATTACTTGGCAGCTGTCAAAAGTATTCTCGAATAATTTGGACTGGCATCTAAAAGGGAGTGTTTCATTCTGTGTAGGTAAGCATGGAAAAATAAATGAAAAGCTTAACAGTGATACCGCAGAGTATATCTCCAAGCCCACATCAGAGGAGGGAAAGAACTGCTAAGGTGGGAAAAAAATCCACTATGGATGTTGCTGACTGTGATTTTTGTCATGTGTTCGAATCACTTAGAACTGTAGAACAAGGCTGCAGTTGTCAGTGTATGAGGTCCTGCTGCTTCAGAGGTGTCAAATTATTGCTCCTCAGCTGGAAGAAACAGAGCCATAGTGCCAGAAGCCTGTAGACTTTGGCCCATGTCTTATCCACTGCTGGCACGTGTTCTTTGTTGTTCTTAAAACTGAAAAAAAAAAAAGTTTTAGTTCTGATTTAAAGAGGAGAGATTGTTGTTGATGTTGCTAATATCAAAGGGGTGAAAACTGAATGGAGTCACACAAGTCATGAGTCTGGCTATGAGGTAAGGAACTTGCCACCTCTAGTCTTCCTGATTTTAATTTGGTTCGGGTGAGAGCAACTGAAAGTTGCTTCCATCTGATGGATGGGGTTGGCCTAACATCTTTGAAACATTTCCATTCAGGACATCAGTAAAATGTACTGAAACAAGAGATGACTTGCACAAATGTCATCCCTGCTTTTCAGTTCTGAAGGTAAGAGAAGGACTTGGCTGTCCAGTTCAGCAAGATGTATATTCAAACTGAAAGACCTTTTCTGAACTCAGCACTGGAATTGTCACTGGTTTAAATTTATCATGACAGGACAATTTATGTGCTGAATATTGTCATCTGTGAGTCATTCCCTGAGGTCATCTAGCTGCATAGCAATAACAGCATTAATGACATCTATGGAAATTATTCCTAGTCATCCTCAAAAATCCATAGGAAGATGAACCTCTGATGAAATGAGTCCAGGTACTGCCAAAGCATTTCTCATCATATGATATGTGCAATTTAGCTCGCCACCTAACCTAACCTAACCTAACCTAACCTAACCTAACCTAACCTAACCTAACCTAACCTAACCTTATTTCAATAAGAGGCCACATAAACATGGGTTTACACACCCAACTCATTCAGTATCATTAAAAGAAATCTTTATGAACTTTCAGTTTTGTGGTGGGTTCACCCCAGGTGACAGATAAGCCCCCATCCAGTCGCTCTCTTACTCCTCCATAGCAGGATGAGGGACAGAATCAGAAGGGCAAAGTGAAAAAAAACCCCACCTTGTGGGTCAAGAGAAAAGCAGTTTTAATAAGTGAAAGGGGAAAAAAAGTGGAAAAGGAAACAAGTGGTGCAAAAGCAGTCACTTACCACCAAGAGACTGATGCCCAGCCAGTCTTGGAGCAACAGTTACTTTGGAAAAACTTCCCCCCAGTTTTACTGCCGAGCTTGATGTCATATAGTATGGACTGTCCCTTCAGTCAATTTGGGTCAGCTGTTCTGGCCGTCTCCTCTCCCAGGCTTTTACCCAACCCCCAGCCTCCTCACTGGGGGTGGAAAGTGAGAAAGAGAGATGGCCCTTGAGTCTGTGCAAGGGCTGTTCATCAGCAGCTAAAACATTCGTGTGTTATCAACACTGTTTTGGTCTCCAATCTAAACCACAACACAATATGGGCTGCTAGGAAGAAAATTAACTCCATCCCAACCAAACCCAGTATACATTTCTAAAAATATGTCCAGAGATCACTCGACTGGCAAACTTATGGTATTGCTCATTCTCACTGGGCTTTCAACATGAAGAGCTTTCCAAAGAAGGGCTTTGTCTGGGAGCTTTGCACTTTGGCTTCTTGCTTCAGCCTAGAAATTCAGAGATACGACAGTGTTATGGAGTCTGACTTCTAGGCTAAGGTTCAGGCCTATTAACCAAACTGATGCACTTGTTCTCATCTAAACTAAATAAAACAAGACGGCTTTCTTTTAACCAAATCCAAGGGCCAGTAAGCAGCATTCTCTCACTGTAGCCTCTGCTATCCAGGCCTTTATGGCACATGCCCCATTTTAAAAAGTTGCTTTGTGACACCAGCTGCAGGAAGGACAGGAAATTCTCCACTGCGATGCATTGGTTTTACTGTAGGGAAGGCAAATTAATTTAAAATTCCTTTAAGGTAGGTATGCTAGAGTCATGAATCTAATATTGTATTACAGTGAAATTTTTGAGCCTTCTGCCTAAGTTTTACTCAGTGTGCTCTGTTCCAGCTCTTACAGTCCTAGAATTGTCCAAGAGGGGCAATATTCCAGGAGCGAAGCTTAGGAGAGGTTTACTGTTTGACCTCATCTGAGCCAAAGTTTTACTTAGACAGTTTTGCCATCCTAGAGTTGTCTTTGAAAGTCTTGCAGCGAACGGGAATTTCTTTCCAGTTTTTGCATCTCTTCCCTCCAGTTTCCATTCTTAATGAGATTTGGGCTTGAAAACAGGTGTTTAGGTCATAGTTCCAGCTTCCAAATTCAGGCTTCCTGTTCTGACAACTATGAATTCATTCTTCCTCACCAGGAAACTCTTTGCTGCTTCCATTCACCTGTCCCTGTCTGAAAACTGGCCAGAGGGACCCCAATTGTTCTCATTGTTGGCATTCCACAGCTAGAAGACAGACAAGTCCATTTGTAATGAAAGGGAGGTTTTTCGCATCCTGCCCTTCTCTTACAGGCTGCCTGTGTCAGCACCATTTCATGCTCAGAATAAGCCATAAATCCATAGGGGAATCCTTTTTTAGATGATAACCACCTGTGTTTTGTATTTTCTCAGAAATACTTTATTATTTAAAAAAATTGAGTTTAAGAAATGCAGGTAGTGGAGGCAGTGTTTCATTTGAAGTTACACAGAGCACAGCTTCTACAGCTTTGAGTGATAGACTTATGACTACTAAAGTGACATTAATAAATAAAAAGCACAGACAGGGTAAGGCTTATTAAAATTACATCTTCCACTGTCTAAACATGAGTTTAATATGAGTCAATGATGTTTTCACAGCTTGGTTCATAGCTTAACCATGGTGGTGGTCCATTAAGGAAATATATAAATAATTAACATGTCCCACTAGGTTGCAAAAAGAAGGTCTGTTTTATGTAACTCTGTGGCTCTGTGGCCAAGGTAAGAGACCTGTTAAAGTGTGTTCTATGAGCAGGAACATCTAGATACACAGCCCTGAATGTCTGCAGGGCTGACTTTTTGGTCTATAAAAACATGATTAGTTTAGAAAAACTCTAAAGAAATTACTCATTGGTTTCACAGTCAAATTTTTTTTTTTTTAAATATACACAACTAAAAAATCAGCTATGAAACTAAACACTTCTGAATTCATTATTCAAATTTGAACAATTCTGACTTGAAGTATGCATCTCGCTGCCAGACTGAATTGGCTAGTAGTTGAGCAAAGGATTGGGTCATTTTAAAAATTATCCTGTTTTTCAAGAGCAATTATAATGAAAGTGAGAGCAGAGGAGGTTAAGAAGGATGGTTCCAGAAATAACCCACACATTTCCAAACGTATAAGTAAAATTTTGAGGCTGCACACAGGTGGTTGTAGAATGAGAATCGGTTTCCTAGGAGACCATGTAAGATATCCCAAACTGCACACTTAAAGGGTTAACTTCAGTGCTCTGAGCATCCACTTCAAAATAAAAGGTTGCTTGGAAGAGATAAATGCCAATCCCACCAGGGTTGTCTCAATGCTTCATCTTTTAAAGAGTGAGAAAGAAAGTGAGAGAAAAGAAGTAATCCATTCATTTGGCCACATAGTCTGAATAATTTTTTTTTTACTGAAGTACAGAAAGCAAATATCTAATAGTAATCTATACAAGGATTAAAAATCTTGGCACACCAATGATTTTGTCCCAGTGTCTGCGTCAAGAATCTTGCCAGCTAATACAGATAATCTGTCATCTCTTTGTTTGCTTATTCGTTGCCCTCCCACCCCAGAAGCTGTTTCATTTCAATAGACAAGTAATTATTGCATAGTTTCTTGCTGGAATAGGAAACTTTTTGTCTGGGAACTTTACAGCCCCTGTAACAAGGGTATTACTCCTATATGTCAGTACCCAAGCAACCTCATGCAAATGTGACTTGTGATACATAATACTTGATGCCTGCTGGGAATGCAGCAGAATGCTCTGTATTGCTCCATAGCCATGCAAACTCAACATGGAGAACTACTTAATGGACAGCATAGATGGGGTCCAGAGGACATGTGTGCTGTAACATTCTTTGGCTGGAGAGGATGTTATTTCGCATGAAGAGGAATAAGCAGAGGGCTATTAGCAGAGAAATATGGAGGCCTATTTTGGTAATGTACTATGCCTTGTCAACCGTTCCATTATTACAGTCGATAACCTATATATACAAGGAAAAGCTATTAAAGTGTGGTTGAACTGCTGTTCATATGATGGACCACTTGGTGAGGTGCAGTACTGCTTGTCTGACCCTAAACTATTGGGACAAATGAATAGTAGTTCTGAATTACAATTGTCTCTCATTTTCAGTAAACAACTATATTCTTCTCAGAGATGTGAAATGTGAATATCCCTGATCCAAGCTAGCCCATCCCTGCTTTGGAACACAAAACAGACATCTTCATGTCTGTCTTGGCCTGGTGTCAGGCTAAATAGAAAGATAATGCATTTAATACAAAATCTATGCAAATGCTTAGACTTTGTTACCAAAGCTAGAATATAGATCCTGTTTACAACGTGAATGAATAAGAGGTATTATAAGTTGTAGGCACTGATCTTATGTTGCACAGAACACAGATGGAGCAGGGTTCCTGTGTTGCTGTGGCTTGACCCATACATTTGTACATGTTCAAAGCTATAGAGAAAAATAACAAAAAGGCATCTGTGTTTATCAGAGTAGCTGCTTAAATTAGCCAACATGACCATCTAAAAGACTGCTTACTTTTTTTGTAAACTGAGATTTTTCTTCTTTTTTGTGTCCACACAGACTTGAGTGAAAAAAATCAACTGAATTAATTTTGTAGTAGCTTGAGACCATTTCACTTTGATTTCTTAACGCTACAAGGTCTGGATTTCAGATATTGGGAAGCAATTTTTTTTTTAACAACTATTGGAGTAAAATCAAAATCATGAAAATACTCTATTAGCTTTGTGGAAAAAAACTCTTTAAAAAAACTTCTATTTTTTGGCATGTTTTGATGCCAACAGGTTCCAGTTGGTCACTGTGCAGTCAGTTGTCAGTCCACAATGAAACCTGAATGGACTTTGAACTGATTCAAACAAAATCGATCATTTATTTCATTGATAGTCCTTGATGTGTTATCACTCTTCTTCCACCAAAAAGGCTTTGAGAGGGTTTTGGGCCTCAAACATTCTTAGCAATACATGGAGCAGTACCAGAAACACAGAGAGGACAAACTGCCTTCTTTGGAAAGAAGCTGCTTCTGTAACCATGACTTGCCAGACCACCAGGGTAAGCAAGAGAGTCCATAGCTCATATCAGATGTGAAGACTGAAACACAGCCCTAGTTCTTAAAAGCCTGGTAACCTGGCCCTCAGTCTGCTGGTAGTACAGCTCCCCAAACAAAAACCTTCATGGTTGGAAAAAGCAGAAGAACTCAGGCTGCTCATCAAACGTATTTGGCAAGTCTTCTGTCATCTATAACTCGGTGGCAGAAAGCACCCAGCTCCACAGACAGATGGGATTGGACTCTGCACAGAACATCTGGAGGGACAACCCAGGAGGACACTGAGTCCAGTCTTCCATAGTTCATAGAATCATAGAATACCAGGTTGGAAAGGTCTTCAAGGATCATCTGGTCCAAACTTTCTTGGCAAAAGCACTGTCTAGACAAGATGGCCCAGCACCCTGTCCAGCTGAAGCTTAAAAGTGTCCAATGATGGGGAATATACCACTTCCCTGGGGAGATTATTCCAATGGTTGATTGGAATCAATGGTTGATTTCTTATTTTGAAAAAATTTCCTCTTGTGTCCAATTGGAATGTCCCCAGGATTAACTTGTACCCATTATCCCTCATCTTTTCCATGTGATGACTTGTAAAAACATGGTGACAAGGTCTCCCCTAAACCTCCTTTTCTCAAGACTGAATAAACCCAATTCTCTCAGCCTTTCCTCATATGGCAGGCTTCTCAGTCTTTTGATCATCTTTGTGGTCCTTCTCTGGATGCTCTGGACCAGCCTGTCCACATCTTTTTTGTATAGCAGGGATGAAAACTGAACACAGTATTCCAGATGTGGCCTGACAAGCGCTGAGTAAAGTGGAATAATGACTTCATCTCTGCTGGTGATGCTGTTGTTGATGCAACCCAGCATCCTGTTGATTTTCTTTGCCGCAGCAGCATACTGTTCACTCATATTGAGCTTGTTATCCACCAGGCAGGACCCCCAGCTCCCTTTCCACAGGGCTGCTCTCCAGGCAGGTAGATCCCAGTCTGTGCTGCATTCCTGGATTATGTTTTCTCGGGTGCAAGACCTTACACTTGTCCTTGTTGAACTTCATAAGGTTCTTGTTAGCCCATTCTTCCAGCCTATCCAGGTGTTCCTGCAGGGTGGCTCTCCCTTCCAAAAGTGTCCTCTTCCCCACTCAGTTTGGTGTCATCAGCAAACTTCATCAGGGTACACTTGATCCAAGTAAATAACAGCAGTGCTCCAGCCTCTTAGGCATCCTGGATGGTAGCAGAGCTATTAGAGACTTTTCATATATGAGGAACAGAGCTATGAATTTTATAATGAAGTGCATGAAATATGCTTTCTGTTGTGTACTTTGCTTCTTTGCCATTCGCCCTTGTGTGAAAATTACTAAAGAACAAAGTAGACGGAAACACATGTGTTTGCGGTCTAACATCACATTTACCACTAGCTCCTTTTTTCTCCTTATTTCCAAGTTATCTAGATAATATGTAGTTACATAAGTCAGAGGGAGGGGAAAAAAAATCCCAAAGAAATAACTTGACAGAAAATCTCATAATGCTGTTCACAATCAGAATGTTTACGTATTTAAATCAGGACTGTGACTAGAAAATGACCTAACATTGAACTCATTCTTAAACTACTTACCCCTCAGAAATAAAATGTATCTGTTTCCTTGAGGCTTCTTCTCATTAGATTAAATAATAAGTAAACATTTAATGCACAGAACATGTTGATTTACTCAGCCAACAGAATAGTGATTTATAGCAGTGAGTGTGACTATTAAGCATCTTTAAAAGTGGTAGGATTTAAATCATCAAGAACCAAGAGACTATGATGGAAATAAGAACTATATCTAAATAAATTACTTGGGTTTATATTTATGAAATGAGAGCAAAATAGGAGAGGATAAAGTAGTCACTATGTGATAATTCTTTACAGTACATGCTATATAAATAAGATTTACAAATTTCAAAAATGAGGTTGAAATATTTGGAATCTAAACCCTGTAGAAAACTTTGAAAAAATTCAGGCAGAATATATCAAGAAAACATAAACTACTATAGAAACTAGGAGTCTAACTTTCATACCCATATTGACTGCAAATTCATGCTTGCCATCACTTTTGTTCAGAAGATCCATCAAAGCTGTATTGAGACTATGGCTGTAGGCTTTTTTAATGCAGGTAATTGCACTGTAATGCAATGAAAATATTTCTTTGACTTGCTCAGTTTTTGCATTGCAAGTCACACTATGGATACTGTACAGCCTTCATTGTAGTATAGAATTTATTATTTTTTTTTACCTAGCAAATGATCTGCCATTCTGAAAAAGCTGAGTAAAATTAGGGTGGTTTGGAAAGTGAAAGGACACTGTAAGTAGAAAAGGGAATTACTTCATCACTGAATAAGCGTATTGTACAGATGTAAGTATTCTGCTTCTCTCTAGCAGACAGTTTTGAAAGGCACAATTTTTTTTCTCTATTCAAAAAAAAAGCATTTTGCAGCACGTTCAATATTGTATACTAAAGACTAAAAAATTTTAGCAAGCTCCTTCCCCCTTGAAAAAATCTGAATTGAAAGGAAGCTTGTCTGTATAGTCCAAACTCTGACTTTCTTGTTTATGTTTTAGCCTCTTTGATGTTCCATTCTAATTAGCATCTCTTCACAAGGCTCTTGTTTCTTAAAGTGTAGCAAGGTGCACATTAACCTGCCTGCCTCATTAACTATAGTAGGTAGACAATGTGCAATGAATGATGCAGATAATCAGGTATATTCTTTTGGTGCCATGTATTAAATATAGACTAACTATCTACTTCTAGTCACTCAACACCGACTTCTCCACAGCAACAATCTCTATTTATTTCATACAGATACTGGAACATTTCACATAGATAGTGGAACGTATGTAAAGCACCTGGAATTCCTGAGTGCCTACAAGTGACAACTATGCTTTATATGTTATTTGAGATATTAGTAATTGCTTCAAGAAGCAGGGCTTGAAATCCCATGTAAGTGACATCACA